>CM063591.1:12128383-12151109 GCA_032356905.1 Salix exigua | reverse complement strand
GGAAGAGAAACAACATCATTGGTCCTGAAAAGTCACGTCAACGAAGGACCCGCTCGTGGGCATGCAAAAGTAGTCCGCGTGGAAACCTTTTATTTTGAAATGAAATTGGGGTAGATGACCCATAATTTATTTTGTTTGAAAAAATTTTAGGCTGTGTTTATTTCTCGGAATTCATTTTTTGGGAAACTATTTTTCAAATTTTCTTGTGTTTGTTTGTCTTCCGGAAAGTTGGTCAACGAAAAACACTTTCTAGTCAAAGAAAAATTTAGTTTGGTTTTCAGGAAAGTGTTTTCCGGAAAATTTGGGCGGAAAACACTTTCCGGAAGTTGTGAAAAATTTAGAAATATCATTATTTGCTGATTATATCAAATTTGATCCTCAAACTTTCAATTGCTATATATAATTTATTTTGAATATTTATTTTTCAATTCCATCTCTTAAAATTTAATTTGTATATTAATTTTGGTCCTTATTTTTATAATTGTTATTTGCTTTTTTCTTATCATTTTTTTATTGAAATTTTTTATCTATCAAATTTGGTCCTCATTTTTTTCTATTGTTACTTATTTTATTTGAAATAATTTATGAAATGTTAATTATTATTATTTTAATTCTTTTTTTTTAATTTTTTAGATTTGATCTCTATTATTTTGATTATTATTTATTTTATTTGAGATAATTTATGAAATAATATTTTTTTTCAATTTCATTCTCATTCAACTTTTTAATTTGTAGGATTTGTTCCTCATTATTTTAATAAACTTGAAAAAATAATAATTTATTAATAAATTATTTTCCAGTTCATTTTCTATAACACAAACAAATACTGGAAAGTGTTTTCCATTTCATTTTCCATAACACTGCCAAACATCGGAATTCACTTTTTCTATAATTCACTTTTCAAAAGGAAATCACTTTCCAGCAAACAAACGGGCTTTAGATGTCATGTCGTCTAACATTCCCTAGATTGCAACTAACTTAGAGCATCAGCAGCGGCAGTGCTAAAACAGAAGGCAAAATTAAAATAATATTAATTTAGCATTTTGCAGCACTAAATTTCTCTCCAGCGGGGAAGACATTTGGAAAGCTATTTTTAGCTTTCCCTACCCCGGTTGCTATTTATAGCAACTGGGAAAAAGAAGCCATAATTTAAAAATTATATTTTAAATGAGATTTGATGGTAAACATGCATGGTACAGAGCAACAATTTTAAATGGGTTGTTAATGTTGGGTTTCTTTGTTGGGTTTTAATGGTTTGTTGTGGCTGGTTATATAGTTGTAATATATTTTTAATGGGAATAAATATATTTTTTAATTCAATTCTAGACTAAAAATAATTTGATTATTTCAAGATATTTGAGTGTTTTTTTTAAAAAAAAATATAGATTTGAATGGGATTAAATGCGCTGATCATGAAACTGGTGAAAAGCAATGTGAAGCTCGCTACGACAAATCTTTTTCTAGTTCATCGATCTCTGATTTATTTTGGCAGAATTTTTTAATATTTTAAATTTTCAAATTTAAATTGTTGCGTGGTTTTTAATTTTAAATTCATTTTTTTAATTTAAATATAATTAAAAAATTAATAATTATATTGTTGGAGGGTTTTTTAAAAGTAATTATTTAATTATATAACTTCCTCTTATTAATTGTATAATTAATTGCATAATTAAACTATATACAAAATAATTACACTATATTTAAAATAATATAAAAAAATAGCTCTTCAAAATAACTTTTACCACTGGAGCACACATCAAAAAAAATATTATTTTTACACTATTCAAAGTGTCATTTTGGAGATTTGCCTCTCCAAAATAGCACTCCCCACTGGAGATGCTCTAGTGGCCAAAATAATAGGGTATATATTATTTGATCAAGAAACCCATTTTTTAACCCATTTTTAACCCTAGAAAATAGTCTAGACACCCTAACAAACTCATAAATGCCCTTAAAAAACAAAACAAAACACTAAAAAACCCAAAATGAAATTGATATCAAAATTTATCTCAAGATTAGATATGCATTTTTAGTTCATTTCAAGGTTAAGAAACATATATGCGGAACTCCCGTCACAAAATGAAACCCTTTGATATCACGATCGACTTTATTTGGTAGTTGGAATTGATAATAACATTGATTTTGTTTTTTATATTGGATTTTTGCAACTTCTCTCCCTCTCTTATCTCAAATTATGAACTAAAAAAAATAACAAAAATGGCCTTTTATATATTGTTTTGAAAAAGTATATGCCTTTAAACTTTATAGACATACTAGTTTGAAAGGATGTTATCTTCTTTATAAATATCAGTTTGATGTTGATGGAAAATAATTTCTTCTATTCCTATTTTTTCTCTACAAACTCTATGTTTATATTTATCAAAAACAAAACCAAATATCTTAATAAACTTATAGAAGTTGTTGTCTATAAGTTTAAAGTTTTGTTGTATCGTTTCCTTTAATTTGATAGAAAATACTAGTAGATCTATTACTTAAATTAAATATGCTATTATAATTGGTAGCTTAATGTATATCATGCATTATACTAGACCAAATATTGTTTTCATAGTATGTAAATTGTCTAGATACATAAGTAATCCTAGTATGGATTATTGGAAAGCAATTACAAGAGTATTTGGTTACTTGAAAAAAACCTTGAATTTCGAATTATTTTATAATTATTTTTCAGTTATTAAAGATTATACTGATACTAGTTAATTTTGGATTATTTTATAATAGTTTTTCAGTTATACTTGAAGGTTATACTAATACTAGTTGAATAACTAGTACAACTGATAATAAATCAACTTTTGGATGAGTATGTATTCTAAAAGGTGATACTATTTCTTAGGCTTCGAAGAAACAAAATGTATAACCCATTTTACAATGGAATTCAACTTTATAGTTCTAACAACCATAGGTAAAGAGATAGAATGGTTGAGAAATATATTATTAGATATTAAGGTATGGTCACAACAATTATATTTATGGCATTTAGTAAAGTTTACAATGAAAAATTTAGAAACTAGATGGAGACATGAATATATAAAGGCAATTAAATTCTAATGGAATAGTTTCATTGTATATGTCAGATCTTACAATAATATAACATACCATTTCACTAAAGGTCTCTCAAAAGACTTAGTTAGAGGTATTTATGCTAGTATGAGTTTAAGAACATCTAATGAAACTTACTAATAACATAAACCTAACTTTTACTAGTTAAGAGTTTCATGGGTAATAACAGATTATTAATAAGAGTGGTGTATACTAATTTGTGTATAAAATCAAGATTTACAAAATTAGTATTCCAATTGAATGGAAGGATGATTGTTTAATATTTTTAATGAAATCTTAATGTAAAATAAAAATTTCACCTATATGAACATATAAAGTGGTGTCGCTTCAACAAAAGTTAAGAAAACTTTGTAAATGTTCATAAAATTCTGGAAGTGTCACATGACCATATTAATGCTAAAATAATGGTGAATTTCTATTTTATATTAAATGTATAATGTGTGTAGTATTTTCAATTCTATTGAATGAAATCATGAGTAAAGCTTTTTGCCATCATGATATCTTTAGAGTTTTGAAATGCTTATAGTAAGAAGAGATATAAATATAAAGATACCTTTTTTATGTGTGAAATATGGTACAACCTAATATTACAAGCTAACTAGGGGATTGCTGTTAAAATATAGCTTGTATATTAGGTAATTAAAAAAATAATTTTATCCCTACATTAAAAAGATAAGAGGTTTTGTTGTGTCTTATAATTATGTTTATCAGAAACAAAATAGAACATGATAAATTTATAAAAGTTATTTTCTGTGAATTTAAGATTTTGATATTTTCTAAAAATATATTACTTTAATCATATAATAAATATAATAAAAGAAATTAATATCTAAAAAAAATAATCTACATTCAGATTTGCTTTATCAACTGACATTGCATATAAAAGAAATGATTATTTTTAACACAAATTATTATTATTTTCTGTAAATGCTTTATTATTATTATTATTATTTTCTGTAAATGCTTTGATATGCGATCAATTTACATTAAAACTGACAAAAGATGTCCAGGATATTTGAAAGTGGTCCTCGAGAGATGATGATGAATGTCTCTGCTTAATTAAAAGTATGAAATAATTTTCGGTGGACCTCGAGCAATGAACGGGGCCCACCATGTGCGTTTCGCATGCAGGGACCGAACCACAATAATTCGAAGGCAGTCGTCATAGGACGCAAGTTTCCTCCGAACTATTGGTCTATTTATATGTTTAAATTTGAGTCATTTTAGAGCCTAAATATATTTTTAAATTTGTTTCTTTTAATACCGGGAAAAAAATCTAAAATGTAATTTTCCATTTTTGTTATTAAAATAAAAATGTTTGTTTTTTTTTATATATTTTTTTAAATATAAGCTAAGTCCTCCTAACTTTAATAAATTTGTTATGAAATCTGTTATGCATGCATTTTTTGTCTTATATGTAAACATGATTTTTTTAAGAAACTTGGTCATGTTTTATCTAAAAATATTTAAAGACATTTTTGAAAGAAAGATTTTTATTGTTTTTATATTTATTTTTTAAGAAAACTAATTTATTTAATATTGAAAAAGAGACTCACGTGAAAGTTATGATATCAAATATTAAATATTAAAGGGTAAAAATGACATGAAAAAACTAAAATTAATTGCAAACGATCTTCTAAAACTTATAAAAATTATTAAAACTGTTTTAATCATGATCATGTTTGGCAAAACATGATAATATATTTTAATCAAGATATCAACTCAAAATAAACTATTTATTCATTATTCACCAATGAAATACTCCAACAATACCATTAGTAACCTCAAATCTTATTAGTTTCATGAACTTCATTCTAATAACATACTAATTCAAATGAATCAACACAAACCAAGGCATAATTCATGAATCAATATTTAACATTTAAATCAACATAAACTCAAGCATAATACATGGACTTACATTTAATGTTCAATTAGTAATCATAACTCTAAAAATAAACTCACAATCCAACATAAATTATCAAATAAACTCAAATCAAAACACACATCAAATTATTAATGTCAAAACATTTAAAAATTTATAAACAACAATTAAAATTTTGTCCTGAATCTCACGACAATTTAAAAAATTATTAAAAAGATGATTTGAGGTTATGAATAAACCTTTTGAGGTGATTGGTGTGCTTGGGATCAACTAAAATCAAGGTTGAAGGACTAGTGGAACTATAACAACCCACCACACTCAAGAAACACACAATTTTAATTCATGATTTAAGAAATTACTAGAGTTTTTATTTATTTTATATATACTTAATACTCTAATGTAAGTTTTCATATTCTTTAACTTGTTTAAGATTTTGCTAAAATTTTGGCAGAGTTTTATTTATATTTTTTGCATCCCAAATGTCGATATCAACTCAAAAACACAATCATAATAAATTTATTATCAATAGTAAACATAACTTTTTATCTAAAATTCTAATATAATCATTATAAATAATGCTTTAACCCAATAAGTCAAAATGACTCATTGATTCTCTAATTTTAAATCTATCTTGGAGAATATTTGATCCCATTTTAATTGGCTGAATAAATCATTTATCTATGTAAATTGATATTTGTACTTTATCACCATCTTAATTAATAGTGTATAATCGATATGGAACCTAAAGGTGCCATCGTTTTGCTTGATAGATAATACTAGAACTCCCGAAGAGGGATTTTTTTTGGTGAAATCTTCAGAGATCAATGATTTTATTTTCATAATCTCTTACATAGGACAAATAATTCATACACCTTTTTCCAACAAGTTTTGAGTAGTTATAAGTGAAATCACATAACTCGAAATGACTTTTCTCTCTCCCTTATACACTACTTGATCATTCAAACTTTGTAGTGTTATTTTTACAAAACAGTCCATCTACGATCGATACAGGCTCAAACAACTCATTTTCGAATATTAAATTAAAATCTTGTAATTCTAATGGCATTAATTATATTTCCATTTCTTGACTTCCAATGGTGACCTTAACACCCTTTTTTTACATATAAATGACACATATAATTTCCTTTAAAGGTGTTATAATAATAACACCTTTTTTACTCTATTAGGTTGGACACCTAGTTTATTCTCAAACTTTCTATCCATACATAAATGTGTTGCATCAATATCAATAATAACATCAATGTACTTGTTATAACATTTGTAGTGGTTTTGGCTTCCTTTTAAGTCATATAAAAGACTCTTCCTTATGTCCTTACCCCTTGTACTTTAGGCCAACCCCTATTAGCATTGACTTCTAACTAGGTTGGTCTACCAAGTCTATTCATAACCATTGATTGTTATTGACTATCTCTGGCCTTCAATTTACTCAATAGTCTTTTTAGTGTATTCTTTCTTATGATGATGTCCAATTTCCCTATAATAATAACAAAAAATAGATATGGACACTTATTTCAATGGTGTCCTTTTACATATAATCGACACATATAATTTCCTTTAAAGGTGCTATAATAATAACACCTTTTTTACTCTATGAGGTTGGACACCTAGTTTATTCTCAAACTTTCTAGCCATATATGAATGTGTTGCATCAATATCAATAATAATTTAACATTAAGGTACTTGTTATAACATTTGTAGTGGTTTTGGCTTCCTTTTAAGTCATATGAAAGACTTTTATTATGTCCTTACCCATTGTACTTTAGGCCAACCCCTATTAGCATTGACTTCTAACTAGGTTGGTCTACCAAGTCTATTCATAACCATTGATTGTTATTGACTGTCTCTGGCGTTGAATTTACTCAATAGTCTTTTTAGTGTATTCTTTCTTATGATGATGTCCAATTTCCCTATAATAGTAACAAAAAATAGATATGGAAACTTATTTCAATGGTGTCCTTCTTGTTTATAAATGTAGCATCATCCTAAGGAAACTGAACAATCTTCTAGATTATTCCATTGACACCTCACTCATCAAGGATACATGGCATCCTGTCTTTACATATTAAACCTTGTTGTCATTGTATTTTTGAAGCACGTCTATACTCACATTAATCCTCTTTAGGTGCCGTAAGAAGATTCACTTATTACACTTCTTGATCCGTAACTCCCCTTTTCTTTCTTGTTTTAAACTTGCGATATTGTGTTTTATTTTATTTTATTAGAGATATAAGTTTTTTCTCATGAAAAGGTAGGCTCTTTCGCTTTTCCAAACTTGTTTATTCTTAATTCATCATAGTTTCAAGAGATAATACAACTTTTGTAAAAAACAATTTAGTATTGAAGTATAGGGCCATTTGCGATTCTAGTTTCAAACCATCTATAAATCTTTCAAAGCGATTTTGCAAAGTGAAAAAGCAAACGTATAAACATATATAAAGATCTTGGAATTGTTTTTCATACTCTAAAACTATCATATCATCATTTTTTAGGGTTAGTAACTTTTGCTCTTTATTATTTCAATGATATATTGAGAAACACATGTTTTTTAAATTTTGTATTAAAAACTACCTAAGATAATACTTCTACCACACTTCTTTCTCTCATGTCCCTTGCCTATTTTTATATATTATCTAAAAGAAACAAAATGGCATAATCCTTTTTCATATCATTTTAGTATTGTTATCTTATTCAGAGTACTTTTTATTTCCCACAACCAACACCCATATACATCAGTATGCTACTTTCCTACTAGGTTTCTTAACCTATATCCTGTATAATGTTTATCCATCATGCAATGGTAACAACACCCCCTTAAGAGGTCACACTTGCAACTCTTATCTTTATAATTATAACTCGTACTAATTGTTCCACATATACAAGGTTAGTAGATGTCAATGGTGCTATTATTGGTAATTGAGATAGGGTTTTAAATTTTCCATCTTCTCTTTCAGACCATTTATATTGCATATTCGTAAGGTTTTTTTTAATGAAGTCTCACCTTTAGGTCTTGTAAACTGTCTTATCTCTAACTATAGAGATGCAATCGACACATTTAAAGCAATATCTGTCAAATTATTTCTTCTAAACTCCCACTCATATTATACATCTAAACTCTATTTATTAGGGATGAATTTATCCTTATTCCATGTCTTGTTCAAACCATTCTGAAATCAACCCGTTATTTATCAATCATCAAAATCTCATTTTAAATTTGTTGAATAAAAACCATAACCTTGATATCAAATGTAATAACCCCATCATCCATACTCAAGTAACATATGGTTTTATATATGATTTAAGAAATTACTAGATATTTCTCTTTTTTTTATATATATCCTTAACACTCCAATGTTGACATCAACTCAATAAAACACATTTATTACCAATAGCAAACATAACTTATTTTGAATTTTGATCCAATCATTTTGGATCATACTTCATCCCAACAAGGGAATGACTCATTCACTCATATTCACTCATTTTCATCGCACAACACTCCCAATCTTTATCAATTCCATATTCACAATAATAGAAAAATATTTTAACATTTATAAGCAATTTTTACAATAAAACTACCACTAACTTTATACATTCGGTAAATATAATATTCCTATGCAATATGCTAAGAAAATACATGATAAACACATAAAACTTTAAGTTTACATAATTTCAAAAGACATAATCAGCACATTGCCATAATTAATCACTAGTTTTAGATATTTAAACTATTACACATTAAAGATTACATATCAAAATAGAAAAATATAAATTTCAACCAAAAGCCTATTAATGCAATATCTTACATAATGTCCATCTAATTTCTAAACTAAGAAGTAATAACTAATTCTACTCCTAACAAACCTACAAAGTACCTGAAATAAAGACTACTTTCATTTTGTTAAGTCTAGAGTACTAAGAATTAATTTGGATTTTTAATTTTCCCCAAGACTTTATCTAGTCATAGTTAAAAAAATCATTGTAATCCTTTGATAATTCATCACTACATTACCTCATTTAATGATTAATCATCTTGACATTCATATTTATTCTTCTAGTTCTTATTATATCTAAACACACCCTTGATTAATCATAACATGTTTTATAAACTCCACTCATATTCTTCTACATCAAAAATCATTCTTTCAATTCCTCACTAAATTTACATAATATTCTCATTGAATTTACACAAAGGTTCATATAAATTCTTCTAAATTCCAAAAATCATTAGTAGCACTTAAATATATATTGTTCACATACTATTTATCAATTAATTCTTGAATTTTAAAATTCCTTCCCTTTTTTCTTTCATCTTAGTTGGCATTAATTTTCTCATTGACTTGGCTTTATTTTCTTGTCTATTCATTCTTTGACTAATTCAACTCCATTGCATGCCAACCACATTAAATTTATATAATTCCATACAATCATAAAATCCCTAAAATCTCACAATTTCATCCCTTTAGATATGCCATCCAATCACTTAATAATTTAATGCGTAGGTATTTAAAATCATCATCCACGTATGTTTGCTAGCAGACTCTTTATTAAATTTCAGCTCGTCCCTACTGCTCTACTGTTAAATTGAAGCTTATCCTCATTAATTTTAAACTAGTGAGTAGGTGATTTTACATAAAGACAACATTATTAGTTTCATTCAGGGTTTACACTGGAACTTTTTTGTGTTTTTCTTTATGTTTTTATACATTTAAGCTCATTTAATAATTTCTCTTTTATTTACCACTTATTATAAATTTTCAACTTACTAGGGTATATAAGAACAGTGCAGCATTAGGGTTCCATGCACCACCATCATTGCTAGAGTATAGGCTCACGAGTTGTTGTTGATGGAAGAGCACCACCTACATGATATGAAATGCCTCTCTTTTCTCCTTATATCTACACCCATTTGGTAATAGAAACCTAGAACCAAAGAAACAGGCACAACAAGTTTCAGGTTTTTTTTTCATCCTTCTTTCCTCAAATCTGCTAAGAGCAAAACTTTGATGCAACTAGAATGTATGCTATCATGAAAGGAGGTCAAAAAAGGGAGTTGACATCAGTTTCTTAAAGGGTGTTTGGAAGTTATTTTTGAGATCATTTAATATTTTTTTCTGAATAAAAAACACTTTCAAAAATAATTTTAAACACACCATTAAACAAGCAATTTTAGTGATTGATGTGGTTGTTGTTGGGAGGTGATTGGAGGAACTACGACATATGAGGAGGCTTGATTATGTTTTTATGTGACAGAAAAGGAATGAAATGTTTTAGATGTTTAATTGCTAGGGGGTGTTGTTGGTGAGCTTGTGAAAGGTTGGTGTTGCTGGTTTTGGATGGAATGGAGGAGATGTAGCTGCTGTGTGGGTTTTGGTTTTAATGGTGGATTTTGAGACTATGATTGTTGAGGGAGACCTGAAGGGGGATGATGCGAATAAGGGAGAGTTTTGTGTAAAAACATTTCTTTCCTTTTTAGTGAGGGGGCCAACGTGGGGGAGAGTGATTTTAAAAAGGAAGAGATTTTTCTTATTTTTTTGTATGGATTTCTTTTTTATATATGTGAGATTGTTGGCTTAGTTACTGTATTAAATTCGAAATTATTTTTTAAAAATATTTTTTTATTTAAAATTGAATTAAAATAATATTTTTTACTTTTAAAAATTATTTTTATATTTAATCTGTACAATCATCCACGCTTCTTTACTATTTTCTTGATTTCTCTGAAATCTAATACCGCCTTCTAGCTTCATTTTTTATTAAAAATAAATCCGTACCTTTAAAACAACATTGTGCAGTTTAAGAAATAAAATTCTAAACTCATCCTTATTATTTTTTCATTAAGAGAATGAAGTGTCTATTTAACAGGGCCATGGGGTCATTGAGGTTGTTTTTAAAATTATTTTTTGTTCAAAAATACATCAAAATAATATATTTTTTTTAAATATTTTTTTTGATATTGACACATAAAAATGATATAAAATCATTCCCAAAAAATTCAAAAATTGATCGGTTGCAAAACAAATATAGCATCTTCTGAACACCTTCAATTTTCAATAACAAGGCTAAGAGTGCACTTGAGGGTTTCCTTCACAAGATCTGAAGGTGTTTGAAAATTTAATTATAATTATTTTTTAAAGTATTTTTTATTTAAAAATATATCAGATAATTTTTTATTTTTAAAAAATTATTTTTGACATTGCTTGAATTTTTTTTTTCTTTTCATTTAGAGTATTTTTTTTCTTCTTTCGCAAAACACTTTTTATCTAGCAGCAACGCAGATGAGTTGGCTACCATCGAAGACCGAGTATATAATGGCAAAAACCAGGAACAGATAACCCCAGCCGACTACCTGAACTTAACAACGATATTAATTACGCATGGACATGTTCTGTTATATGCTTTAAGCATGAATGAATCGACCAAGCTCACGCCTATGCTACATACTTCTGTCCAATAGTTGCCCAAGAGTTCTTAGTGGACTGATGAATTGAGCAGAGCTAATAAATTAATAATAACTTTCGTGATATCAGAGGTTTCACGAGAGAAAATACCTGCAACCTATGTGTGTTTATTCAATCAAGGCAGTAGGTGGTAAGTGATAAAAGTTTCGACCAAGAAATTTGTTTTTGCCGTGATCTCGGTTCAAGTTTTATGATTGCTAATATGATGACCATTGAAGATTTACATGTTCCTCAATTTCAAGACTCGTAGAAGGAGTCGAGATTCCACGTCACAAAACTGTTGGGAAAAGAACTCAAACAATAGGACACCAATTTAGCGGATTATCAATCAAGTCCCAAACCTTTTTCCCTCTTTGTGCAATTAAATTATGGGATCAAACAATCAACAATATAATGCAAATAATCACACACATCAACACCAAGATTTTTACGTGGAAAACCCGATGCGGGAAAAAACCACCGAACCGTAGGCCACTTAAAGATTCCACTATCACAAATAATGGGTTCACAATATTCTTCCTCAGATTCAACTAAGGGCTACAACATATATCATCAAGAACAACCTATTCTTGGAATACAACAAGATTAAAGAGAGCAAAAGTTTGAGAAAGGCTCACAATCTGACAGCCCCGTTTTCTGTCAAAACGGACAACTTCCACAACTCCAATCTTCAATCCAACCGTTCAGAATGAATATTAATGTGTCTAGAAGCTTCTGTCCAAATCTCAGCTCGATCCAACGGTGAACAAGCTGGAAATCAAGGAAATACGATGCACTGTTTTGCAGCCACAATGTTTTTCTTTTCCTCTTATTTTCTCTTCTACTCTCGGCACTCTTTCTCTCTTTCTTACAAAAACCCTACAGCACACTTAAGGTGATGTGGCAGCCCCCCCATTTTAATTTAAATGGTGCAGGACCACACAACAAATCTCCCACTCACGCACCATGTGAGGAATTCGCCATATTGGAGATCAATTTGTAAAGTTCAATTTAGGAGGCTCTACCAAGCCTACTTCCTTTCTGCAAAACTCAAACTTTTCTCTCGGTAAAGGCTTGGTCATCATATCTGATGCATTGTTATCAGTATGGATTTTCTTAACAACAAATGACTTCATCTCCATAGCATCTCGAATCCATTGATATCTAACTTCAATGTGCTTTGATCGAGAGTGAAAAGTAGGATGCTTACCGAGATGGATTGCACTTTGACTGTCACAGTGCAATACAAAGTTCTCTTGAACTAGACCAAGTTCATGCAAGAACTTTTTCATCCATAACAACTCTTTGCCCCCCTTCAGTAAGAGCAATATATTCAGCCTCTGTAATGGATAATGCAACACATTTTTGCAACCTTGATTGCCATGAGACTGCTCCCCCTGCAAACTTCATCAAGTATCTTGATGTGGACTTTCTAGAATCAATATCACCAGCCATATCTGCATCTGTGTATCCTTCCAACACAGGTTTATTATTGCCAAAACACAAGCTAAAGCTAGAAGTGCCTTTGAGATACCTGAGTATCCATTTCACTGCTGACCAATGTTCTCTACCAGGATTGGAGAGGAATCGACTAACCACACCAACTGCATGAGCTATATCCGGCCTTGTGCAAACCATGACATACATCAAGCTACCAACTGCGGATGCATAAGGAGTCTTTTTCATCTCATCTCTTTCTTCATCACTTGAAGGACACTGATTAGAACTTAGTTTAAAGTGACTTGCAAGTGGAGAACAAACCGGTTTGGAGTTGCTCATGTTAAATCTCTCAAGTACCTTTTGAACATATCTCTCCTAAGATAGCCAAAGTTTCCCCTTCTTCTTGTCACGTGTGATCTTCATGCCAAGAATCTGTTTTGCCGGTCCTAAGTCTTTCATTGCAAAAGACTTACTTAACTCTTCCTTCAAAATCTGAATCTTCTTAGCATCATGGCCAACAATCAGCATATCATCCACATACAACAACAAAATAATAAAGTTTCCATCTGGAAACCTCTTCATAAATACACAATGGTCAGAAGTGGTCCTGTCAAAACCATGATCCACCATGAAAGAATCAAACTTCTTGTACCACTGTCTTGGAGCTTGCTTTAACCCATATAGACTCTTTTTTAACTTGCAAACTAGTTGCTCTTTGCCTTTTGCTTCAAACCCTTCAGGCTGCTCCATGTAGATCTCTTCATCTAAATCACCATGCAGAAAGGCAGTTTTTACATCAAGTTGTTCAACTTCAAGATTCAAACTAGCAACTATACCAAGCACAACTCGGATTGAAGACATCTTGACCACTGATGAAAAAATTTCTTCAAAATCAATACCTTTCTTCTGACCGAAACCTTTCACGACCAATCTTGCCTTGTACCTTGGTTGTGAGCAATGTTCATCAGTTTTCAACCTGAACACCCATTTGTTCTTGAGTGCTCTCTTACCTTTAGGGAGCTTCACTAACTCAAAGGTATGGTTTTCATGCAAGGATTTCATCTCTTCTTGCATTGCTTTCAACCACTCACTTTTCTTCTCATGTGACATAGCTTCATCAAAGCATTCTGGTTCTCCCCCATCAGTAACCAGCACATACTCATGAGGAGAATATTTGGTGGAAGGTTGGTGATGTCTAGTTGACCTTCTCAATTGTGGCTCATCTGGAGCTTCTTGCATATCCTGTTCAGGAATAATATCAATATCATCATTAGTTGATTCAGAATCACCAACTAATGGCTCAATAAGAAAACCACCATTATCATCATTTTGCAAATCTCCCCCGTGATTAGCAAACATCAAAGGTCATTGTTGAGTAGGTATTGGATTTGAATTAGAGGGAATAAAAGTAGTAGACTCTACTTTCTCTTTCTACTCAAAGTCTTCAATGGTTTGATCTTCAAAGAAGATAACATCTCTGCTTCTCACAATTTTCTTCTCCTTTGGATCCCACAACCTATAGCCAAACTCATCATCTTCTGAGCCCAAGAAAATGCACTGCTTTGTCTTGCTGTCAAGCTTAGACCTTTCATCTCGAGGAACATGTACAAATGCTCTGCATCCAAACACTCTCAAATGTGCATAAGAAACATCCTTTCCTTTCCAAACTATATTTGGAACATCAAATTCAAGGGGAACTGATGGAGAAAGATTGATCATGGCAACTACAGTCTTCATTGCCTCACCCCGAAAGGACTTGGGCAGCTTTGCATGAGAGAGCATACATCTAATTCTTTCAACAATGGTTTTGTTCATTCTCTTAGTCACTCCATTCTGCTGTGGAGTCTTAGGAACTGTCTTCTCCAACTTGATATCATGTTCCCTGCAGTACTTCTCAAAAAGACCTATGTATTCACCACCATTATCAGCTCGAATACATTTCAGCTTTCTACCAGTTTCTCTTTCAACTCTGGCATGGAAATCCTTAAAGACATCAAGCACCTGATCTTTGGATTTCAAACAAGTGGCCCAAATTTTCCTGGAGTGATCATCAATAAAACTAACAACGTACAATGCACCTCCAAGAGACTTATCAATCATAGAGCAAACATCAGTATGAACTAAATCAAGAACATGTGATCTTCTATGTGAAGGTGATCTTTGAAATGCAACTCTATGTTGTTTACCAACTAAACAATGAGTACATGTGTTCAAGTTCATACCTTTTAAAGGAAGGTAGTTCTTCTTGGCAAGGATGCCAAGACCTTTCTCACTTAAATGTCCAAGCCGCTTATACCATAAATCAGTAGAGCAATCTTCAATTGCATTCACCTCCCCTTTGATCACCTTGGCTTGTGACATGTAGAGACCCATCTTCTTCCCTTTAGCAACAATCAAAGAATTTTTGGAGAGCTTCCATTTACCATCTCCAAAGTAACTATGATAGTCTTCTTCATCAAGAGTACCTGTAGAGATCAAATGTAGGCGCATATCGGGTACATGTCTAACATCTTTGAGTATCAACTTGCACCCAGTATTGGTTTCCAACCAAATATCTCCAATGCCCACAACACTAGCCATCCCTTGATTTCCCATCCTAACTTGACCAAAGTCACCAGCAATGTAGGATGTGTAAAAATCACGTCGGGGTGTAACGTGGTAAGAAGCTGCTAAATTTGCAACCCAGGTGGTATCTTGACATGCAAGGTTAACACAACCATTATCACAAACAATGACAACATCACCATCAAATACAAATACAGCTGTACCATTCTCTTCATTCTTGTCTACATCTTTTCCCTTCTGATCTCTTTTATACTTTCTACAATCTTTTTGAATATGCCCAGGCTTATCACAATAATAACACTTAAATCCCTTCCTTGATTGAGATCTTCCTCTTGGCTTCCATTTGCCTTTTCTATTGCTAGATTCTCTATCTTGTTTGCCGTGAGAGAACCTACTTTGACTTCTCCCTCGGCTTTCTGCAACAAGTGCATGAGACTCCGCAGTGCTTGTCCCTTTCCTCCTCTTCTCTTCATTAAAGATACAATCCTTCACTGTTTTCAAAGTGATCTCCCCATTCGGAGTAGAATTGCTAAGTGACACAACTAAAGTCTCCCAACTATCCGGCAATGAACTCAATAGGATTAGTGCTTGCATCTCATCGGCTAGCTCAAGATTCATCAATGACAACTGATTTAAAAAACCTTGGAATTCATTTATATGTACTGAAGCATCTTCACCATCTCTATACTTCAAATTCACTAGGTCTCTAATTATAAAAACCTTGTTTTGTGCACTCTCTTTGGCAAATGTTTCTTCCAACATCTTCCAAACTTTATAGCAGTCATGTTCTTGAGAAATATGATTAATGGACTTAGAGGATACCCATTTTCTAACATTAACGGTAGCCTTTCTATTAAGCCCCTTCCATTTTGCATCATCCATTTTAACATGCTTTACTCCTTTACATTCAATCGGCAAAGCCAAATCATTGCAATATAAGTGATCCTCCATCATTGTTTTCGTTAGAAAATAATTTGAGGAAGTGAGCTTTATCATGCCCGAATCTTCCTTTTCCATTTTAATTGCACAAGAAATTCAATCTACACAACCAGACTCTGATACCACTTGCTGGGAAAAAAACTCAAACAATAAGACACCAATTTAGCGGATTACCAATCAAGTCCCAAACCTTTTTCCCTCTTTGTGCAATTAAATTATGGGATCAAACAATCAACAATATAATGCAAATAATCACACACATCAACACCAAGATTTTTACGTGGAAAACCCGATGCGGGAAAAAACCACCGGACCGTAGGCCACTTAAAGCTTCCACTATCACAAATAATGGGTTCACAATTTTTTTCCTCGGATTCAACTAAGGGCTACAACATATATCATCAAGAACAACCTATTCTTCGAATACAACAAGATTAAAGAGAGCAAAAGTTTGAGAAAGGCTCACAATCTGACAGCCCCGTTTTCTATCAAAACGGACAACTTCCACAACTCCAATCTTCAATCCAACCGTTCATAATGAATATTAATGACTTCATCTCCATAGCATCTCGATCCAACGGTGAACAAGCTGGAAATCAAGGAAATACGATGCACTGTTTTGCAGCCACAATGTTTTTCTTTTCCTCTTCTTTTCTCTTCTACTCTCGGCACTCTTTCTCTCTTTCTTACAAAAACCCTACAGCACATTTAAGGTGATGTGGCAGCCCCCCATTTTAATTTAAATGGTGCGGGACCACCCAACAAAAAGTAATCAAATACCACATGGAAAACGATTGCAAACAATATTTGATACGCTGTTATTCGAAACAATGATTTTTCTATCTAAATACAGAAAGAGATTCCGCAGATATGAAAGTGTGGAGATTCAGTTCTATGAGATGTGAAACGGAAACACAACTTCCAATCTCTATCCAACTTCGACCTCGGCTCCTTTCTTGCATGTCTCTCAATCATACGCTGCCTGACCTTCTCTACCAAGTCCCATCTCCCAAGCTCAGCATATACACTTGATAGAAGTATATAAAGTTGCACGGGACTGTGGCTCCAAGTCTAAAAGTTGTTCCCTAAAATTCATGTTCCCATGGATTCTACAAATTAATGCCAATTAAAGCATTCCAAATATGTTCATTGATCTTGCAGCGCATGTTAATTTTCATGTTGGCCCATCAACTTGTCAGAAGGTCGCACTTCACCCAGGAGATCAATCAAGCAAGCATTATGTTCCTGGTCGGGAAAAATACCATCACCACCGGTAATGGATTCAAGTAACCGGAGCCCTCCCTTCACAGGACCAACATGCATTGAGAATGACATCAAACGTCTGAATAGCTTCTTCACCGTGATAATGTTGTGCCAATGCATAAATCATGGGGTTCCACAACACCTAGCTTATTACCCATTAGATAAAAACCAGCCTCTTGACAACAAGGTCTTGGCCTGGTAGTCAGAGAGGGGGTTTGTCTTCCTCCCATCCCAGGTTCAAGCCTTGTCAGGCACGCCTGTCACCCCCGCGGTGCCTTCCTGCTCATTGGGCTTGCAGGATATTCAGTGAACCCTGGGATTAGTTGTGGTGCGCGCAAGCTGACCCGGATACCCCGGTCATAAAAAAAAATAGCCTCGCAACTTCCAAACTTCCACATTTGGAATACATGTCAATGAGAGAACTCACAACAATTGTAGTAGGTCTAAAATTTGCTCTTATCAAGTAACCATTCATTTGCTTACCAAGCTTAACCGAAGCTGTACTAGCACAAGCGCAAAGAGTAAATTGAATCGGTTTAGTGACTAGAACCATCATATTCTTTATTTTTTGGATGCGAGGAAAACTCACCTCCTGAAAAATATATTTTGTAACTGCAGATAAATAAATAAAACCTTGATTGTTATAAATTTTTACAAGGAATACATATCCTAACTCAAAATCAAGACCTATTATACAGAACATTCGCAAGCTACTTGACATTCTTCGAGGACAGCTCCATCATATTCGTAAACAACTCAGGTCCCTTTAAGGGGTGAGCATTTTCGGTTCGGTCCGTTTTTTTGTCAAAAAAGTAACCCAACTGATTTTTTTTAAAATCAAACCAAAACCGAACCGAATCTATTCAAAACCGACCACTTTCGGTTCAGTTCAGTTCGGTTCGGTCCGATTTTTTTGGCTAAAAAATTCATAAAACCGAATTTGGTTTTTGGGCCTTCTGATGGGCTTTTGATGGACTTTTTGATAAATTTTCTGATGGGCTTGAAAAACTATTCTCATGCCAGAACCCAAAGTATTTTTAATTTTTTTTTGCAACAAATACAAATATTAATGTATTAAATTGTTAATATAATGTTTATTAAGTTTTTTTTAACATTTATAATACTTTTGTTTTGTGTAATTTAGCATGATGAGAAATAATTAAAACTACACAAGTGAACAAATTTAAATTTAAATTACAGAAAATGCCTTCAAAGGGCTTCGAAATAAGCAAACATCATAAAAAATTTCGAAAAATACACCCGGTTTCGAACTAATTATCATCCGATAGTAGATTTTAACTTTCCACCAAATTCTACAAAAAAAAATAACAGAAATGTTAAGATTGAAAATAAGTTGATTAATAGATAATAAAATAAAAATACAAGTGTATAAGAAAAATAACCTGATTCACCTCCATATACTTCACCTAAAGCCTCGTACAAGTGAACATCACTTCCGACACCCAGAGCTCTCAGCATAAGACCAACTTCCTCTGGTGTGAGAGGGCATTTTCCTTGCCTTCGTTCTTTGTCAAGGTTAATAGACGGGTAAATAAAGTTTTAGAAGACACACTACATAACAACTGTTAAGATTTCAAGAGCATAACATGAAAATTGAAAAAAGCACCTGTAAGCATCATCAATTATTTTCACTACAGCCTCCTTTCCAATCTGCTTTTTTCTTTGCTAAGCCACGAGCAGAGCAAGCTGCACAAATTTCACCCATGTATAGCAACATTTATCAAGAGTTGCATTAAACTCTGTTGAGGCATGTAAACAAAGAGTTATTACTTTGATTCAAAACAAGAGAGAACCAATTCTTGACAGTAGAAGGGAATATTCAATTTTCTAGATAAGCACCAAAAACACATCTAGAAGGAAAAAAAACAAAAGACAAGTTGATTCTCCTGTTGATGGACATCAGTCTTGACTATCAGTACCAAAGGCAAACAATAACATTCTATTGAAAATAAACATATCAACCATGCTTCATAGACCATTTAGTATATGCAATGCTTCATAAACCACTACAGGGGTCTCACGTGCAAAAAATTTCCACCTTCTCCGGATCTTGCCAAGTTCCATCCTTTCTTTTCCTCCCCCACCAAAATAGCATCCAGAGAATGCAAGCATATCAAGTTCAAACCTATATCCTATGCTGACTATTCTAACTTCTAAGCTTCACATGGGTGAAAAAAATTAATCCCAAGCACAATTCAATAATAAGAAAAACTTGCCAGACAATGATTCAAACAACAATAAAATTTCTAGAAGAAAACTATCATAAATCAAGCATTCGGAAGCATATTACCTCAAGTGCAGGGCAATAAAGTGCTCACTTTTCATTCTCATTCTCTAATCCAAGAAAACAACACTTACAAAATCCAAGAAACGCTAAAGCAAGCATTACAGCAGCAAGGATAATGAGGGACAGTCTCTTGCAATACACACAAAAAAGAGTAAATTATGAAAAATTCCAAAAAATAATCAAACACCAGAAGAAATTTTAAGAGCTTTTACTCACATGCTATCCAAAAAAATCAAACACCAGATGTGGGGTTCCCTTCTTCTGCAAGATGACTCCTTATCTCCGATGAAACCACCACGCCATCATTCTCTCTTCCACCAACCACAACATCTATGTTGAGAAAAAATAAAATAAATTACTTTTGTTAAAAAAAGCACACAAATTTCTCAGCTTTTTCACTAAAAAACATAATTTTATACCAAAAATTATCTTTAATTAATAAATGAACTACCTGGAATGGAAGAAGACTCCCGTGAGAGGCCGAGGGAGGGAGAGACGAGAGGCCAGAGGGAGAGGCCAGAGGAAAAGGCGAGAGCGAGAGGAAAAGGCGAGAGGGAGAGGCGAGGCCGCTAGGGTTTCAAGCGAGAATGGGAAAAAAATTTGTATTTATAGTAATGTTTTAAACCGAACCGGTTCGGTTCGGTTTGGGTCAATCAGTTTTTTCCGTAAAAAACCGAGACCGAACCGAACCAGATTTTTTTAAAAAAAAATAATCGATTTGATCGGGTTTTTTTTCGGTTCGGTTTGTTCAGTTTTTTTTCTCTCGGTTTTCTCGGTTTATCGGTTTTTTTGCTCACCCCTCGTCTCTTATAAACCAAACCATGCCTATCATACCAGGAAATCAAAGTCGTCCACGCGGCGTGCGACTGAATTCTTGTTAAGCATCAAATAGAACAATTCCCTAGCCACCTTTATGTCTCCACGTTGTGCACACCCCAAAACCCTCGTTGTAGAACATCCTTCACATTCATCCCATCAAACAACCTCATCAGCATCCAAGCTTGAAATCACGACGTTATAGAAAAAAGCCAGCGACTAAAATCTGCCTATTGTTGAGAACTGATATATATTAACTTTCTGTAAAACAGAGAACTCTGGAATAACTGAAAAGAGAAATTGCAGCCCACCTATTGTCATCACCCAATTTTTGGGTGACTCCCCAAAATATACCAAAAAATAATAAAAATAAAATAATAGAAGTCGATGTTGGTAAAAAAAATCAATGTGCAAATTTTGGTTCTTTTCGAGAGTCTAATTGTATATCTTTTGTCCCTAAAAATAGAGGAAAATACAGATTTAAGGCAAAAATAATTCATCATTTGATAAATCTGTGTAAAAATTAAGTCGTGCGACATAATTATATTTTTATAGGCCAATTTGATTTAATCATCGGTTAATTTTAAAATATAATTGTGTTTGATAATTAATTTAGAGTACAATTGAAGGATTTAATTAAGTGCAAGGACTTAATTACACTTTAAATTGGCCACATCAAATTAATTAAGGGCTTAATTGATAAAAAAAAATCGAATGTTTGAGTTTAATTTGGGTTCAATTGAGAAGTTTGGAGTTTTCGGAGACCGAATTGTATTTTTCCAATTCAATTACGCGAATTAGGGATTGAATTGCACAAACCCGGAACCAAGGACCAAAGTGAAAAGTGTGGGCAAGTTTCTCTCTATAAATAGAGATCAAATTGCCCTAAAAAAGAGGACCCCAACAATTACCCCCGAAAATTAGACCAAAAAAAAATTCAAAAATAAAAAAACGTAGAAAACCCTAAAAACCATCTCTTTGCCTCATCTGGGGCTGCAGCAGCAACCCCCTCCGTCTACCTCTCCCCATTTGCACTCTCCTCTCTCCCATCACTGGCCAAGGTTGCCTCTCCTCTACAACTCTGGCCAGCCATCCACCATAACACCCATCATAGCCTCTTCTCCACTCGCCAGCCAACTCTCTCTTGTCATCCAGCCTCTCACCGACGAGCCCCCCTTTTTTCCTTCACTTTTCTTTCTCACACCAGCCTTCTCTCCGGCGACTTCTCCTCCCTCTCATTTTTTTCGTCCATGACCTCCACCAGCCTTGCCATCAACCACGGTCTCATTCTTTTGGTCCATGCTGCGGTCAGCTGCTCCCCACGGCCCCAACCATTCCTTTCCTCTCTTGAGCGAGTTTTCTAACCCTCAATCATCAATTAGGATAGTATGCTTCTTAGCCATTCCTTTCCTCTCATTTGAGTGAGTTTTCCAACCCTCAACTATAAATTAGGATCATGCGCTGCTTAGCCATTCCTTTCCTCTCTTAAGCGAGTTTTTCAGCCATCAATAGTCAATTAGGATCGTGCGCTGCTTAGCCATTCATTTCCTCTCATTTGAGTGAGTTTTCCAACCCTCAACTATAAATTAGGATCGTGCGCTGCTTAACAATTCCTTTCCTCTCTTGAGCGATTTTTTCATCCCTCAACCGTCAATTAGGATCGTGTGCTTCTTAGTCATTCCTTTCCTCTCATTTGAGTGAGTTTTCCAATCCTCAACTATAAATTAGAATCGTACACTGCCTAGTCATTCTTTTCCTCTCTTAAACGAATAATATAAATTATATCTTTGGATCTTACCTAACAAATTTTAAACTTCATTCTATTTGATAAAAAAACAAGAATATGATAGTGTGAGCTTGTGTAATTTCAAGCCCAATGAGCTTTCACTAATGGTGTGTGTTAGAGAATAATATAACTTATATCTTAGGGTTTCACCTAACAAATTTTAACCCTTATTCTATTTGATAAAAATC
>CM063591.1:12110225-12127883 GCA_032356905.1 Salix exigua | reverse complement strand
TATGGAACTAGCTAAATGCCCGCAACAAAATTTTTTACAGTTATTGAGATTAAAATATAATATTTTAACATATAAAATTTGATATACTGAAAGGGATCAGCATCCTTTATCATACTAACAGTAATATTGGAATCTTAACTTCTAAAATTATTATCACTATTATTGTCAAAACAATAAACATTATTCAACAAATTTGAGAGAAAAACAAAAAATAAAAAAGCACATAGGAACAAAAAATAAAATTATTATTATTATTCTTAATATTAATATTATTATTGCTTTAATAAGGGGAAGAAAACGAAATAAAATCAAAGGCTAAAAAAAATCTTAAAAACATTAACAAAAGAGCAAATAATAAAATAAAATAAATGAAAAAAAATATTGATTGGAAAAAAAACATTTGACTTGAAAATAAAAAAAAATTATCGCACTACGTTGCGGGCTGAGTAAGAATTTTTTATAATTGTTGGGATGAAAGAAATTAATAGGATATGTTGGTCCAAAAATATAATATAATATTTATATATGCAAAATTTAATATAATAAAACAGATCACCATACCCTATTATAAAAACAGCAACATCGAAGTCTCAACATATAAAATTATCATTGTTATTACTATTAAAACAATAAAGATTATCGAATTGTCCTGAGAGGAAAAGACTGAAAAACATTAATAAAACAGTAAGTAAGGAAAATAACTGAAATTATTATTATTATTATTATTATTATTATTATTATTATTATTATTATTATTATTATTATTATTGTGTTAATAATGAAAAAAAATAAAAAACTAAACAAATGATAATAATTTTAACAGAAGATAAAAAAAACATAAAATAAAAATTATGAGGTAAAAAAAGATTCATTTGATTTGAAAATAATAATAATAAAACAATAAAAGAAAAAAATAAAGAACAAATAAAAAAAAATGAAAGACTAAAAAAATCATAATAACTTTAACAAAAGATCAAATAAAAAATCAAATGAAAACTAACTGGCAAAAAAATTACGTGACTTGAAAATTAAAAAAAATGGATCGCACTACGTTGTGGGCTAAGCAAGCAATTTTTATAATTGTCGGGATTGAAAAAATTAATAGGATTTTCTGGTGTAAAATTGAAATATAATATCTATATATGCAAAATTTAATATAATAATAACAGATTAGGTCGTTCCTGTAGACTGGATATTTAATATAATAATAATTTTTCTATTTTAATTTCAATTTTATATAAATAAATTATATATAAGCAAAAAAAAAACCTTTAATCATAAAAAAATAAACGGAAAAAAATCAGAAAAAAGAAAAAAAAGAAAGAAACGAAAAAAAAGAATCAGAAAAAAAAAGAAATAAAAAAAATAATAATTTCAATTTTATATAAATAAATTATATATAAGAAGAAAAAAACTTTAATCATAAAAAAAATTCATGAAAAAACAAATCAGAAAAAAGAAAAAAAAATCAAAAAAAATAACACTGTGCGAATCCACAGTAGCTTGTGTCTGGGCTACAGTGGAAACACCATGCCCTTTATTGTTCTTGTAATATATATATATATATACACCAATTGTTATTCACATATCTCTTCCATTTTCTTATACTACCTTAGTGACCTGCTTTTAATATCATGTTTTGTTTGTTTTAGCTTTTGACTATTCTCAAATTATGGATTGGGTCAGATTGAAAAAGAATGTATGGGCTGGACCAGGCCCAACCATCGAAACTAGGCTGAAACTGCTAACCCGCCTCAATAATTACTGGCAAAAGCCAACAGTTGCAGGACATGAATGAATTCACGTCCTGCATGTGCAAAAGGGTGCAGTGGAGGAGAAAGAGAGGGAGTAGCAGACGAGTTAACCTGGCATGGAAGAGGTGTTTTAAGGAATTTGGTCAAAGTTCGACTTAGTTCTTTGTCTTCTAATTGCTTTGACAACACCTTTAATTGAGTTTAAATTTTAAATTTTGTATAATTTTGCCTGGGTTGAAATTCAACATTACCCTTCAATTTCAATGTCTTTTTTAGTTCAGTCATTGGTCTTGAATTTATGCAATTTGACCTTCAATTTAGCATTAAACTTTCAATTCTTTTCACCAATTAAATTCTTAATAAAATTAATTTGACCTATTTAAAATATAATTAAGTCCTTACACTTTATTATGTCTTTTAATTGGACACAAGGTAATTCTTAAATATAATTATTTTTTTAATTTGATCCATAATTAAATCAAATTAACCTATTAAAAATATAATTATAGCTCTGAACTTAATTGTTTTTCCAGACTTACTAAATAATAGTGTATTTTGACCTTGAACCTGCATTATTTTTTTTTCAGTCTTGGGCATAAGTAGGTACCATCGAGCTCTTAACTTCAACAAAAAAAATTCTGGTTTGATTTCCTTACCATAATAGTCCTTTGGTTATTTATTTTTTTCACAGTTATTTTTTGAGTGAAATAAAAGAATAACTCATAAATGGGTTATGATGACACAAATACTATTAAAAAGATTATCATGCATTCACTATAATGGTCATGTGCATTATGATCTTAAACTTACAAACATCCTGGTTTTTCTTTGTCAATATCATGGAGAGTAAATGGTACGGTGGATTAATA
The DNA here is from genome assembly GCA_032356905.1 of Salix exigua. Taxonomy (NCBI): domain Eukaryota; kingdom Viridiplantae; phylum Streptophyta; class Magnoliopsida; order Malpighiales; family Salicaceae; genus Salix; species Salix exigua. The sequence goes on along the minus strand of CM063591.1, from coordinate 12,125,260 downwards.
TTTATTTTTTTAATTTATTTTGCAGTTGCCCTTCAAAAGGACGATAAAAAACGATTTTACCTTAAATCTTTAGGCTCATCCAAACACTAAGGGTGTGTTTGACACAACTTTTGCTTTTGTGGTTGAGGTTTTAAAAAAGCAGTTTCATAAAAAACATTTTAGTTGTTGTTCAAAATAAGTTTTGAAGTGTTTGGTTAAAACTGCTTTTGAGTTTGAAATTATTGAAAAACAGTTTCATGTGTTTGGTTACTAAGTTTTTTATATTACTTTTAACTTGTGAAATTACTTTAAAGAACATATATATATAATTTTTTAAATATTGTAGATTTAATAATTATAATAATATAATATAATTAATAATTCAACTAAATTTTATAAATTATTTACGATATAAGTGTATCAAAATAATTTAAAAATATCAAAAAATTAATTTAAAATAAAAAATACTTTTAAAAATTCATTAACTGAATAAAAAAAATCTTCTTATTCCCTCACATCAAAGAATAGAAATCTGGTCTAATGGGCTAGAATTGTATCAGTTGGATATTGGTATATAATAACTTTTTTGCAATTGGTTTTCTTTCATTTCTAAAATCTAAAAAGTTCTTTGGCGATGATCAAAAATCAAAGGCAGAATAACAAGCTGAGAAAGGGGGCAAAGAGGACACTAGGCATTCCGATCAATTCATTCACTCCCAAGAAAAAAAAATCACAAGCAGGTTGAAAATAAACTAATACCTGCTTTTCTTGCAACCAAGGTTTGGGATGGAGTCCACATATTTTAAACCAGCTTATCATTAATTACCAAACAAATTTTCACTTTTTTTCAGACTATTTTTACCAAACCAAGGTTGAAAACGCTCTGCCAAACAACCACTAAGCCCAGTGTATTTGGGTTTAGCAAGCTGCTAGATTCATCATTTGTGGGCTTAGCCAAGTATTGAATTCACACGTACGACTTTGACAAGCTATTAAACCTATAATTCTGAGACTCAACCAACCATTGAATTCAAGCATATTCAGGTCCGATGAGTTGCTATACACATTATTTTTGGGCTTAGCCAAACGCTAAACCTGGATGTATGTGGTTCTGTAGAGTTGTTAGACTCATCATCTCTATACTATACTATGCTAAGCGTTGAACCCAAACATATTTAGGTTTAAAACAAAATCATTGACACGTTATATTACAAAGAGGGTGTTTGTAGATCTTCAGATAATATTTTTATTTAAAATATATTAAAATAATATTTTTTATTGTGTTTTTATAAAAATCAAAAATATTTTTTGAATCACAAAAATAACCTATTTTCATACAATATACTATAACAATTTGGTTTGGTAAAAATTCCATTTATTTGTGTGTAAGGGAATATTTTATTTTATTAATAGCATTAGATCTAGCTTTGAAGAAGAAGAAAGGAGGGCATTGATTCCCATCAATTCGATTCCTTCCTTCCATAAGATTACTAACCATTTTTAAAAATTAATTTTATAATGAAACCGTATACTCAAGATTCAAGAATAACATCACCATTAGTAGTGTTTAAATAGCTAGTTTTGATCTTGGCAAATCCTCTGGCCAACCGGAACTGCCATCTTCCTCCGACCACCGCAACCTCGCGATCCTCCGCCTCGCTCGCCGGATTCCTCGAAAACACGCTAAAGGAACTTCCATTGAACTCGCCGGTTGTAAAAGCAAAATCAACCAGCATCACTAAAGTAAATTTACTGTTTTCTTGTCTGGATGATAAAAGAGCCTTGTTCCCTATCAGGCTTGTTAATTCAGTTTTGTCCGGTCGGAATGGTCGGAACGTTCAGTGTCATTAAAAAACCAAGATGAAACGACGTCGTTTTAGTCTTGGTTTTAATTCTGTCTGTTTTGGAAATTCCAGTTAAATACCGATCGAACGCTTCGGTACCGCTTCGACTCAAAATCATAATATTTCTTTTATTTTAGAACATTTTACTATCATAATATTTTAGAATTTTAGAGATGTTTTTTTTATTTTGAGATTATGTTTGTATGACTTTGTGTTTGTGTTGTATAATTTAAAGTGAATTTATCTTGAATTTAAATTATAGTTCTTAAATTAATATATATATATATATATATATATATATATATATATATATATATATATATATATATGAACAGTACAACCTCGAAACGGTACGTTGAAACGCTCCGAAACCGAAACGTTCATTTCCAATAGAAAAACAAGAACGACGACCAAAACGATATTGACAACCTTGTTCTATACACCATACCATATCAATTTGGTTTGGCAAAGAATCTATTTAATTGTGTATAAGGCAATATTTTGATTTTATTAATGGCATTAGATTTTCTTGTGAGGCCAAAAGAAAAGGAGTAGGAGGACATGAACACTACCATTTCTAACAATGGAGATGGATATTGGTTCAGGGAATACAACTATATTCCTAGCCTTAGAAAAATCACATTTTGAGCAACATCCTCTCATTCGATGCCCGAAATTCCCATTCAGTGCATTAGATGAATGGAGTAATGCAGTCTCATGAGTACTGATTGAGATTAATTATAGAGAGAATGCCATATCTGTGGTACCTTGTGATAGTATTGTAACTTCCCGTGATGATCTATACATACAAGAAAAATAGTTTTTTTAAGCTTTAAACTTAGAAATTCAAAGTAAATTTTTTATTTATATAATACAAGATTATTACAATCTAGTTTGTATACTTTGATATCCTTTCCTTAGGCTAGAGTACAAGGAATTGAATAACCAGCAAACACAATATTCATAAAAAGAAATTTACTTTTTAGTCCTTAAGGAATATTAACATATGCATAATTTCCATATTAACATATATATATATATATATATATATGTTAATATGGAAATTATGCATATATATATATATATATATATATATATATATATATATATATATATATATAACTCACATCATTTCCATATTAACATATACATATGTCACACACACACACACACACAACTCACATCATTTCCATATTAACATATACATATGTCACACTCATCAACATAACCATGCTTAACTTGTTTCATCCAATCCATCATTTGAACCCTTCATGCTAAATTTATATAGTTATATTTCTATAATATTTTTTTAGATTTGAGGAAACTCACCCCTCTTTAGGCATTCTTGCTTGCTCGGGTTAAGCGAATAAAACCCATGTTGTTTCAGATTCTTACAAGATGAGCACACCTTGACTCGAATTTGAGACTTGCAAGGTAGATCTCAAGCTCTTTGCCATCACGTCAAGCCCTTTGGAGACTATATTTCTATAAACCTATCATGTCATCAATAATCATTTTTTATTTACCCACATGTTAAAAATTAAACAATACGTTGACTTCTCATTTACAAACAGAAATGATATGATATATTTTTTTTATTGATTTGACTTTTACACCTAATAATTTTAATTTTGTGTTCTTCATACCCTTGGTCATTTAGTGTTGACTTGTTTCATAACGGTTGATTTTAGTGACATTATCACTATTTTTTTAACTCGTCATATTGTATCACATGATTGGAATCTCATTGCATTATCTCTTCTTTGTATACCGATGTTTTGAGTGGATTTTTCTCACATAAATCTATAATTTTAGCTATATTTTTTTCCTTCACTTTTTATGTTTAACAACAGAGTTGATAGTCATATTCTAACCCATGGTTTCTATTATTGCCAATGATAAGTCATTCTAGTACTAATAAAAATAGCTAAGTCAAGCCTAATAAATAAAGACTAATGAAGAATCCTCAACAAAATATTCAAATAAATTAAACAAAAAACATAAATTAAAACTCAATGACATAATATTTCCCCTTCATCTTTGTTTCAATTTTAAGTCAAATAGAACTATAATGGGATTCATTCTTGTCATCATTCCACATATAACATAAATTGGCATGTTAATTATTTTTAATTAGATATGATTTAGATTTTGATAAAAAAAAAAAAAAAACCTAGACCACATTGTGTTCGTAGGAGTATCAAGTTAGATGACGTTGCAATGATGATGTGAGGATAGCATGTACAATATTATGCCATTTCCCTTACGACCAGTGGATTTTAAAATGCAGTAGCCAAGAAGTAGACACGACGGCATGGACCACGATAGACAGATTCACAGAGCACTCGGCCGGATATTATGGAATATACAATTTTGGGACCGAAATATGTCTCCTCGCTACCAGATTTTGAGCATGCATTAGGTTAGGTCACATCGCAGTGATCATGACAGGATAACATACATACACAACGCTTATTACCTTTAGCCAAGAAGCGTGATGGCATGGACCAAAATTGATAGATTCACAGAGCACTCGGGGTGATCTAAAACTTGCTCACCATACTTTGAAGGAAACGGTCATTCGCAGCTTCAATTAGAAAGGAAAAAAACAGAGATGAAAAGCAAGGATCTAAACAGAAGAAGAAGAAGAAGAAGAAGAAGAATTTCATAGAACCATGCCGGGAACCCAGCACCAAACCACAGATTCACAAAGCTATGCAGCACATTAATTTGCTGGAAAGTACTTGAACATTAAGGTACTTGCCCAGATTAAGACTTTTATTATTGAACTGGAAAGTACTTGATTAGCGTCTCGATGGGATTTTGGTAAGCTATCAAGGCTTGAAGGTAGGGGGCCTCCTAACCTTGGTAGCTGTCTCAAAGCCATAAGCAATCTCAATTAGTTTTGGCTCCGAACCCTTTAGTCCACCAAAGCAAATCCCAAAAGGCACACCGCCACTATCATATCCAGCAGGGACACTGATTCCAGGGTATTGTCCAATTGCAAGAACAGCTGATACAGCACTTAAACTAGGTGCCACCACTGCGTCTAGTTTGTGCTTCTTGATTAATTTCTGCAGTCCATTCTTCGAAAGTTTCCTGAAAGTTGACACCAGTTTCTTCAATGTAGCCTCGATGTTTGTTATATTTCGACTCAAGAACTCGGCTCTCTCGAAGAGGTCTTGACCGTATTCCTCCGTCTTTTCCTGCAAGATACATAGATCAAAATTTGGATTGTACCCGTGTTGGTTCAATGCTGATTATATCCGCACAGATACTAACCAGTCTGGAGAATTTTTTGTTGAAGGCTATCACATCTTCCAAGGATCGGACCGGAGATGCCACCAACTGTTCTAGATACTTGTTTAAAGCTGGCAAGAATTCGAGCAACATTGCAAGTGTTTCTCCACTCTGGTCGGATGTGATTGTGTCAACGTCGCTTATTTGCAAATTGTCAACGAGCACCGCACCTTGTCGTCTTAATTTTGGAAAATACAAATCAAGGTCTTTTCAGCTTGCACTGATTTGCTAAGATATTATTGAAACTACTACTAGAAAAAATTAGAGATCGTTTTTTTTTTTACAGTCTTTATAAAAACAGAACTTTTTTTTTTAAATTTAGAAAATACATTTAATCTCAATTGGAATGAATACTCATTTTATCCAGTTTTGTAGATTCTACGTCCAGGACCTGGTCTCGACCTGACCCCTGTCGTCTGGGGCGGTCCCCAGCCAACCCTTCCAGGCGCCCTGGACCAGGTCCTAGCTCTCAACTCAACCCTTGGAGGCTTGGTAGACCCCGGTCATGACCAGACCTCCAAGCGTCGTGGATTTAAACATGAATCATCTAGGTGTCTCGCGCATGTTCTCGGCCTGATAACCACTCAAGTGTTATACCGTAGATTAATAGTGTAAGAACAACTTTTGAGAAACCTATCTTAGTTATGAAAACTTGCTGTCATTCTTTTTATTTATTGAAAACAGAAAAAAACGAAAATGGAAAGGTTTTTATATTTAAATTTCATTTTTTTTTTATGAAAAACGAAAATGATACCAGATAAACACTTTTTTTGTTACCTTAGTGTTTGAAAATGGTGCTCAAAAGTTTGATGCAGATGGGATTCGTTGCCAAAACTGAAAAATGGATCCCTCACTATCCCCAATCTCTTCCCTTTAAGCCCAAGAGGGTTAAGAAATTGTCTGTAGCCACCGTTTGGGATATATTTTGCTGCTTCTCCAGTTGCAGCATCATTTGAATCGAAGCCTACAATGGCATCAAGTACATATACAGCGTCCGATACTGTCCTGCATATCGGCCTGCTCCATCCAACATGTAATAACACAGCAAATATTGGTTCACGTAATCTCTATCTCTCTTGTCTTGGTAAAATGATCACAATTAGCTAAGAATAACCGATAATTTTCGCTATATATTAGGGGGGGAAAAAGAAGCAAAGAATTCACCTACCCCACAGTGTCCTGTCTAGGGGTGATTGGGATAACCCCAGCTCTACTCGTGAGGCCAACAGTGGGTTTGATGCCCACAACTGAGTTGTAACTGGATGGACATAGGATGGAGCCATCAGTCTCGGTCCCAAGTGACACGGCTGCCATGTTTGCTGCCACTGATATTGCTGATCCACTGCTTGAACCACAAGGATCCGCGGACAAAACATATGGATTCTGCAAATAAAAGTCACGCATCAATTATTATCTCACGTCGTCAGTGCGATTGACAAGTCGTTCGGAAGACAATCGTCACAGAACATGTAGCATTGGAATACCAATCCTGCTTCCTGCTTGTTTGTTCTTAGCAACAGCTAGAAAACCTTTCAATTCTACAAAATGATTGATTATAACCACAATCAAACCCCAAAATTATCTGTTAGTTTCAGACAAAACTCCAAAAGTCATGGTAATGTTTAGCATAGTAGAGTCATGACAGCAGTTAGAAGCCTGGTAAGTGAATCATCTCAAGAACGACTTGAGCCACAGACTTGGGCAAGTAATTAATCAGCTCACCTTTCCTTGGCCGCTTCTCCCACAAAAACCTGAGGGTGCGCCATTTGACCTAAAATTAGACCACTCACTCAAGCTAGCCTTCCCTAATATGATAGCTCCAGCTTTCCTCAACTTCATCACCACACCTGCATCCCGAGGCACAACTGATCCAAGTAGTGCATAGGAACCAGCTGTAGTGTTCAGCTTGTCTTTGGTTGCCATGTTGTCCTTGAGCAGGATAGGAATCCCATGTAAACCACCAGACGAACCTGGGGTGTTGACCTTGCGCTCTCGGTCAGCCTTATCGGCTAGAAAGAGAGCATCAGGGTTCACCTCTATGACCCCTCTAAGGAGCGGGTTGAGTCTGCGGATCCGTTTGAGGTAGAACTCAACAAGTTGTCTTGAGGTTAGTTGGTTTTGCTTAAAAGCTAGTCGAAGATCATCAATAGTTGCTTCTTCGATTGAGAAGGCACTGCTTGTCTTGGTAAAGAACCAAGATAATAATAAAGAAGCAAGAATTAAAAACAGTAGAGAATCGTTGGCCATTGCTTATAAGATGAGCAGTGCTCGACTGAGTTACCCAGCTGAGTTTTCAAGAGGGAACTAGGCTACGGGTGAGATAGGAGACGGTGCTGCCTTTAGTATACAAATACTGGAGGCTCAAGTAGCACGGGACGTTACTGTATATATGTATAGTAACTTATGGTTACTGATAGAACACTTAACTAGGTACTAATTTATGGCCATAGCTTAGGATTTTCAGTTCATAATAATTTAATATTATGTTTTCACGGTACTAGAAGCGAGTGAACGAACTTACTTCATGGAGCATTGCAAAGATTGTCTCCGACAGTGCTATTGCTCCTTGGATAATGGATTTCGAAAACGAGAGTGCACTAATGAAGGGCGAGGAGAAATTTCGGTTCACACATGAGGGTGTGAATGAGCTGAAGCTTTTGACTGACTTTCTATGTTTGTCCTTTAGAAATTGGTGGTTTTGATTGTTTGCCAAGTTCATGTGTTCCACACTTTTGAATCTCATCATTCAATGTGCGCACATCTTCAACCATCTCCTTTTATTTCAAATTTGAGAGATCATTTTGATTAAAGTGTCCAAATCTTTTATGCTAAAGATTTTAAACATCTTGAGTATCATTAACATAGGCATAATTAGATACTTTTTCCCAATATTTTTCTATTGCGGTTGCTGTTGCGGTTGAAGTTGAAAAAACAGAGTTTCAAAAAAAGTGATTTTTCTGTGGTTCAAAAAAAGCAGTTAAGTGTTTGGTTAAAACTGTGGTTGAGTTAGAGGTTGAAGAAAAAACAGTTTTGGGTGTTTGGTTTCCAAATTTTACAAACTGCTTTTAACTTGTAAAATTACTTAAAAGGGTATATATATAATTTTTTTTAAATATTGTAAATTTAATAATTATAATAAATTTATTTTATCAATTATTTTTTATCCCACTTTTCTCTCTCGTTTTTTTAATGTTAATTAAGAAATACATTTTTGTTTTGTTTTTTAAGTTATTTATTCAAGATAAGTTCAAACATAATTAATTAATATACACTTCATTACAAATAATTCAATCAAATTAATTATAAATAATTAAATTTATAGCATGTAATTAAGCTAACTGATTTTTTTTATTAATTTCACATAATTATTTATCAGTGCTAAGTATTATAATTATTATAATTAATAATAATAATTATTATTATTATTAATTAGTATAAAACCCACCCACCCCCACCCGTCCCCACCCCACCCCACCCCAACCCAACCCTATCTTCTTTCTCCTGCACAACCAGTTGCCCACCTTGCTCTCTCCAGCCAGCCAGCCCCTTGGCCTTCTCCAGCAACAAAGCCAGCCAACCCCCCTCCCGTTTACTCTACTCTCCCTTGGCCCTCTCCAACAACAAAGCCAGCCAACCCCCTCTCATTTACTCCACTCTCCCATGGCCCTCTCCAGCAACAAAAAATTGAAGCCCAAAGCAACTCAACAAAATTGAAGCAGATCGTCAACGGTAATAGCGAGAGTAGGAGAAAAGTTTGCGGAGGTGTTTTGTGGGGATCTGTTGCAGAGGAGTAGAGATGGGAGGTTGACGAGAGGAGAGGTGCAGATTTTCAACGGTAATAGTGAGAGCGAGAGCAGGAGAAAAATTTATGGGTATGTTTTGTGGGGATTTGTTGCAGAGGAGTAGAGATGACATGGGAGGTTGACGAATGTGTGTATTGTGAGGAGGACGAGGGTTGATTTGGAATTAAAATTTCAACGGTAAATTGCTGCTTTGCTGCTTTAAACGTCGGTGCAATCTTGAAACACCGGTGCAAGAAAAGTTGATTTTCTTGCACCGACGTTTCAAAACAAATTTGGTGTGGGACCCATAGCTTGCACCGCGTTTCACACATAACCAAACACCAAATTATGGTGCGACATGCGATTGGGTGCTTCATCTTCACACAGAACAATTATTCTCTTAAGGGATAAAAAATAATGCATTTGTCATCCTTAAACTAAAGACAGAGAAATTTTCTCAAGTATTTGCACAACATTCAATAGATTTTGGTTGATTTCATGTATAAACCATGGTACTGAATTCCGTTTTGTTTCGGCCGAAACGCTTCATATGAAATGGCCAAAACGCTTCGTACGAAATGGCCGAAATGTTTCATACCAGCAAAAAAACAAGACAAAACGGCGTAGTTTTTATATAGGTTTAAATTCTGGCCTATACAGGATATTTCGGCCAAATACCGGCCGAAACACGCCAGATTATACCGACTGTGCTGTTTCGACTACAAAAAATAAATTCATCTCCTGCTTCTTGCTTTTCATCTCTCGTCGCTACTTTTCATGATTTCATCAATTGATGACTGGACAAATTGTCTCTCTCTCTCTCTTTATGTGTGTGTATGTGTGCGCGTGTGTGTATAAACCAAAATCAAAACAATATATATATATATATATATATATATATATATATATATATATATATATATATATATAAAAATAAAATACTTTGATTTTATAAAAAAAAAATTATATTTTTTTTGCTTTCCAATATTTTTCATATATATATATATAATTATATATGAACAATACAACCCCGAAACGGTGTTCCGAAATACTCCAAAACATTCTGTACCAATAGAAAAAAACGAAGCACCAACCGAAATGGTATTGACAATCTTGGTATAAACAACACATCATGATTTTGAAACCTGAGTTTGTCTAAACATTGACTAATCCTCTGCCTTTGACCTCTAGAAATTCTCTATTGCCAACCTTTACTTTGGACTTGTAAGATTCATCAAAAATTTTGAACATTTCAGTATCATTGCACAAATAATGTGTCCAACCACTATGAATGAGCCAAGCATCTAAAGAATCATTTTTTGAGAAACAAGTAACTGGGAAAAAACGCTCCTCCTATGCATTGACTGCATTTGCCAAGTGAGCTTGTTGAGATTTTGGGTCTAAATTTTTAAATTTATAGACCTTTGTGTTGCGCCCTAATTGCTTGCAATTCCCATAAATCATCCCCAACTAATTTCTATAGGAATGCTTGAGAAGCTCTAGAAAAAAGCACCAAATCACACTCGCAGATAGAAATTCTGGAGATCATATGGAAACTAGCATGATTGTGAAAAGAAAGCCTCCCTGTAGAAGTAAACAAAATAGATGCAGAGTGGCATTCCATTGCCATCATACCCTTAAGCCAATGCAGAATATCATACCCTAAGAACAAATCTGGACAGAAGTAATCTATATTTATTGATCAATTTAATATAAAACTTAAGATCTCAAAGCAGCCATTCTTTCAAAGCTTCAAGCCTTGAATGTAGGAGGCTTTCTAATTCTAGTAGCCTGTTCAAAACCAAAGGCAATCTGAATTAGCTTTGGTTCTGTACCCTTCAATCCCCCGAAGCTAATGCCAAAAGGCACGCCCTTATCATCATATCCTGCTGGGACATTGATTCCTGGGAATCCTCCGATTGCAAGAACAGGTGAAAAACCTGCTCCAGGTGTGACCACGGCATCTAGCTTATAATACCACATCAGCTTTTGAAATCCATCTCTTGTCAGCTTCGCTAAATTTATTAGTGCAGCCTTCTCGATGTTGCCGATCCCATTTGTAGCTTGAGCTAAAAGAAAGATGTCTTGACCAAATTCGTTGATCTTTTCCTGTTTGGCAACTCAAATATGTTAAGATTATAAGATGTAATCATGCATTCTTACAATTACTGATGTAGCTTAAATATTGATCATTGTGCACAGAAAATTGAAAGAAAGCCTATACCCATATACTCACAAGTTCGGCGAATTTTCGGTTGAATGCAATAACATCGGCTAAGGTTCGGACAGGGGAAGCCACCAGATCTTTCAAGTATGCATTGAGGGATATTTTGAACTCAGCTAGCAATAATGTTACTTCACCGCTCCCAGTGGAATTTAAGATAGCATTGATGTTGGCTATTTCCAAATGGTCAACTATAACTGAACCTCCTTGTCTTCATTTGAAGATAAATTTTTTATTACATGATCACATATTTCATAAAAAAATACTTCAATTAATGGTTAGAGTATTTTTTATTACCGTAGTGTTTGAAGATGGTGCTCAAAAGCTTGACTCTCAGCTTTACTGGCAAAACCCAAGAATGGATTCCTTACTATTCCAAGTCTCTTCCTTTCAATCCATAAGGCTTGAGAAATTTTTTGTAGCCTCCGTATGGAATGTACTTTGATGCTTCTTGGGTTGCGCCATCATTGTAATCAACACCTACAATGGCATCAAGGACGATAACAGCGTCCGATACTGTTCTGCAGATAGGCCTGTCGGATTGACTTAACAATGAGTAGATCATATATATTGCTGATATTATCGACTAATTGAGTGAAAATTAATGCAGTGATGTGATAGGATTAATATAAGACCACTCACCCAACAGAGTCCTGTCTTGGAGAAATTGGGATAACCCCAGCTCGGCTGGTGAGGCCAACTGTTGGTTTTATGCCCACCACCGAATTTGCATTAGATGGACATAAGATGGAGCCATCGGTCTCTGTCCCTAATGACACTGCTACGAAATTTGCTGCTACCGATATTGCTGACCCACTACTTGATCCACAAGGATCAGCTGATAGAACATATGGATTCTGCACAAAGATCCAGAACACTTGGGTGTGACTCTACCAGCTACAATGGATATTTCTTTGGGACATGGCTGATAATCTCGTGAATATTCAAGCAAATAATCGAAGAATGAAAAGCCAAAAAAATGTAATCTATAAAAAACTCGGAAAAACTTCGACAAGGTTTTTGGGGTTAACTCACCTTTCCCTGGCCACCTGTTAGAATTTGAATGTGAGATTAGCTTTGGATAAGAAGATTACTTATTAGCTGTAGGATTTATCATGGACTAGCTGTAGTTATTGAGTTTAGCTAAAACTATTGTTCATAACAGATTTTGAATTTCAAAATCTGTTTCTATGCAAATCTCTTAGGATTGTTGAGAGATTTATGGTTTTTCAATTCATGCATTGTAAGCCTATATATAGGCATTTCGAATTCAATAAAATTAAGGGGAATTGTTCAAAGTTTCAGTTTTTCTGAGTATTCTTCAGAATTCTGCCAATTTCATGCCTTGTTCTTCATTTTCGTCAAATCCCAGATTTTGATCTAAACAGTAGATGTTTAGAACACTTACTGTTTAGATCAAAGAATTCCAACAGTGGTATCAGAGCAATTGATCTTACGGGCCAAAGGGAAAATTTTCGAGTGAAACACGAGAGATTGAGAGTGTAAACACTGGGGGGTTGAGAGAATTATTGAGAGTTTTGAAGAGATCAGTTGATTCCAGAAATATCTCATGGCTTCATCATCCTCAACTGGAAATTCACACTCATCGGTTCCAATCTTCAATGGTGAGCACTACCATATCTGGGCAGTGAAAATGAGGTTTTATTTAAGGTCTCTTGGGTTGTGGAATGTTGTTGCTACAGACCTTGATCCACCCCAACCACACGGGAACCCAACAATAGCTCAAATGAGAGCTTTTGAAGAAGAAAAGCTTAAAAAGGACAAGGCTATCACAAGCCTTCATGCTGGGCTTGCTGACCATATTTTCACTCAAATAATGGACCTGGAAACACCCAAACAAATTTGGGACAAACTCCAGGTGGAATTTGAAGGAAGTAGTAGAGACAAGTCAGTCAAACTACTAGCATTCAAGAGAGAGTTTGAGTTGATGAAAATGAGAGACAATGAATCTGTCAAAGTCTATTCTGGCAGATTGATGAATGTGGTAAACCAGATGAGACTCCTTGGAGAGACATTTGAAGATCATAAGATTGTTGAAAAACTTATGATGTCTGTACCTGAAAAGTTCGAAGCAAAAATCTCGGCAATTGAAGAATCTTGCGATTTGCAAAATCTTACAATTGCTGAGTTAATAAGCAAGCTGCACATCCAGGAGCAAAGGGTGCATATGAGGGATGATGATGTAATGGAAGGTGCATTTCAAGCAAACTGGAAAGGAAGAAAGTCTGAAAATTTCCAGAAAAAAGATTTCAACCATGGCAAAAAATTCTTCTCGGAAAATAAGGCTATTGCACTCGCTAATGATCGGACTTTCCTTCCTTGTTCTTATTGTAAAAGAACAAACCATGCCGAGGTAAATTGCTGGTTCAAAGGGAAGACAATAGTCCATTGTGATTTCTGTAAAAAGGGTGGCCATAGTGAGAGATTTTGCAGGCTGAAAAAGAAACTACCTCAGCATGAAATCCAGCAACATGCACATGCAACTGAAGAAGATGAAGCTGACGAAGAACACTTGTTCATGGTGACTTGTGATGAACAAAATTCCAGAAGGAACACTTGGTTGATTGACAGTGGATGCACAAGCCACATGACCAAATTCCTGTCAATTTTCTCCACAATTGACAGGTCAATCAAGCCCAAAATTAAGCTGGGAAATGGAGATGTTGTTGAAGCAAAAGGGAGAGGCACAGTCACTGTGAAAACCAGCAGAGGTATGAAAACAATCTCAAATGTTTTATACATTCCTGAACTTGATCAAAACCTTTTAAGTGTTGCACAAATGCTGAAAAATGGGTATGAAGTATCATTTAAAGGAAATTTTTGCTTCATTACTGATTCACATGATTTAGCAATAGCAAAAGTTAAGATGGAAGGTAATAGTTTTTATTTGAATATGGATGTTTTGAAAGGGCATGTCTTAAGTGCAAAATCTGATGAGAGTGTGTTATGGCAAAAAAGAGATGGTCATGCTAACCTTAATACACTAAAGGTTATGCATAATGGTGGTATGATTAATGATGGTGATCAATTGTGCAAAAGGCTGCAAATATGTGACATAGATGGGAAAATCAGAGATGGTGATATGTTAAGCATGGAATCCAACAATGTTCATGAACAAATTTCGGCTGAATCCACAACACATGAAGGCTTGAAAGATGGTTTTATTGAACATGGAGCAAATACTAGTGCTGTGATGGTGAGGGCTGCTGAGGAACAATCAAAATGTTTTGAAATTATGAACCTTGGAAAAGCTAAGGATGTTGCCGAAACTGTCAAGACTTTTAATGGCAAAGAAATTGATGGTGAGGAATGTTATGTTAGAGAATGGTACATGAAGACAGGAGGAGAAACATTTGAAGGAAATCCTGATGATGATTTAGGCCAAAACAAGGCTGAAAAAAATCTAGTTCATCATGACTTGAAGACTAAGGTAATTCCAGTAGCAAGTCTGGAATTTCTGAAGATGAAATTGGGATTGCCCAAAGCAAATCTCAAGGAGGAGTGTTAGAATTTGAATGTGAGATTAGCTTTGGATAAGAAGATTACTTATTAGCTGTAGGATTTATCATGGACTAGCTGTAGTGATTGAGTTTAGCTAAAACTATTGTTCATAACAGATTTTGAATTTCAAAATCTGTTTCTATGCAAATCTCTTAGGATTGTTGAGAGATTTATGGTTTTTCAATTCATGCATTGTAAGCCTATATATAGGCATTTCGAATTCAATAAAATTAAGGGGAATTGTTCAAAGTTTCAGTTTTTCTGAGTATTCTTCAGAATTCTGCCAATTTCATGCCTTGTTCTTCATTTTCGTCAAATCCCAGATTTTGATCTAAACAGTAGATGTTTAGAACACTTACTGTTTAGATCAAAGAATTCCAACAC
>CM063591.1:11784071-12109725 GCA_032356905.1 Salix exigua | reverse complement strand
CCACACGTTTGACTAGATGCAATCTAACGACTGAAAACGTTCCGTCATGACTTGTGTGACTTGTGTCGGGCGAGGCTCTCAGGTGAAAATGGCTTCTTATCTAAGCCCGGTTCATGAAACATTCAGAGAAAAAAACTAAGAGCTTTTTTAAAATGTAAGAATAAATATGATCATCGTCGGTAAAGGAAAATATCACAGAATTCTTCTTCTTTTATTCCCGAATCAAAAAAGGTAGTTGCGTTTCCAATTTGAATAGTCGCACTTTCCAGGAAACTTCTGAGAAGCAACAGTTCTCTAGGTCCAAGGATAATGAATCACAGCATTTTATATCCAGACGAGGATGTACCAAATTCTGTGTCCCCTGCTTCCGACAATCACTAGAAGAAAAACGATACCACTATGAGGTGGGTCGCATGGTGCCATGGCTGCTGCACCTCTAATAAAGAAATTGCACATAACATTAATGCTGAAAAATTTCAAGAGTTTTTCGGGCAGCTGGAATATCAACCCGTTGGTCTGTTATTTTTTTTAAAATATATATTAAATAATATTTTATTATTTTTTTAAAAAATATTCTTTTCATACTGGGCATTGGGCATGCAAATATCAAATCTTATTGAACGATCATTTAATTTAGTTTTAAAAGGGAACTCAAAAATATCATACGAATACAGCATTATATTTATAAATTAATCATTATAAATTTATTTTTCATAAGAAACTAATTACGAGCCAACAATGTCATAGATGCAGGCAGCCGAATACCATTTTTTTTTTATATAAAATAATAGTTTAATCATCATAAATTTATTTTCATAAAAAACTACTTGCGAAGCCAACAATATCATAGAGGCAGTTGAATACCATTTTAAATATAAATAAATAATTTAATTATCATATATTTAATTTATAGTAAAAATACATATTTATACAATTTAAAACACCATTTTATTAATTTTTTCTTTCCGAAGAAACATATTCTCATAGAGATGCTCTCGCGGAAAAGTATATTATTTCATGTTTCCTCTCCATCCTCAATCGGAAGAAGATCCATCAATCTTCAAAGAAGAATCCATAACCCTAATTGCTGGACACAATTGGCACCTGCTAAACATCGAATCATAGACGCTGTTTTCCTGCGAAGCTCCTTACTATAGCCGGACCCCAATTGAGAGATCAATAAAATCCCAAAAAGAACGTATATAAATATATAAAAATACAAAAATAAAGGCTATAATATATTAACGGTTAAAAACCACACACAGCCAAAAAAAATCACGAAAGTCTTTTAAGTTTTAACTATTACCCACTTGCACCAGACAAGACAGCCATTCACGATGCAGATGCCATGTGTTAGAGCATTTTACACCGTCCGTGTCGTTTAAGCACTACAGTCTTCAAAGAACAAATTTTTATATCTTTAAATCCTCTTATATATGTCCATGTGTGCCCGAACTTCAAAGCAAGCTCTTCCTTTCTTTCCTTCTGTCGTTCGTTCTTTCTATCTGCCAATCAGTTTCTTTTGAGGTGTCCAGGGCTGGTAGACAGGTTAATTAGATTGGATTGGATTGGATTGGACTGGATTGATGGGTTTTCATCAAACCTCTTCAATTTCCTTCTCAGCTACGAAATGGCTAGGATTTGTAACTGCTGTTTGGGTCCAAGCTATTTCCGGCAACAACTACACCTTCTCAAACTATTCAGATGCACTTAAATCTCTTATGAATTTGACCCAACTTGAACTCAACAATCTATCTGTTGCTAAAGATGTTGGGAAGGCCTTTGGTTTGCTTGCTGGTCTTGCTTCAGATCGTTTGCCTACTCCTGTTATTCTTCTTATCGGTTCAATTGAAGGTCTTATTGGTTATGGTACTCAATGGCTTGTTGTTAGTAGGAGAATTCAGCCTCTACCTTATTGGCAGGTAACTCTTACCAATTTTATAGTTTCAGTAGCCACGTTTTGGTTAAGATTTGACTATAGTTCATCAGGTTTCGGTGCACGAGTGATGTTATGATCTTACCGAGTAATTATTTTTCTAATGTGGAATGCAGATGTGCATATTCCTATGTCTAGGAGGAAATAGCACTACATGGATGAACACGGCGGTTTTAGTAACCTGCATCCGCAACTTCCGCCGCAACCGTGGCCCTGTGTCTGGAATCTTGAAGGGTTATGTAGGTCTGAGCACGGCTATATTCACCGACTTATGTGCGGCTCTATTTGCTGATGAGCCTGCAAAGTTTCTCATAATGCTTGCTGTCATCCCCTTTGCTGTCTGTCTCGCGGCCATCGTTTTCCTCCGCGAAACCCCGCCTGCCGCCACTATAGAGGAGGAAAAGGAGGAAAGCAAATACTTCAATATCTTCAACACTGTCGCTGTTATTGTTGCTGTTTATTTAATGGCATACGGTTTTATTCCAAATCCTAGCCATGTTTTTTCGGTGGCGTTCGCGGTTATATTGCTGGTTCTTTTAGCTTCTCCATTAGCTGTTCCGGTCCATGCTTTTATCAAAAGCTGGACCTTGAACCGGCTCAAGAACCAAGCGGACGTCGAAAGGCAAATCCAAGAACCTTTATTAAGAGAAGAGAAAGCCCAGGAGGAGATTCAAGAAAACCCCGCTGAAGAGTCGGCATCAGCAGTGGTGGAGCAACCGCAAGCTGCTGAGGAGAAGGCAGCAGTGGAGGTGAAGAGGAGGCCTGTGATTGGAGAGGATCATACAATTTTCGAAGCAATGTGTACCTTAGATTTTTGGATTCTCTTTGTGTCTTTCCTTTGTGGGGTAGGCACAGGTTTGGCTGTGATGAACAACATGGGACAGATTGGCTTGGCTCTTGGATATGCTGACGTTTCTCTTTTCATTTCCATGACAAGTATTTGGGGATTCTTTGGGAGAATTGTTTCTGGCTCGGTGTCTGAGTACTACATCAAGTAAGTTTTTTCTATCCCCTGGTTTATCTTCTTAAAAGTTTAGTTAGCTGGGCTCTGTTCTTCATTAGTTGGCTTTTATCATCATCATCATCACTATCTCTCTTCAAGTGGGAAGAACGTATCCTTATTTTTGGATGATTCACCGCATTAAGCACCACGTTGGTGCCTGCGGTTTCCGCAGCCGGTTTGCTTTCCTTTCCCTTTCTGCTCTTCGTTTTCCCTGTATTTCTCGAACGATAAGTTATCTTTACTTCTTTAAATGGGCTGCTGTGACTGGGAAAACACGGCTGCTGCTAGTTTCTTTTTTCAAACGATTCAAAAGTGGAAAGCACGTTGTGAACTGAACTCGATTCTTAGGCTTTATTGGGAATTTTGTTGCAACCATGCTCTTATAATTTTTAATATTTCAAGTTAATGTCTTTATATATATATATATATTTCAACCACCTCTATCACCCTCTAGACAAGCCCTTAATCACATGCCTCCAAGCCCTAAATCACATGCCTACCACTAGTTGAGAACTATAATTTTTAAGTCCCAGAAGTCTAAAAGCGCATGCCATTTTAATAATATGTATTTTTGTCTCGCTGATAAAGTACATGGTTAAGGTATTTGTTTATGAAAATAAAACAGAGAGATTCCTTTTTTTATAACTCTTTTTCCCCCCCTTCAGACCAGTCATTAAACCGTACTCTTTGACACCTTGAAGGGTCGACATTTTTCGGAAGTAACTGTTAGGACGGTCCATTTACAGGGATAGGTTAGGGTCAAGTTGAATCTCATGGCAACCATCCAGCATTGGACCACTTGCTTTTTAAAATCTTTTTGAAATAGAAAAAAATAAATAAAAATTGTTTCCTGTCTGTCAATCTCTGCCTTTGATCCTTTGTTATGTATCTATCTATCTTGCATCGTGTAAGCACACCGACCCTCTGTTGAGTCATGACTCGTTAATTAATTTATTTATTTCTAAAAATTGTTTTTATGGACAAGTAAAATCATCTATTTAATGCACCGGTTAGACTTTTGCTTTCATTATGACATTCTTATTACAAGGTCATGATATCAGCTTGCCATGCCGCTTTGCCCTAGACATGCATGAATTCTTCTTTCCTTCGCTACCCCCTGACAATGCTTAGTTGCCAAGTAAATTCTGCTTTATGCAAGTGGCTCGACTGATATTCCTCTTCACAAGACTCGGTCCAATTCTTGACTTCTCCTTTAATTCTTTTTGTTGAGTCGGCATCAACCATCAAGAGAGTTGAATGTATATACCACTGAGTTGCGAATTTGTGTGGTGCAGAGAAAAGTAGTTGTGCTGTTATTGCGTTTTAAAATGATTTTAAAAATCATAGTTTATCATTGTTTTTAGCTCTTACTTTAAATATATTTTTTTTGATGTTTACTGATTATTTTTAAAAATAAAAAAAATATTATTTTAATTTATTTTTGAATAAAAATACTCCTACAAACAGCAAAAACAATAATCTGAAACAGACGAGAAATGGGTGTTAGGTCGAACGTAAACAAGGCCTGTTAGGTTTTGACGGGGACATATTCTGAACTTATGCATGTTTTAATCTATGCAGGAAAGCTGGAATACCAAGGCCTCTTTGGAATGCAGCTTCTCAGATTTTAATG
Source organism: Salix exigua (assembly GCA_032356905.1). Lineage (NCBI taxonomy): Eukaryota > Viridiplantae > Streptophyta > Magnoliopsida > Malpighiales > Salicaceae > Salix > Salix exigua. The sequence goes on along the minus strand of CM063591.1, from coordinate 12,105,153 downwards.
GCTGTTGGATACATCCTCATGGCGGTGGCTTTGCCTGGGTCGCTATACATCGGTTCAGTAGTCGTCGGTATCTGCTACGGAGTCCGTTTAGCTGTCTCAGTCCCGACAGCCTCCGAGCTATTTGGTCTCAAGTATTTTGGTCTAATTTACAACATCTTAATTCTCAATCTTCCTCTGGGCTCCTTCCTATTTTCTGGTCTGCTTGCCGGATTGTTATACGACGCGGAGGCTACACCCACACCAGGAGGTGGCAACACCTGTGTTGGTGCCCATTGTTACAGGCTTGTTTTCATTATCATGGCTATTGCCTGTGTCGTCGGGTTTGGTCTGGATGTTATGCTGGGTATAAGAACCAAAAAGATTTATAACAAGATCCACATGAGCAGAAGATCAAAGAAATTGGCCGCAGCATCCAATCTGAAATGATATGAAATTGGTTGGAGCTGCGAGATAAAACAAAAAATGGTGGGATTGAAGGGCTTCTGCCCCCATGACATCCAAAATTCATCTTCTGTTGCTCAATTTGTTTGTCGTTAAAATGTAAATTGGACCATCGAATATTCCAACATGGTCTGATTACAGTCTTCTATGCTATTATTTGATTTGGTTGTATTCCAAGTAGACGGTGTTGCAAGCAATTTTGTTCTAAGATTGGAGATTTTTATATTAATTTTAATTAAGCATTATCATTATAATTATTACATGGACCAGATCCAAGTAGACCAATAGCCCCCCGATCATCCCTGTCACTTGTCAATGACATAATTGGGCCGCAGGCTACATCATTAATAGATGACAAGTTTCAACTTGCAGGCCCTGTAAGAGGGATTGGACAGTGATAAAGTGGTCGGTTATCATCTTCGGTTGGTTCACAATCTAGGGAAGGCCAGGAGAGAGCCGAAGCTAATCCATTTTTATCCGAGCCCTGTTTGGTTCAAGCACCAAGGCACAGCATCTCTGCCTCAGCTTCAAGTAACTTTGTTTGACGTGTTGACTGTGATTTGCAGAATGAAAATGGGAGTAATTCTCATGTACGAGATACATCAATCATTTTAGAATGATCATTTAACACGTGTTATATAACTAATACAGAAATAAAAACAAAATAAATAAACTTGAGGCGTGCATTAATACTGATTTTAAGAATATTTTCCTAACAACTCAATATCTTTTAAGATCCAACAAGTTCTTCCTTAACAAAAAAAAAATTAAAACATGATATTTACAGACAATCATAATATAAAAAATAGTTTAAAAAAGCTAATAAAATATAATTGTTATGAAATTTTCAAAAAATATAGATGTTGACTTGTATATAAAGAGGACAATAATTTTTTTTTCTATTGCTTGGCTCAACTTTACATGAACGAGTTCATTATTTTTTTTGTTGGTTAATATTTCATCATCTCAAGATTTACTATATAAATACTTGATGAAAATTTTATTTTTTTGCCAGTGTAGAATAAAAAGCTATATATATACTTTTAATACAGAGATGATAATTTGTGTTTTTCGGAAGACATTTTGAAATATTGTTACAAGAACACCTTACTTGCGTACAAGACTTGGAGGGTGTTTGTTTTTATTTTGCAACTTGAGGTTGTAAAAAAGATGAGGGATTGAGTGTTTGGTTAATTTTTGAGAAGTAAAAATTTGACATGAGACCCACCTATTTTATAATTGAACCAGAGTTTCACGAAAAGCAGCAAATTGCTGCTTTTGCACTAGGAGGCTCAGAGATATGCATTACAAAGAAGCAAGAGAACTCTCCCGTGATGCAGACACTTCACAAACTAGATCAACACTAAAGAGTTATGATAGAAATCTACATGAATTATCAGGAACAGCATAACAAGCCAGAATGGTAGTTGGAAACATTGATAAGCCTGGCTAGGCAGTAAAGCTATGAGATTGGGAGCGATGATATTTACAATTAATCTTTAAAATAAAATAACCAGAGCATATTTTCTTATAAAAAATATATTTTAAATATTATAATAATATAAAAATTAATTACAATAAATAAATATATTAGAAGGAGATCACGATATAATTTTTATCTCGCAATCCTAATTTTGTTTCAGATGATATTTTACTCTATGTTGTTTCGGTATTGTAGAGTCCTTCACTTATCGATATATAGTTTATGATAAAATTACAAGTAGTTTGATGGGAAAGTAAAAACAAGTGTCTAATTTACTTGAATTATTAAATATATTTTATTATTATAATTATTAAATATGTATATATATATATATATATGTACATATTTTAAAATAATTTCACAAGTTGAAAGCAATATAAAAAGTTTGGTGACCAAATACTTGAAACTGCTTTTCATTAACCTAAAACTCAACTATATTTTTAACCAAACATTTTAAAAATTATTTTGAACCGCAACTAAAATACTTTTTATGAAACATCCATGGTCTTAGATTCTATTTTGTATAGTCAAAGACAAAGTTAGCATATCATGTCATTAATCTAGGCAGATTGTGTTTCAAAAACTTCCATGAGTAAAACTCTTACGTTGTAAATTTTGCTTGTAGAGCAGAAAATTATTTTGGCTTTGATTCTATAGTTTTGAGCTTTCAATCTAACATGACCAGTCCATGTGAAGTTCAATAATCGGGCTAATGATGGGTCACCTTTGCTATGAGTGATGACGAGCTTTATATTTATCAGCTCTTTGTGACCACAATCTCTTCCTATACTATAAGCACCAATATGGTATTGCTGCATGCACACCAGGTGTGCCACACATCATGTTCTTTTTGTTATTTACTAGATAGAAAAGTGTCATTGAAACCACTTTCTAATTGCAAAATTAATTTTTTAATTGAAAGCGTTGTTGTGTTCTTTAAGTCTCCAATGATGGTTCATCATCTAAAAATCATAATTTGGACCTCTTAATTGATGGCATTTCAACTTTAATTCATATTCTTTTTCTTTTTCAATTTTAATATTGGTCTTTCAAAGAAGTTTTATTTGTTTCAATTTTTTATTTAAATTCTAATTTACCCATAATTATATTCTTTAGTTTGTTCTCATTTGTTGGATTTTTCAATTTTTGTCTTGAAATTACTATGAACCCAAGATATATGACACATTTTAAGGTAACATGTAAGATTATTAGTGATTGATATACTTGTATTTCCAATGTTATTATATAATTCATTGTTAATTCATGTGCAATTAATAAGGTTATGATAAAGAAGATTAGTCTTCCAATAAGCTCCTAAAAAATACTTCATTTTACACCATTATGGGTTCAACAAAAACCAGGAAACTTCTTGTTACCCGATTGAAAACCATACATAATGATGTTTTAATAATGATGTAGGAAGCAATCCATGGCACACACGTGTGTGCTTGTGTGTTCCAGAAAAATCAAATATTATTTATTGGAAGGAAAAGAGTACTAACACAAAATATTATGGAAAAATATAGTTTCAACATGCAATTTACTTTTGTTTAGGGTGTATTTGAAGGTAGTGCACATTACCGAAGATTTTTTCATAAGTCCATCTATAATCCAAATATCAATTTCCTAAGCTATTAGAAAGTGTTTTGTTTTGAACAATAATACTTATAAAAGTATGTCTTCTAAATAATATTTGGTTGCATCATTGAAAATATTTTTATGTTTAAATGTTTTGGGTGAATGCAGGAAAGTATCTTATTCTTGACTCTATTTAACCAAGTGAATATGGATTTTTGTATTTATATAGAATCAATAACAAAACACATTCAAAAATTCAGGAAGAGTTATTGAATCAGGTTTATTCCTTTATTCGATGTGTAATTGACGAGCCTTTAGGGTATAGAAAAAAAAGATAGAGAATTTTGCAGAACATTCCAATGTTTTTTCTTATAAGATACAAGTACATATTGTTGTTTCATCAATGGCTTTTCATAATAATTTAAGAAGGAAGTTTGAACAACAAGTTTTTAATGAGTTGGAAAGTCATCTTGATATCATGCCTCAAGATTTTTTATGTGATGTCATTCTATGACCACAAACCAGATAGAGGTAACAACATTTTGTATATGCATTATGTTTGAGATGAATTTGCTTCAAATATTCATTAATTGTTCCTTGGCGTGTAATGAAAATTTTAATATCTTATTTAGCCATTTCATATGCAACCACAATCTTAACCATAATTTTAACCAAACATTAATGTCAATCTTTTGATGAAGAAGCAATTTGAGCCATAAATTTAATAAAATGTATAATTTAGGTTAAGAAAGACATAAAAAGTGGTTTTTCCATAATCACTTTTTTCAAACCATGACCACAAAAGAAACCACACAATTAAGTGTTGTGTGGACTAATATTGTTAAGATAATTTATAGATTTATGATTTTTTTTCTTCTCCTAGAATAAACCCATCTATATCTAGTCATAGTTATTAAGAAAAGGGTTAATGGCTAGAAAGAAATTTAGCTTATTGAAGAATATCAAAACTAAAACTTGATTATATTTTTTTTTAAATAAAAAAATTTGGTTTCTAAAGGATTTCTTATTAATGATATCTCAAAAATCTAAGTAGCTTATAAACAAGGCTCCGATAATTGATAATGGGTTAATCAATTGGTTCTAAGAGTCTCATCCATTATTCTTAGTCAAAGTGGTTGGTAGTTTGTACTTTGTGCTTGGTAAGCCAAGGTGGCTTATGGATAGTACAGGAAAAAAATTCATTTTGATATATGTGAAGATTCTAAAATTCTTAAGTAAATATCTCTATAGAGAGTTAAAGTACAATAATAGTCTAGAGAAATATGCTCCTAAATATATACAATAGAAAATAAATATTGTGAATTTTTATTTTAAAGAACTCAAGGTGTATTTTATGGCCTATGAGTCTTTTTCTTTTATGGAGATAAAAGACTATATAGATTTTTTTTAATTGTTAGCAACACTTATAATGAGTTAAGATACTATAAATTTTATTAATGGGAGATAAATATCTACAACACATCATTAGTGTGATGAGACATATGATGGGCATTTTAAGACATTTTGTATGTCTAGGGATATGAGAAGATCATATAAGATTCATCATAATATTTAAATCCAACTGTTTTGGGTCTAACATGTTTTGTCAAACTTATGTCTGATTAGAATTTGGCTAATTGTCAAAATCAAGTATTATAGATTTGACATGTTTTTTATACCTCATACTGCTTTGGGTTTAATTAATTTTTAAGCTCATATGTTTTAGATCTTATATGTTCATCATACTTATATTATCTTAGGTTTAACTGGTTCCCAAAACCAAGTATTTCTTACATGGCATATGTGTCAAACCTCATATTACTTTAGGTTGCTTACATGGCATATGTGTCAAACCTCATATTACTTTAGGTTTGACTAATTGTCAACCTAAGTATTTTGGACCTAGTATGTTAATTAGACCTCATGATCCTTTAATTTTGATTTATTGCCAAACATAGATGTTTTAGGTCGTTATGTTCATCAAGCTTTTATTGTTTTAGGTTTAGTTGAACATCAAATCTAAGTATTTTAGATTTGACGCATTCATTAGGCATATATTCCCTTGAGTTTGGTTGATCACCAAACCTAGATGTTTTGGGTTTGACATATTTGTGAGACCTATATTTCATTGGGTTTAGGTGATTTCCAAACCCAAGTGTTTTTTCTTGATCTATATCTTTTTAAAAAGATATATAAAAATATAATTATAAAATCTTAGTTCATCAGATCAATAACCTTTAGTCTTTGTGATATAATAATATATGGATATTTTAATTAATTTCCCAGCTTGGGTAGAATAATGAGTTTTGCTTGTATAGAACAAAAATGTAAGCTAGAAAAATACTAGAAAATATGTATTTTGAATAAAAAGAATTCCTTCAAGCAAAAAAAAATACCAAGATCATACGCTAATAAGAAAATCAAAAGATTGAAGGTATCATGACCATCATTTATAAAATTTCCTAAGTGGTATATGGAACCCAATAAAGGTTAACTTGTACTTGGGAATTTTAAAGTAATTATAGGTTCTTTGAAAAGTGGAAACATGTGTCTTTTCCAGCATTGTCATAGGGCTTAAGAGCCCTCCATTGTAGATTGATCATCATGATCCTTTTTTATGGGGCGTGAGAGCCTCTTAGTAAAAAAATGGTATTGGATGGTGTTGTTATTGTACTAAGAAAATCAAGTTATCCCTTCGAGAGGAAGGTTATTACCCTAGAGGGATCAAATATATTTTTTGAAGAGTGGTAAATATATCACTAAAAAGATCAAGGTCATCCCATAAAGAGTGGTGCATATAACAATGTAAATATCAAGTCCATCCTATTGAGTGTGGTGTTTATAGCATTGGAAAGATAAAAAAAACAGCCTATAAAGATTAATGTTTATAACATTGAGGGGATCAAGTTCATCTTAGTGAGTGGTGTTTGTAGCATTAGGGAGATCAAGTTCATCCCAATAAGTGTAGTGCGTACAACATTGAGAGATCATGTTCATCCCATGAAGAAAATTCATATAACACTAAGAGATCAAGTTTATTCCATGGAGTAATGCATATAGCACTGATAAATTAAGTTTATCTATTTATAGGAAAATGCACATTCCTAGGATTAATGTGACGGGGCTTTCATCCATTATTGTAGAAGTCATTCATGTTGGTTATCTTTGTGAAAACAAGGAGGTCCATATCTTAGCAAATTAGTTTCTTTATCCATAATGTGATTTTTCATTAATCATTTCACTTTGTATAAGTTTTTTTTATAAGGCATAAAGTTCTCTCAAGATGGCATGTTTTTATACTCTTTTTATCAAAGCTTCTAAATCCTTTGGCTTAATTAAATTTTCTAATTGATCATCTCCTCATTGAAACTCCTTAAATATACTAGTGGCATTACCCTCTTGTTGTGCAACACTGAAAAGCTTTGTAAATGTCTTCTTGACGGGTATGTTACTATTAAATTATGCCACTAGTTTGGTGGAGAGGTCATCAAATCATTTAATAGAGTTTAGTTTCAAGTTGTCATACCAAGCACGCATAGATCCTCTGAAGGTTATACGAAATATCCTATATATTGAGTCATGGTATAACTCCAAACTATTATGCATATGCTATACATGCCCCTCTTAGTTCAACCAAGCCATCATAATTATCTAAGGAGTCGAGTGCTCAATACATATATTTGGGTAAGGAAGAAATTTTCCATTGATTGAGGCTATAGACATTCTCTTAGGTATGCTCATGCCTAGATTATCTATTAGTTGTCTATTAGTTGGGATCTTAGGAGCCTTTAAAGCTTAGCGTAGAACATCTATTATACTGATCAATGTCCATCCTATACTAACTAGAATAATTACATTCATAGTATTTGATTTGTGTATATGTGTGACAATGGTGCGAGTGATACCTTGAGTAACTTTCATAAATGTTATCATGTGTAGTCTCTTTTAGGTAGTGTAATTGTCTACGAGATCCTAATGTAAATTGTGGTCATGGTGCTAAGGCATCGTGTATTGTTAAGGATGTTAAGACTTGTCAGGATGACAAGGTTTGATTTTTCCCATGTATTATCAACACGGCTTGGGTGAGGAGTTGCACTTGACTAATGAGTTGCTAAAACTCTTACTCGATAGGAATGTCAACGAGTAGACTTGTCTCATATCCTAACTTAGGTATACATGGGTTGTGTGCCATAAAATAGTCTAGAAATACAAACAAAAAATGGCTTTTTTATTAGTTTCCTATATACGACATCATTAATTATGTCCTTAAAATTCAAGTGGTTTAGGAATAAGACCATGGAGTTAGATAATTGGTTAATCAATTGGTCCTAATAATATCATTAATTTCCCTAACCAAAGGTGATTAATACCGTATGTTACATGTTTGGTGGGTCAAGGTGGCCTATCACTAGTACTTACGAAAAATTTCCTTTGATGGATATGGAGACTCTTAGATGCTTAGAGAATTATCTTTTTAGAGATAAAATATACCATAATATTTTATAGAGATGCTCTCAAATATGTATGCAATAGAGATAGAGATTGTGAACCTTTGTTTGAATGACTTATAATAATATCATAGATTTGGTTAATTGTCAAACTCAAGTATTTTAGATATGACATGTTTGCTAAACCTATATTTTATGTTGTTATCAATCGAGTGTTTAGCTTTATCAAATGTCATATACTAGCCAAGTGTTTTCACGTCATGATAACATGTTTAAAGTAAATTATTAATTATGTATGATTTTTTATTATAATATAAATTTGAATAAAATAATAAATTTGTGCATAAATCTTGTGAAGTACAGTTTTTTTTATAAAATATATAAATTTTAAATTGATATAAATTCATCTGTTTAGTAGATTTCAATGAAATAATCAGTATAAAATTATCATTATAATTAAAAAAAGCAAGAAAAATCGGATATCTGAATTAATGAATACATTGTATTAAGATTAATTTATTTTATAATTCAATTTAAATTAAATATAACAAACAAAATATAAATTGTGAAAGAACCTGCATTAATCAAAAAACAAAAAAAATATATTAATTTTCTATCTCTAAAAAGAAGAAAATATAAATTGAAAATCCATCCCCATGTTACTATCATTATCATCACTATAACAATTAAAATTATTATTGTAGGGTTTTGAAACTTAAATAGGGAAATAATTTTAGGGTTTTGAAACTTTGAATAAGAAAGGCATAAATACCATTAATGACTTAAGATTAGGTATAAATGAGATAAGGATACAATAGTAACTTGTAAACTATAAATAGAAAAAGAAAAGAAGAGAAGCAATCTGAAAATTTAGAGTGAGCCGAAAGAGAGAAGAAAAGAGAAGAAGAGAAAAGAGGAAAGGAGAAGAAAGGAGGAGAAATAAATATTAAGGTAATGTCTATGTGTTATTATGTAAAAGTATTGTTTAATAGTTAAGCTAATTGCTTGCATTGGTGATTAGGGTTTGTAGATTTTATTTAAACTTGATGGATGAATGGATTAAGATGTTAAGGGTTTAATGGTTTAACTAGTGATTAATAGGTTTGATTGTAGATGATTTTGATGTGTTTGGTTTAAGAAAATATTGAGAAAAATGGTGAAATAAGGTGGAGAAATTTCGGGAATTCATTGCTGGAATTATGGGTTTAGGTTGAAGATGATGAAAATTCATTTTAGTCCTTTTGGTGGAAAATTACAGTTTGGTCCCCGAACTTTGGAAAATTACAGTTTGGTCTCCGAACTTTGGAAAATTACAGTTTAGTCCCTGAACTTTGGAAAATTACAGTTTGGTCCCTGGAGTGAAATATTAATATTTCAGATTGGTTTGGTGGATAATTGAAGCTTATTTGATGAGTTATTATTAATTTTACAAATTGTGTATCTTGAACTAGATTTAGAAAGAAACCATTGTTTTTAGGTTTTGCGAGAAATAGATAGTTTAATTCAAAACACATAGGATTATGAGTTGAACTCTTAGATATGTTTACTAAAGGAATTCTACTTCTTTTGAGTCATTTTTGAGTATGTATTTCTTTTATATATTCAGATAATCCTGATATTTTGCCCGCGGTACGTCAGTAGGATTCTGACAATATTCTGCTTTTGAATTTCGATCGCTTTTGAGTCAGGTGAGAAATATTATAAATATTTAATTTGCTAGTATTTGGATTATGCTTCTTGATAATATATACGTTAAGTACTATTCTTGTTACGATAAAGCATAATCAATTATTGAATATACGTTCTTGATATGAGCCAATATTTGTTTGTGAATTGATAGCTCCTCATTTGATCAATATCATGAGTTGAACCTTGAGATATGAATATGTCTGTTTGATTATGATATATACGTACCTACGGTATGTCAGTCAGAATACCCTTGCTAACAGGGAAATGTTAGTCTTTGTGCACATCGTATCTGTGCGGATTGATCATCCCACAGTATGGAGCCTCATGTTCATTACATTCTGATTTTCTGACGAGCTATATTTATTATCTCCTTGATATGATCTATTTGAGAAATCTTGTAAGAACCCCGAACCAATTCGATAATATATTTTCATTGATATATTATCTCGCATGTGTATATTAGATATTATCCACTCACTGAGTTGTTGAACTCACCCTCTCATTATTTATTATTTTCAGGCTTGTAGCTCGTTAGGAGATCATTATCATTGAAATTTCAGAACTTATTATTTTGGTTGTAATTGATATTTTTATTTACATGTCTAGTTAGCGCTCCACTATTATAACAAGATTATTCAACTCTTGTATTAAGGCATTTGAATTATGTTATAAGTTTCTTTTGTTAATTCTGCTGCTTTGAACTCTGAAAGTTAAATGTTAAGTTGTGTGTAAGTTTGGGTTCGCATAGGTGTGGAACCTTGGAGGGGAACCATGCCTATGTGCCGGTCACGGATCCGGGAATCGGGTCGTGACAATTATCAATATTACTGCCCAAATATCATTAAATTGACCCGAATAATTAAAAAAAAAGTAGAATGTTTTGTTAAAAAACAATAAAAAAAATATCACTAAGATTATTATTTTTATTGTGCAAGCAATAAAATCATAAAATCATTTGATCCAAAAATCAGATAAAAAGTAGAAAACCAAAAAAAAAGAACAAAGAGAAAAATAGAGCAATATTAATTTTAAAATGATCACCAATATAAGTTAAAATTGAAATGAATAAAAATAAAACGTCAATAAAAAATAGAATGACAAAAATTCAAAACAAAAATCAAAAGTTTAAATGAATGCATATGGAAAAAAAACACTCTTCAAGAAAGATAGAAAAAAGGAATCAATACTAAATAAAAAAATTAAAAGAATAAGTGTCAAAATAATATATATAATTCCAATTAAATGACAAAACTGCAACAAATTAAAACTTTGGGACCAGAAAATAAAATTAAAAATTAAAAATAAAATACAATTTAACCGATATAAATTAAAATTTCAGAATGATAAGTACAAAAAATAAAATGAAAAAAACAAAAGCAAAATCTAAAAACACAAATACATAAAATATGGATATTTTTGTCCAAATGGAACAAAAATACCAAAAGAATATATATATATATATATATATATATCCTTTTATCATGGCGTAGGAAAAACACTATAGATTACTACAGTGTTTTTTGGGACCAGAAAATAAAAAAAAATGAAAATAAAATATAATATAACCGATATAAATTAAAATTTCAGAAACACAAATACATAAAATATGGATCATTTTTGTCCAAAAGAACAAAAACACCAAAAGAATATATATATATAAACTAAACTTAGTTACACGTAAGATAACCCCAAAAAAAATCATTTCAGCCGTAAAAATGTTAGCATCTCAGTTTTACTCTTTCTTTCTAGACAGTTGCCCTCGTATTAAAAGTCTTTATCTGCCTCCCTTACCTTTGAATCCTAGCCCACTCACCATTTTCTCCCCGTGCATTGAAATATTGAATAACTTAGTTGTGCTTGCTGACATTGGACCATTGTAGGACATGCGTGGATCTCCATGGCGTCCTGCATCATGGAGGCGTGCAAGTTCGAGCCATAAAAGCTCCCCCACCTAATTAGACTGCAATGCATACGGGGCTCGACCTGAAGTCAAAGCATGCACTCTTCATTCATCAAACCTACAGAACCTTCCTACATCAAAGTCACAGTCAACACCTATTTGTCAGTCTTTCTCTACTATCTTCGAGACTTCGCAACCCATAAATTACTCGGCAATTTGTAAGACAAACCTACCCGTCCTCTTCTCCCTAAAAGCCATAAATATGCATGCCACTAATTAGGTCTGACGCTTAAATATGTTTCATGCAGATATAGCAGTATCAGATGGGGTTGTACAAGGACAATAAGATTTGTTGTTTCTCCCACTATTTTAATTTCATAAACAAGATCTAATATTGAAAACACGGACATTTATTTATTTATTTGAGGGTGATAATGATCTGTTAACCCTCCAGTTGCTGAAATTTGCATCAGAGCAGACGGGCATGGAATAATGGATGAATAAAAATCCACCCTTCGTAAGTAATCAGGGGGCTCGACTCTCGGCCACAGAGGATAATTAAAAATGACCATACAGCTAAGCTTACAAGTAAGTAGGAAAGATCCAAAAAAGATACTAAATCCATACACAAAAGACTGAGTTTTAATTGATGAATGGCTTGTCCGTAAGGTTCACATGAATATCTCAAAATAACATGTGAACAAGGGCACCTGTAGGCTTATCAAAGACAAGGTAGAACTGTTCCCTTGTGAACCACCTCGAATTTAAGTGCCACTCACTCTTGTTAGTTGTAGCTTCCATTCCAGTCCCCATAGAAACATTTCTCTATATAAATCACAAGTCATTCCATTCATGCAGCTTATGGCTTTTCTAAGTAGGAAGATTCCTATCTCGGGATTCTTGGTTTTCTTGATTCTAATGTGCCCGTTCTTGGCTTTTTCTTACGGTACCTCTCAATTTCTTGCATTGCTTTTGGGTATTTAAATTCATGTTTGTTTGACCTGTAATCACTATTTTTTCTTTCTTTTCTGTGTGTGGTTAAATGCAGATGGGCCTTTGTATGACTTCACTGCCTACACTGAGGTAAACTGGTATAATTTAGGAGATTGTTGATAGATTATCCTCTTCAAATTTACACTGCCCTTACATGGCTATGGATGTTTTGTTGGCAGTGTAAATCAGTGCCAGAGAAGCCACTGTATAATGGAGGGATATTCAAAGATCAAGTACCACTTACCCAGCACAGAATTAGTCCTTCTTCAGATGGCTCTTATACACCAGCTTTGATATTGCAAAATCTAACTCAGAACACCATGTATTGCTTTTCCAGTTGAGTGATCGTTTCTTCATTGCTTTAATGTTCAATCTCCTATAAAACTATAGTTTTGATTTCTTATTGCATACTCAAAGGGGCCAAGTGTAACACAGCAAGCCATTGTGCAAAAATGAATGCTGTGAACTCCATAATTAAGCTATTAGGAACCATTTTCCTGGCATGAACTTTTTCGTAAAAGCTTATTATGAGTTCTATAATTGATAGATGTTCCCTGAGTCGTGTGTGATTCTTGGTGTAATGCAGTTTGGATCAAGATACAGGGTGCAGATTCAACTCTAATCACTGCAAGCCTAATGGCAAATAATAATTCCAAATACGATTGCGTGGGGACTGTTTTGGCCAAGAATGGATGCTGGTCGTTTCTCAAGGGAGGATTCATTCTTGATGCACCTTCAAGTGTATCAATTCTATATTTTCAGGTTAACTTATTTATGATTAAAAGCTTCTTCTATCAATTGTTCATTGTCTGAACCTATCAATGCTGGGTTGTCCTAAGATTAAACAAACTGTGTGATGTCTGGATGTTTTTACATGTTGGTGAAATTATTTTCTGCTTTTGAATTGGCCATGCAGGGGACAACTGACAACAGTATCAGTGTAGAAATTGCAAGTGCTTCATTTCAGCCATTTACAGAGCAGCAATGGAGAACAAATCAGCAATACATAATTAACACTGTAAGTACTGTCAAAACCATATGTTTTCATGGGCTGATACTGTCTGTTTTTATAAGCCTGGTATTGCCAGATCTAAGAAATTGTTTCAACTGAAAGAAGCAGCTCGAATTCTTTTATATATCCTTCACCAGGAAAGAAAGCGTGCCCTGACAATACATGTGTCAGATAGTCATGGAGACAGGTTGCAGGGAGCATCCATTACAATAGAACAAATCTCAAAAGATTTCCCATTTGGATCAGCAATAGCCAGTACAATTCTTGGAAATTTACCCTATCAGGTTAGTTCAGCACATATATTAGTCTTACAGAAGATTGGAAATTAAATAAACAGAAAAGAGTACCGATTTCTGATGATAAGACTGACTAAAAATTGTTCTGATTGTTTCAGAATTGGTTTGTTGAGAGATTCAACGCAGCGGTATTTGAAAATGAACTCAAGTGGTATGCGACAGAACCTGAACAAGGGAAGCTCAATTATACCATAGCAGATCAGATGTTGGAGTTCGTTCTAGCCAACCAAATAGTTGCTAGAGGCCACAATATTTTCTGGGAAGACCCCAAGTACAATCCAGCATGGGTTCGTAATCTCACAGGCCCTGCCCTGAATTCAGCAGTCCACTCCCGAATTCAAAGCCTGATGAGCAAATACAAGGAAGAGTTTATACATTGGGATGTTAGCAATGAAATGCTACACTTTGATTTCTATGAAGAAAGACTTGGTCCGGGTGCCACTCTACATTTCTACAAGACAGCACACGAGGCAGACCCCTTAGCATCATTGTTTTTGAATGAATTTAATGTGGTGGAGACTTGCACTGATGTAAATACAACAGTAGATACCTACATTGCTAAGATAAGAGAACTTGAACGCGGGGGAGCATCAATGAATGGAATAGGCCTAGAGAGTCACTTTTCTAAGCCAAATCTTCCTCTGATGAGAGCTATTCTAGATAAATTGGCTACCCTTAAGCTCCCCATTTGGCTCACAGAAGTTGATATCAGCAATAAATTTGATAAAGAAACTCAGGTGAACTGGGGTAATCTTTTTTTATTCTCAACTAATAAAGAATCTAAAATGAATATTAGTATCCTAACATTTCCTTATGGTGTCAACTCTGCAGGCTATTTATCTAGAGCAGGTCTTAAGAGAAGGCTTCTCACATCCTGCAGTGGATGGGATCATGCTTTGGACTGCACTCCATCCTAAAGGGTGCTACCAAATGTGCCTTACAGATCATAATCTTCAAAGCCTGCCGGCCGGTGATACAGTTGACAAGCTCCTGAAAGAATGGGAAACTGGGGAAGAAAATGGCCACACAGATGATCATGGATCATATAGCTTCTTTGGATTCTTAGGTGAATACAAAATAAGGGTGCAATATGGCAACAGAACTGCAAATTCAACACTGTCACTCAGTCAAAGTGATGAAACGAAACATTTTAACATTCAGTTGTGACCAACATCATTCCAATAATCTTATCCACCATTCTAGGAACAACCAAAGTAGATTGTCAGAGATTTTTGACAAGTTACAAATCTTTGTTATGGCCTCTGGCTTAGTGCGGTGCTCATCTTAGAATTTCTAGCAATGTTGGGCTTAGGAGTACAGTAATCTATGTACTGACAAGATCTTAGGCCTCAGCCTTGAGCTAGTAAATATTCTTGACTTTTGTTTCTCTATGAAAAGGCCATGGGAAAAGTTCAAAGGTTGGGCTCAAGGCTGGCCATACTTGTCCTGTTAACTGCGAACTTAGATTTCATGAGCCCGGTGTCATTACAGATTCTAACAACTCCATAATCGCACCACTTTACACCGTCTAGATTTAAGTGGCCGGTGGAACTGTTCTGATAATATTATTTCGAATTCAAATCTGAGTTATGATTGACAAGTTTTTTTGTTGATGCATGATCATCGTCTCCTTGCTAGGACTGGTCTAAGAGCATCAAATCGTAAGAAAAATCCTTAAAGTAATGGTAGATAACTAAAGAATGGATGGAAATTCTCTCACCTGTCAATGATCTTCAGCAAGAAGATCAGGAGAGTTCATTTTCTTTCTCTCTTTCCCTTTTTATTAAAAATTGTAGTGGGTTGGTGATGCCCCCCCTTCAAGTTGTTCGACCACCACTGATAAATTAAAAGCATAGTATATCCTGTAATGGATCTTTTGCAGGCGGCTTGTGCCACACTTTTCCGCCTCTTCAGCAGCTTTTTTACTGTAGCTACTCTCACCCCTTGAGCAGTCTCGGGTTTCACATTTAAGTTCTTCAAGAACAATTGGCTTTCTAGTTTCTTGTGGCCGCTTCACCGTGCAAGTTGAGATTTTTCACTCATATAATATCTTGAAATTATGGCTGCAAATAATTTAAAGCTTTCTTGAAAAACTTCTTCAGGTAACATGAAGGGTCAGCAAATATGATGACAATCAGTAGTGGTAGGACCCAGAAGAGAAATAATGGAGTCCTTTCAACACTATTTATTCGCAAGATGGATTATTGCTTTCTGTTAATTTAGTATACAAAATGAGATTCTGATCCTTTAACTTGTGGAGTGCTAAATTCTCATCATTCTGTGGTGGGTGCTATTTGTTTTTCTATTGTATAATTAATCCCTGTGATCATTATATCGATTATTGAATCTTCACTAGCACAATACAGTGAAAGATGTTTAAGCTCATATTATTTGCGAATCAACAGCACATGATCCACAGGTTATAGGGTTCTATCAGTTAGAACTTGCAGTATTAGAAAGTTTGATCATTTGTTGCTGCCGTTTTTGTTCCCCGACCCCAACTGTTCGATGTCGACTGCGACACTCAAACACCTCCTGGTATGGCAAATAATTATAGCAAGCATCAAATGACCAAATTCAGGTTAATTCAGAAAATTTCCAGGCAAAAAAGTCTCAGGCCTGTAACATCAACTTTAAAACTAGTTAATTCAGGCATTAACGAAGAACCACCCCTACACTACACTTTATTCGCTTTTTATGATAACAAAATGATGAGTAGCATTTGGCTTCGGCCCCACGTTTCAATTTATTCTTCTGTGGATCCAAATAGTAGCCTGACGCGATAGTCTTTCGAAGAAAATTCATTTTCATGACAAAGATCGACGAAAGACAAGCCAAAACTTGGAATTCCCGCAAAGGGATCCCTCTTAGACACCGGCCAGCAATCCCATTCACATTACACCGATCACTTTTAACACACCTCACTTCTCTCTTTCTTTCTTTAACAAAAAATGCAGACACAAATCAAAGCCTTGTCCCTGATTGCGATTGGTTGCTTTAACTCACAAAAAAAAAGCTTAGACATATGAAAGCAAAGAGAACCTAATAACCCTGAAATAACAATGAGAAAACAAACACTTTCTAAGTATATAACATTTAAAACTCAAGTAGAAGAGAATCTTGGAAGTGGGTGGTTTACAGTCTGGATTAGAGAATCTGTCAGCTTTCCTGACAAGGGCAAAATGCAGGCATCCATCAAGGCTGCAAATCTGTAATGAATTCACATTCAAGAGCAGGAATCTGTAACGAATTCACATTCAGGAGCCCTTTAAACCATGAGGAAAGGTCCTGGTGCTACAAGTGAAGAAGGGCAAGAATAAGGACTAGAGTCGTAGTAAAAGCCATTATTGCTGATTGTAGAGCAGAAGGAGTTGTCTTGTACGAGTCTCCCATGGCCAAACCAGCTAACCACGACCCATCTGCTAGCATGGTTTCTCCTCCGGCTCCAGTTCCAGATCCTGATCCTGCCCCATATTCAGTGGCTGAACCGGTTCCCGTGTATTCCAGCCCGGATCCTGTACCAAGCCCCTGTGATGTTGTTGTTCCTTCTGTCGTCGGGGTTGAGTAGCTTGAAGATTTCTGACTGCAACACCACATGTTAAAGAAAACTATCAATTACTACATACCCTAATAAGAAAAGAGATGAAGGGTCAGATTTGGTATAATATTAAAAAAAAAAAACTTTAATCGCAGCCCAGCACCTCAATCAGTCCTAGAAAACTAGAACAGTTAACAAATGAAATAAATAAATCATTGAAAAGAGAATCTTTGGCACTGCTAAGTTTGCCTCCATCTAGCTCCCACACGAACAGAAGTGAGATTAAACATAAACAATTACCACAGCAACAAAAAAACCTACAATTGCACCACTAAGACCATAATTTAGCTTTCCACCGCTTGCTTTTCAGTTCAACTGTGCTTTAAAATAAATTTAAATTGTTTCAACAAAACAAAAAAATTAAACTTCATTCTTTATCAATCAAGGAAAAACTTAAAAAATGTGGAAGATTCACCAGCAAAAACAAGAACCCAAAATTATAGAAACAATACTAAGCCAAGAGAGACATTTTTTTTTACCTGGGAGATGAAGGGCAAAAGGTCACTGTATAATCAGCACCGCTACAAGTAAATGTGCTAGTTGCATCATCATAAGCATAACTGTAAGATTTAGGACAAGCAGTCTTGAACATCTCTGAATAAACAGAAGGTTTACAAGTGGCAGGTGTATTAAACGCGCCACTGCAACAATACTCCGGGCTCCCAAAAGCTTCACATGCACTCTTACACGCATCACCTTCACCAACCCTCAGTTCTTGTGGACACTGAATGTTAAGATCCGATATACAGCCCGTTGAAGCACACATACCCGACCCCCCACTACCTTCCACGACCATGGGCAAATTGTATCCATCTACAAGACTAACATCATAAAAGTCTTGCCCACCCGACCCGAGTGTGAACTCTGCTAATGTAGCCGGTGGAGCAGCTCCTGATCCGTTACATTCAACTTGACCTGACCCGCAGTCACCTGTTGAGCATGACCCGGCTCCGGATTCGTCGAAGTTACAGCCGGTTCGAGCCCAAAAACGACCAGACCAGCCAGTCGGGGCTATAAAAGAACGAGAAGAGTCTTGTGGAAGCTCAAATCCAGTGCTGTCAAGTTTAGGACTGCCCGCATTGGCAAGAATTCCTGGCCAAACTGTGTGATCACATTTGTTTACAAATGTAAATGTAGCAGCTAATACACAACCTGTAAAAACATGGGAAGTCGCATTAGTTGGTTTATATTAGCACGTAATGCAAAACCCTGATGGCTTGGTGAGAAAAGGGGAGCAGAGTGTTAAATAGTAACTATATACAAACACGAGCCCATGGAAGATGTTGAGATTTGGTTTCTCGGGTGTAAAGATTGGGACTTTGGGGCCAAAATGAAGTTAAAATTCAAAAACTCTTAGAGCCTAACAAAGAAATGAGTACTAAAACACAAAATGAGCCACGTAAAAAGTGCTGTTGCTTAGTTAATGTGAATATAAATGTGAGAGAGCGACTAGATAGTAACAATGGAGAGTGCATTTTTATGGGATCATTACCTTTGTAACTCGCAAGAAGAAGAAGAACAAGGCTGGAAATAAGAGTGGGGAAGCAGCAAGAGAAGTAATCCATCAGGTTTGTTTCTCTCTTTCTTTTGTATGGCTTTTGGAATTCTCTTTTCACTCTGGTTACTGCTTTAGGTGGCACAAATGCAGCTTAAGTTAGAGGATGTGATAACGATGAAGGTGATGGCAATGGAGAAGACAGTGCAGGGACTGATCAAAGTAAGCGGCAGTGGTGACGAGTGAAGAGTGAAGAAAGAGAGTGGTATGATTGAGGGTTCTATGCCCATAAACAGACAAACGAAATTATGGGAAGAACCAGGGAGGAGGAGGAGAAAAGCAGGAGAGAGAGACAGGGAATGAGCGGTGAGAAAAAATCCAAACTGGCTCACAGGTATAATAGAACCTCTCTCTCTGAGACAGAGACTGGCCCTCCCTATCAACTACTGTCACTGTAGTCAGAGAGGTCTCAAATTCTTATCATCAATTCAGGGATTTGTTTAATCTTGTTTTGCTTTTTAGATATGGCAAATTACACCTGCATTTTATTTTTACTGTACTGGGGTCTTTTTTTATTTAAAAAATAATTTTGATTTTTTAATTTTAGTTTGTATAATGTTATGATATGAAAATTAATTTTTAAAAATATAAATTTTTTATTGTTTTTCCAAACAAACAATTGCATTTTAAAAACAATTAATCATTAAAATACTATTTATTGATATCCAATACTATGGATGAAAAAATTAAATACAAATTGTTTATTTAATTTTCAAATATTATTTATTATTCAACATAAAAATAATATATATGATGTAATAAAAAATGTCATTCATAATATTAAAACAATATATATTTTCATTTGGTTGATCCGTATACTCAATTATTTTTTTTAATACAGTCCTTTGATCTAATTATTGTCCAATTCATTGCCGGTTTTTGGCAATATATCAGGCAAATGGAGCCTAAGAGAACAACTAAAGTAAATTGGCATTCAAGGAGTAGGGAAAACCAATTAACTAAATATTTATCTATTTTAGCACAAGTTTTTATCATTTCAATAGAAGTATCATTTGCAAAGCTAAAAATAGCTCTTTGTGCATGAGCTGCTACAAAAGAAGAAAATAATATATATAATTTTCTTCTTCCTGCGTGCGTGTATATATATATTAGAAAATAATGTAACTATATCAAAAATATTTATTTTTATTTTTATTTAAAAATACCTCAACAAGAGAATAAAAACTTATATACAAAATTCATAATTATATTGTTGGATGGTTTTCTAAAAGCAATTATTTAATTATATAACTTACTCTTACTAATTATATAATCAATTGCATAATTAAACTATATACAAAATAATTGTATTATATTTAAAATAATATAAAAAATGGCTCTCTAAAATAGCTTTTACCAATAGAGCACACGTCAACAAAAAAAAAATCATATATACACTATTCAAAGTGTCATTTTAAAGATTTGACTGTATAAAATGATTCTTGTCATTGGAGTTGCTCTAAGAAGTTAGGTCAAGAAAAAAATAATCAAGAATTTAAAAGCCTATATGTAATTAATAGGATTTTGTCGTTAAACTTTAGATTTTTTTTATAAATTATGCTAGCCCTTGTAAATTTAAATTTTTCAATACTACCTCTTATATTTTGTAATGTCGAATAGCAAACGTGGCAACAATTTGTCCAAAAAAAAAAAATCTAACCTCTTGTTGTTTCTCGCTTCTACTAACGAAATTGCAATTCTCCTACAATATATTACATTCAAACCCCAAATTACAGAATTTATGATTGAACACAAAAGGTTATTAGTGATTTTTATTAGATTTATTTTTGACATCAAAATAATTTGAAAGCACAAAAAAAACCCTAATTTGAAATAAAGAAAAACTTTAAAATGTTTTTTTTCAAAACACAAAAAAATGGATTTTATTAGATTTATTTTTGACATCAAAATAATTTGAAAACACAAAAAAAACCCTAATTTGAAATAAAGAAAAACCTAAAAATGTTTTTTTTTCAAAACACAAAAAAATGGATTTTAATAGTTTGTTTAGAATTGTATTTCAAGCATCATTTCCTTACATTTTATTTTTTTATAAAAAAAATATTTTATGTAATTTTAAATTTTTTTAATATATGTTAATGTACAAAATAAGTTTTTTAAAAAATAAAAAATATATTATTTAATATATTTAAAAAAACTACAAATATATTAACATCCTGCGAAAATAAATTTTCATTGCTATAGAAATTAATTAATTAATTAGCAATTTTAGAGGTTGCCAATGATGGGGAGCCGTTTGATTCGTATACATAAAGAGAGTCAAAAGGATGCGGTACTTTAAGGAGTGGAGGCCCCACCGCTTTATTGCTGACATCAGCAACAGCTGCTTAAGACTAGAAAAAACAAAATGATTGAGTACCATGTAGCTCTGACAAGGTAAGATGAGGGTCCATCGATCATTGGCTCATAAGCTGCCACGACGACTAATATGAGAGTCGATTTGTGCCACGTGGTGAGTCCGGATCTGGGGCCCTCGCTTTTGTAGTGCAATTATGGGAAAAGCATAGGATACCTATACTCTCCCTTCTTTTCATGATTTACTGTTTACTTTTTGGAAGCTGAAAATATTATTGACTTGAATTGTTTACCCGACCCGTTTGAGAGAGATACTCCCTCGGTCCTCGTTCTAATGGTTTTTTATACAAATGTTCAAGAGCATAAGAAATTAATAAAGACTTTTTGTTTAACTGAATGTTTTTATTTTAGAGTAATCTGGTATGCGTGCCGGCACGTACATTCAGGAAAGACTATTAAAAAAAAAGTGAAAATATATTTAAAATTTAATAAAAATATATATATTTATTACTGTTATTATAATATTTATTCTTTTTATTCTTCTCTCTTGTATTATAACAAACAGCATTGTTTCTACCACAACAACTATAATAATTATTATTATTATTATTATTATTAAAAAGATAAAATTATAAACTTGATTTGAATGATAACATTATAAAAACTTTGATAAAATAACAAAGAAAACAAAAAAATGGGGCTGACTTAAAATCATGATTATCACTGAAAAAACAAAATCTATAAACTTGAATTGAAGGATAAAATTAAAAACCATAAAAATATTTTGATAAAAAAACAAGCAAAGAAAAAAAAGTAAAAAGATCAAATCAAAATAAATTACATGTACAAATTAAATATCAAAGGTTAAAATTGAAAATAGACACAACATCAACAAAAGAAAAATGACTAAAAACATTAATCAAAACTAAAAGGTATAATTTTAAAATAATAACAACAATGAGGGTTATGATGTGTTTTCAAGGTTAGATAGAGATGTAAAGCAAGAATAAAAAAGAAGGTCATTGACCATACATCAGTTATATTGTCTGAGACAATAAATTGTCTGTAATAGAAAAGCAGGCAAGGAGGTATTAACTGAGACAATAAATTGTTGCAAATGCAGCCTAAATATATGGTGACTCCCATGTACACAAGTCAACAACTTTTAAAATTATTATTTTGATGATATATTAAATTATTATCCTCTATCAAACTTACAATTAATGGGGGGGAAAATCAAGGTTAAAAGATTGAATTACCCCCACCTTAGTGAATTCAATATTTTTGGATCAAAGGTAGATGCGTAACTAAACCGTGTATGGGGAAATAAAAATACCTAAATACTCCTACCCGAAACCACTTATTTTCTTACGCTCAAGGTTATTTTTTTATTTTATTGTGTTATTAAAACATTGTAGAGATAAAAATAACCTCAAACAATCAATAATGACAAGTGCACCTTGTAAAGATACTACAATAATAATGATTCAAAAGCATAATTGTGTTTTAAAATAACCTCAAACCTCGAAGTTTTAATGTTTAAATTAAAATTATCAAGATCATTTAATATTAATTTAGTAAAACAAACTAAAATAGAATGATATTTTATTGTGTTTTTCTCATTAAAAACTATTAATTTAGTAAAACAAACTAAAATAGAATGATATTTTATTGTGTTTTTCTCATGAAAAACACTAGTTGGAGTTTAGCCTTTTTTCATATTTACTATCCTTTTATCAATGTTTTTTTCACTTTTATTATTTAAGATTAGATTTACTTTTTATTGGTTTATATCACTAATATGAAACCACGAGTTTGGTTAGTTAAGTTGACTCATGTTTTTTTTAATTGATTTCCTCTAATTTCATTGTTTAACTTTAATGGTTTATTTTGATTTTTATTTTTTAGGTTATCCCAACCTCATGACCAACAGACAATATTTGTCAGGTTAACCCTAGTTGACATGGGTTGTATTTTATGTTCTTTTTTATTTGATTTTTTTAATTTTATAATTTTGCATCAGGTTGATTGAGAATTGAGTTTCATAATTTATTTTATTTTTATTTTCATATGGTTATTTTAGTATCATGACCAAAATCATGAGTTTGACATGTTAACTCGAGTTGAATTTGGTTCTTTGTTTTTTTTCTTTTTTATTATTTTAATAGTTTAATTAGGGTCACAGTTCCTTCAACGTTGAGTTTTATTTTTTATTAGATTGTCCCTGTCTTATCGATAATCTCATGGGTGTAGCAGGTTAACTCAAACGACTTGAGTTTTATTTTTTTTCTTAATTGACACTCCCAATAATTGCATCATTTGATATTGCATTAATTAACCTTCATAATTTTGTTTTGTTTTGCATTCTATCAAGTTACCCTGGTTTCATAACTTAGGAATAATGCTCAGCTTGTGAACCTAGTAAAAATAAGTTAATTTTTGTGCTATTTGTTTTAATCAAACCTTTCTTAATTTTAACCATTCAACATTGATTCAATTAAAAATTGAGCTTTATATTTTATTTTGATTTAATTTATACGAAGTTGTTTTAGTCTCATAACCAATGTTATAATTTTGATAAAATAACTTGGGTTAATTTGTGTTTTTTTCTATGATGTTATCTTGGTATTATAACCTAGGTCACAAGTCCAGATTGATTTACTTGGGTCATTTTTTTTTCAATCCTATGCTTGAACATTAGATTGATTGAAAATTGGAATTCATAGTTTGTTTTAATTTGGTTTTTGTAAGGTTACCTTAGTTATATATATGGTTCATAAGTTTGACATGTTAACTTGGGTCTTTTCTACGTTTTATGTTTTTTTAATTTTATCATTCAATATTGGATTAATTGAGAATTGAGTATCATAAATTTTTTATTTGCTTTTATAGGGTTATATGGTATGATAACTCGGGTCATTGATTTAGTTTATTAATTGGGTTGACTTGCATCAATCTAATATATGATCATCTTAATATTGAAAAAAAACATGTATGATTGAAATTGTTTTTAGTAAAACTTTATTTTTATTGATTGTTCAAGTTGCATTCAGAACAATCATGCGAAATAGATTATATCGAGTCAATTTTCGTACAATTAATTTTTTTTCACTTAAAGTTTTTTTTAGAATCCTATAAACATTTTGTTGGCGTTAAAAAAAACTAACTTGATCCATAATCTAATGTGTGTTAATTATCTAGTTTACAAAAAAAAAAAAACTAAAAGAGAATGAGGATTTTACTATACCTATCCCCACAAAACATTATTCACTCAAATACTATTTTGTTTCCTTTTCCTTTTTTCTTTCTTTCAATATCTGACATTAGATTTACTCGGGATTGAGATCCATTACTCTTTTAACTTACTTTCTATGAGATTATCGTAGTCTTGTGACTTGAATCTCTGGGTTAATGAGTTTACTTGAGTTTTTCCCTCTTTTCCATAGTTTTTTTTTAAAAAAATTCATCATTCAATATTGATGAATGATGAATTACTCTTTTTAACTTACTTTCTATGAGATTATCGTAGTCTTGTGACTTGAATCTTGGGGTTAATGAGTTTACTTGAGTTTTTCCCTCTTTTCCATAGTTTTTTTTTAAAAAATTCATCATTCAATATTGGATTAATTAAAAATTATATTTTTGTGGTCTGTTTTAGTTTGCTTTCTATGAGATTGTCCCCATCATATAACATGAAGTTTGGTTGGTTAACTCTAATTGACTCGAGTTGTTTTATATTCTTTTTTAATTGAGTTTTTCCCTTCAATTTTATCTTTCAATATCAAGTTGATTTAAAGATTGACTTTGTAATTTGTTTCAATATACTTTGCATTGGGTTACTTTGGTCTCACAACCTAGATTATGAGTTTGATAAGAGAGTGTTTGGCAATACGTTTTAAAAATATTTTTGAATAAAAATGAATTTTTTTAATTTTTATTTTTACTTTAAATAAAAAACAAATTGATGTTTTTAAATCATTTTAATATGCTGATGTCAAAAATAATTTAATAAATAAATAAATTTAATATATTTTTAAATGAAAAACACTTTAAAAAACGACCGCAAGTACACTCCCAAACAGACACTAAAGATGACACACATCATTTTCTTTATTAATTTTTTTCTTCAATTTCATCATTTAATACTAGGTGTATTTGAAATTAAGCTTGATAATTAATTTTGAGTCACTTTTTTACGAGGCTATCATATTCTCATGACTTGACATACATATGAACAGGTTAACTCAGGTAATCTACGTCGACACAATATGTTCTCATCATAATATTTATTAAAAAAAATCTTATACTGAATATCTATTTTGAGTCAAACTAAGATTTTAGTGCTAAATGAATTATTAGTAAAACTTTATTTTTATTGATTGTTCAAGTTGCATTCGGAACAATCATGTGAATTAGATTATATCGAGTCAATTTTTGTACAATTAATTTTTTTTTCACTTAAAGTTTTTTTTTTAGAATCCTATAAACATTTTGTTAGCTTTAAAAAAAACTAATTTGATCCATAATCTAATATGTGTCAATTATCTAGTTAACAAAAAAAAACTTAAAGAGAATGAGGATTTTACTATACCTATCCCCACAAAACATTATTCACTCAAATACTATTTTGTTTCCTTTTCCTTTTTTTTCCTTTTAATTTTTGACATTAGATTTACTCGGGATTGAGATCCATTACTCTTTTAACTTACTTTCTATGAGATTATCATAGTCTTGTGACTTGAATCTTGGGGCTAATGAGTTTACTTGAGTTTTTCCCTCTTTTCCATAGTTTTTTTTTAAAAAAAAATTCATCATTCAATATTGATGAATGATGAATTACTCTTTGAACTTACTTTCTATGAGATTATCGTAGTCTTGTGACTTGAATCTCGGGGTTAATGAATTTACTTGAGTTTTTCCCTCTTTTCCATAGTTTTTTTTTAATTCATCATTCATTATTGGATTAATTAAAAATTAAATTTTTGTGGTCTGTTTTAGTTTGCTTTCTTTGAGATTGTCCCCATCACATTACATGAAGTTTGGTTGGTTAACTCTAATTGACTCGAGTTGTTTTATATTCTTTTTTAATTGAGTTTTTCCCTTCAATTTTATCTTTCAATATCAAGTTGATTTAAAGATTGACTTTGTAATTTGTTTCAATATACTTTGCATTGGGTTACTTTGGTCTCACAACCTAGATTATGAGTTTGATAAGAGAGTGTTTGGCAATACGTTTCAAAAATGCTTTTAAAAAAATGAAAGTTTTTCATTTTTATTTTTTACTTTAAATAAAAAACAAATTGGTGTTTATTAAAAATTTAATGTATTTCTGAATAAAAAAACACTTTCAAAAATGACCGCAAGTACACTTCCAAACAAGCACTTACAATGACACACATCATTTTCTTTATTAATTTTTTTTCTTTAATTTCATCATTCAATACCATATGTATTTGAAATTAAGTTTGATAATTAATTTTGAATTACTCTTTTACAAGGCTATCATGTTCTCATGACTTGACATATATATAAACAGGTTAACTCAGGTGATCTACATCGACACAATATGTTCTCATCATAATATTTATTAAAAAAATCTTGTACTGAAAATCTATTTTGAGTCAAACTAAGATTTTAGTGCTAAATGAAATATTTTTAAAACAACTAAATCAACAAAAGTTAAGTCAAATCAATTTCGACCTCATTTATTTATTTTCTATTAGAAAAAACATTAAAAACACATGGATATTTTTTTATATTATAAACATTACGTGATTCAACTCGTAGCATGACGCGGGAGATCTAACAAGATTGAAAGATCACTGTAGTGTTCGAAATTCAACAAATCATATTTAAACAAATGGATTCTTGCTATGTTATTCAACAAATATTTTTAAATTGGTTTCGTGAAACTGGATGACTTTAACTGGCATCCCTCGGAGGCCCACTCCACACGCTTTTAAACACTATTCAAACCACTGTTCCCCATTTCACTGTTCCCCGTAGGAATAACTAAGGGTTAAATGCCAACATCAAGGTATTTACTTGTGATCAGAGAGGGGCTTGTATTTCTTCCATTTTAGGTTTAAGTTTTATCAGACTTGATTGTCACAAGGATCTAGTTGTGGTGTGTGAAAGTTAGCTGAATACTTTGTTAAAAAAAAAACATAATAAAAGATGAGTGATTTTTGCTTTTGTCACTCTGTATTCTCGTAGGAGTTTACCTCTCGATGATAAACTTCAAAGCTTTTCAGAATTATGTCATGGCCAGTTGATTTGGATGTAAAGATTGCAAATTTTTGTATTATTTCCTTTTGTTTTAATTATGTTATATTATTGTTTGACTGGAATTATTAACCATGTAATGAATAATTATTTAAATAATATACTTATAACTTTACCGTATAATTTTACAACTAATAATATACTTATAACCTTACAGTATAATTTTACAACTAAAAAATAATTATTCGTCTAGTAAAAAAAATATATTTTATTTCAAAACTTTATACCACACCATCAACCAAGCGCATGTGGGTTCGTGACAACAATCAGATTATGTCCTCTTTGATATTCCCAGCCAAAATATATTATTAAATGCCCACAATTTTATTATCATGCCATCCATTTGGGAGGGAAGCCAGCTAGAAAGTTGAGCGAGGAGCAAGAAATGTGCAATCGCCATAGCCATACCTGTCTAGGGCGAGCAAACCCATATGCGTTTTATTCTTCTTTTCTTGTAATTTACTCATTATTGAAACTTGTGTTTGTGTAATCACGAACATCAATGCATGAGAGACCGTGAAGGCAACTCACAGTCTTCCTGGACTTGTACAATATTGTCTAACTTTGTCTTCTAATCACGACGGTCTTTTGTTTCCACTCTTTGTATCTTTTCCATCACCTTTTTTTTTTTTTTTTTCATTTTTAATACAAGCAAGATTCATCCGTGAATCACTTGATGCTATTTCAGCTACGATGAACACGTACATTTCACCATGGAGTGTATTTTCTACGCATTTTCCAGGAGATATCTGGCGTAAGCCATGTAGTTGAACTCTAAAATTCTTTCCATGTTCTGTGTGGAACTGTTTTTGATGATCCAGCTGTTCTCATCCTTCCTGGGGCTAGTGAAACTGTGGAAGGGAAGCCACAGGGCCACACTAGAGTGCCTGTAACTAGTTTAAAAATTGAAATGTTGAACTGTGGATCAGGCTTTGCTTTCATGCATTTCTCGAGACAGACAGCTTTTGATTTCCTCCTTTCTGCAACTTTAATCGTCAAAAGAACAAGAACCCAGCAGAAACATCACCTGTAGCGGTGATTAGTGTTACGAATTAAAACTTTTTGTTCCCCGGTTTTTCTTTGAATCTAAACACTAGTGAGTTGGGTTTTTTTTTAATCGGAGAAAGGAGAGTAAATCAAGGGAGGATGTATACTCCATGAAAACTTGTAAAATCAGAGCAAAAATCACGACTTTACCCGATTTTATTGAGTGCACGTCAATTATAATTTTAATGATTTTAAATTTTATTTTATTTTATATAATTATACATATTAACTCGTGATTTTAAAAACCGGTCGTCGAAGTTAGGGGGACATGGTAGTACAATTCGAATTCAAGGATCCATCACCTGCTTTTCGTGATCAACACCGTTTTCGTGATCAACACCGTGTGGGCTAACGCCTCCCCGTTCTTCTGGTAGAACCGTACATTTGACAGGGACAGTTGCTAAGGTGGATACTGTGTACACATCCACCACTTATCATGTTTAACTCCATCACTTCATATTTAGTTTAAACTAGTTAAATTTTCCGCATTCAAAGAACATAATTTTTATAATTATTGAGATTAAATTAATTAATAAAATTAATTATTTTAAAAATAAAATATAATATCTATACATGTAAATTTTGATATAGTAAAATAAATCAACACAATTTATTATAACAACAGCAACATCGAAGTCATTATATCTAAATTATAACAACTGTTACTGTCAAAACAATAAAAAATATTAAATTATCCTAAAAAAAACTCAAAAAAATTAACAAAAGAATAAGTAAGAAAAAAACTTCAATTATTATTATTGTTAATATTATTATTGCTTAAATAATGAAAAAAACAAAAGAGCAAACAAAAAAACTAAATAAATGATAAAACAAAAACAAAAATTATTAGCTGAAAAATTTCATTTGACTTGAAAATAAAATAAAAAAACTAATAAACAAACCAAAAGAAAGAACAATGAGAAAAAAATAGAAATATCAATTTTCAAATGATTATAAATATAAACTAAATTTTTCAAAAAAATATCACCTCAATAAATAAGAAAATAATAAAATTTTAAATCCAAAAAAAGCTAAGAGCACACATATATAAGTATGGAAAAAATAGGGACTATTTCATAAATATTAAAAATAAAGTAATTAAAATAAAAAATTAAAAGTATAGGGTCGAAATGAAAACCAAATATATTATCAATTTCAATTAAATGACAAAATTGAAAACATCAAAACTTCGGTATCAAATATATTAAGGTATTTAAAATCAATCTGGAAATTAAAAGAATGAGTATCGAATTGAAACCTAAATATATAATTAATTTCAATTGAAGAATCTAATTGAAACAAATCAAACTTCAGGAGAGAAATCGAGACCATGATAAACAATTAAAAGTTCAGGGTCTAATTGAAATCAGGACCATGATAAACAATTAAAAGATCTGGGTTTGACATGAAAACATCATAAAACTCTGGTCCGCCATGTATTTTAGCATGCGGAGAGAGAAAAGCCCAAACAAACTTCAACCGACCACCGCTGCAAATTCGAATACCGTGGGTTGCGATGAGCCAACTTATTAGGAAGATTACATGATGGGGGCATCAGATGAGACGCTAGATGGATACTTTCCGCCATCAAACGATGTCGTACGCCCTGTCCGAAGAGTTCGTGAGACCGAATAATGTCGATCGCGCGTGCCTCACAACCAAATCTTCAAATTTGTCTTATTGGGGGTAAATTAGTATTTATCTATTTTTCAAAAATAAGAAAATTTCATGGACCCCCCGCGACCAAAGTTGTTTTTATCTTTTTCGAAGGATACAATGGTTATTTTACTGTGCAATAAAGTGTACAATTACCGCGGCACCCCTCCCAGTTACAATTGTTTTTTGTCTTTTTTAGGGATAAAACTGTTAATTTATTATGCAAAGAAATATATATAAAAAATCAATAAATCGGTGAACCAACCGAAAATCGATCCGACTCAAAAACACACTATTACAATCCACACTGTTTTCACTCACAATCTACAGTGAATTTCTGATCTCTTTTAGTTTATTTTATAATTTGGGATTGAGATTGTATTTTTAAATTTTTTTTTTTTGAAATATACTAAAATATTTTTAATAACAACACATCAAAATAATTTAAAACATTAAAATAATTAAAATAAGTAAAATAAAAATATTTTTATTGAAAAAGCTTTGAAACACAATATCAAAGACGCGATTTCAATAATGCAATATTGTTTGCAAATTAACCTTATTTAAAATTACTTATTTTCCATTAAAGACAGAAAACCTTCCTCAAATTAGATTAGTTTTTTTTTTTTATATAATTCAAAGCACATAAAATAGATGTAGGAGAAACAACTAATAGATGATAAAAAAGAAGATTTTAAGTCGGTTTATTTTTATGTTTTAAAACGTTTTAATTTCTTAAAGTCATTTTGACATGTGACAGTGGGGATATTGACAATGGCATTGGTGATAGTGGCATTGTTGAAGAAAATGAAAGAAGAGCAATTCACACCCCAAGCATGGATGACAAACTACGTGCATGAGGATGAATTGAGTGAAGATGAGGTTTATATGACTCAATCGATCCACGACAAAAGATCCATTTTACTTTGAGGAAGCAATAAAAGAGAAAAATGGAGGCAAGCCATGGATAATGAGATCACCTCTATTGAGAAAAATGGAACATGAACGCCGATGTAACTACCCACGAGGCAAAGAAGATTAGGGTTAAATGACTATATAAAACAAAATACAACGAGTACGGAGAGATTGACAAGTATAAGGCTCGCTTGGTAGCAAAGGGATACACTCAAGAATATGGCATTGACTATACGAAGTATTCGCACCAGTGGCAAGACTAGATACAATGCAGATGATCATAACACTTGCGACACATAAAGGGTGGAAAATTGGGCAACTGGATGTCAAGTCGAGCATTTCTACATGGTGAATTGCGTGAGAATGTTTATATTGAGCAACCTAAGGGGAATGAGAAGACTTGGAAGGAGCACATGGTTTACAAATTGCACAAGGCCCTATATGGATTAAAACAAGCCCCACGAGCTTGGTTTAATCGCATCGAAACACATTTTCTCAATGCAGGCTTCTAGAAGTGCGAGAGTGAACAAACTCGCTCACCAAAAGGAGCAACATTGGGAAAATAATAATTGTGAGCATATACGTTGATGACTTAATTTTTACTGGGAATGATGATGAGATGTTGTTAGATTTTAAAAGGTTTATGCTCCAAGAGTTTGATATGTCCGATTTGGAAAATATGCGGTACTTTCCGAGGATAGAAGTAACGCAAAGAGACGACGTGGTCTTCATATATTAGCTAAAGTATGCATTGGAAATCCTGGAGATTTGGGATGTCGGAGAGCAATGAAATAAACAGACCTAGTTGTACCAGGGTTTAAAGTCAAGTAAAGACATGGATGGAACACCTGTGGATGACATGAGATTTAAGTAATTGGTAGGCAGCCTTATATATCTCACAACCACAAGGCCGGATATAATGTTTGCTACTAGTCTTGTAAGCGGATACATGACAAGACCCACATAACTTCATTTACAAGCCGCGAAGAGAATTCTTCGATATTTGCGAGGAACCGCAAACTATGGTATATACTACAAGAGAGGTAATGATGGTGACCTATTGGCTTTCAATGACAGAGACTACGCCAGAGATATGGAAGATCGAAAGAGTACTAGTGGGTATGTGTTCTTGCTAAGCTCGGGTGCAATCTCATGGGGATCAAAGAAACAACCTAATGTTACTTTGTCATTGATCGAAGCAAAATTTGTGGTCTGCGACAGATCATGCATGTCAAGCAATTTGGATGAAAAGAGTGTTAAAAGGAGTTGGGGCATAGTGATGAGAAGTGCACACTTATTCATTGTGACAATAGCTCTACTATTAAACTCTCAAAAACCCTCGTGTTGCATGGTCGAACCAAACACATTGATGTAAGGTATCATTTTCTACGTAATCTTTCTAATGTAGGATCTATTGCATTGATCAAATGTGGAAGTGAAGACCAAACAACAGACATTATGACAAAGCCGCTGAAAGCTGAAGCATTTCATAAGCTTCGAAGAGCACTAGGAGTATGTGATGCTGCTCATATAAGCTAAGTGTTCTGGGAACAATTAGCTTAAGGGAGGGATGGAAGGAGATTAAAGCAAGAAGTTTGACGTGGACATTAACTGATTTGTTGTTACCTATTATAATTCTGTTTTAGGATTGTTAAACCACACTTTAATTGTGGCAATCTGTTACTAGTTTGTTTTCTTTGGTTATTAGTTTCATTTCCATTTTCAACAGAGGCTATATAAGTCAATCCTCAAGTATTAATAAAGCAAGCTTCAAGGATACGTTTTCTATCCCTGCACTCATCTTTTTCTTTAAATCTGCACAGTATACGTTCACACCACATGTATTGGGCGTAGAATACGGAAAAACTCGGATCAACAAACACTTCACACGCGCCCCCTCCACACCACCTCACCCTTCCCACCACCACCACCACCACTAGACGCGGCGGACAACATCACCAGCATGGGTAAATTTTAACCGTCAACTAAGCTGACGTCATAAGAAAACTAATCCTTCAGCAACGTTCAAGGGAAACTCTGCCAACGTGGCAGATGGTTAGCCCCACTGCCAAAAAAATCAACCTGAGCACACCCGCAATCACCTGTCAGACATGAAATGAAAGTTTTTACTAGTCGGGTCCGGAGTACAAAAGATCCGACCCAGACCCGGTCCGGCACTGGGATCTTCACTCGCCACTCGAGGTACAACCCTGTGGTAGGGAGTTGTGCCGTCTCCGGACGCCAGATCAAACCAGGCCATATCGTGACCCTACAGCTGTTAATAAACTTGAAAGTAATTGATTCTTCTCCGAGAAGAAAATCAAGAAACAGGGGTTGGTATTAATTTTGACAAAAAAAAATCGTGGATTCTTGAATACGACTCGTTCATTACCTGAGAGAGAAAAGAGGGCGATGAGAGTGCAAAGAGTGATGGAGAGACAGAGATGATCCATGAAAGATCAAGAAGAATGGAGAAAGGAGTGGTTTTTGCGTTAGAGTGACTAAAAAGAACTTTACTATTTTCTTGTTGGTTTATCCTAGTTTCATTATCTAGATCAAGATTTATCCATCCATTTAGGTTGCTGTTTTATTTATTTTATTGGTATCAAATATTTTAATTTTAGAGTGTTTTGATATGACATTTCATATTTAATTATATATATAAAAAGATTTATAAGTGAAAAAAATTATATATATTTTATATTTTTTATAAAATCTACACAATTTTATTTTTTATAATATATATATTTTAATTTTTATTATTTTTATTTTTGTATTTTCAATACATCTCATAAATAATAATATATATAATAGTAGTGTGTATATATATATATATATATATATATATATAAGTGGACGGGAGAGGTGGGAATTAATTTTTTTCCACGATCGAAATGGAACACCTGAAGTAATTCTGAGGTGTTTCGGTTGATATTTGGCTGGTATTTCTAGTACGGAATGATATTTAAAACGAGATAAAAATAACGTTGTTTTGTCTGGTTTTTTTATCTGGTAGAAAAAGTTTCGGCCGTTTCGAAACGGTATTAATAATTTTGATCTAGGCAACATGTTTGTGCAGGACTTTTATTAATATAGATTGTTTTTGTAAATTATTTATTTATGTGTTTAATTTTTAAAAATGCCATTTTGATATTTTTTTTACAAATATGAACTTTTATTAATATAGATTTTTTTGTAAATTATTTTTTTATGTGTTTAATTTTTAAAGATACCATTTTGATATTTTTTTTGTTCTTACAAATATGAACTTTATTTTTAGATGATATTTTGTATATGTGTATCATTGCATACTATTTGTTTTCTTTAATGTTATCCAATAATTTTCACGTGTGTGCCTATTTCTATCATTTTTTGATTTAATAAAAGTTTGATTTTAATAAATATATTTATTTAATACAATCAGATAAATATTTCGTATTGTTAAATCAAATATCTCGATCTGTGATATAATAAAATATTGATTTTAATAAATATATTCAATAAACACAAAAGAATAAGCTTTTATCTTTTAATTTTTGAGTTTTCGCTTTTAGTTATTGTTTGATTATTTTGTTTATTTATTTATTTAAACACAGTTATTAGATGGAGTGAATTTATTGAAAGAAAAGAGAACCAAGCAAATCATACGAGAAAGAGAGGATTTAGTACCCCAAAAGGAAAACATACATTAGCCAATCAGAAGATTGTTTTGATTCATAAGCATTATACAAAATATATAATAGATTAAACAGTGGAAAATTGAGCAATAATTTCTGCAAACCAGTCGGGCCACACTTTTAACAAGAAAGTCACACCAGTCTCGTAAAGAACAAACACTAGCAGGACATCTACAAACTAAAAATACAATCTGTGTTACAAAATCGAAAAAGGTTTCCTATCCTGTGGAATATGAACCGCGGTCATTGCCATAGAGACCTTAGCCACATCAAACGTCGAGGCCCTTTGAGTGCCATGAAAGCAATCGCATTCTTATCATCTCTGAGAACATTAACTGCCTTTACAAACTCAGTATCATCAAACTCGTCCAGTTTCTGCAGCTGCTCCAGGCATTTCTGATACACGGCTTTCTCATTTGATGCGTTTCTTTGCATGGCTTTGAATGTAAATGCTGAGAACATTTCATATAATGCATTCTCTAATGTCTCTCCAATGTTCTCGCATGCCCTTTTCTTATGGCCTGATGCTGACGGACCGATCGATTTTCGCTTCTTAAGCTGTCTGTCATGGACGCGGACTGTTGAATAAGAATCGAGAGCGCCGTCAACTAGCTGAGGAGGCAGGTTGGCACGTTCTGATGATTGCACTGTTTCAGTGTTGCTATTTCCCTCTTCGGTTTCAACGGGAGCTCCATTTGGTAGCTGAAATTTTCCAGCAACTCTTTCTCCTATATCACACATTACAATATGCATCAAACCTTCAAAATAAACACAGACAGCAAAAACATGAAATTTACCTTCAAATATGATGGACATCTGTTTGTACAGTGGAAAGCTCTTTCGGCGGAAAGGTCTGGCTTCACATTTCACCTGCAACAAAAACTTATCAAGCTGTGACTTCCCATCAATGCATTTAAAGCAATATGCAGAAATAGATGCATACTGCAATGTAGCTGTCCCAAACTTTATCATCAGCCACCACCATTTGCCGACTTTCATCCCAGCCAAACCCGGTACGAGTCAGCAAGGTTTTCACAACACCGTAATCTTTCTTCATCACGTTGTAACGGTTTTTAACTTGGCTTTCCTCTAAATTCATGCCAAACTTCTTGTTAAAATCTCGGGTGACAGATCTAATCATTTCATTTTTAAACTCATTGTAAGCAGTTCTTCCAAAATTATGTTGATCGATGAAAAGCTCAACCAGATATGCATCACGAGTTGGAGTCCATTCTGCCTTCGGTCGACCGAATATCACATCCTGTGTGGCAGACATCCTATCTCTCAGCTGAAAAGGAAAAAAACGTAACCAAGTTATTAAACAGCAATATCTAACACAAATTGAACAATAATAACAAACACAATCAAACCCGACACGATTAAGGACTACAACTAGCCTTGGGTTAGATGACAGTGACTTAATCTGTCATTGATAACCATTTTACACAAATCGAACTCCACATTTTACAAAAAACCTCATTGTAAACGATTAGATGAAGACAACTAACGATTTATCACCACATTAACCACTTCAAATTTGTCCTATTAATCTACGACAACAAATATACTAATATCAGTGCTTTGTCATAGCTCATATGCAGAATTGTGTCACCAAACAGAGATTTTTGGATCATTACATCAACACGGTATTGCCGACCAAGTATCTAAAATCTCCTAAATACCCCCAAAACTCAGATGATGATATCTAAGCAGTCATTAATTCAAGCAATGCAAGGAAAACTAGTAAGTCCTTGACTGGATACACAAACAAAAACCCACATTAAAAATATTCCATTGGTATCAAAAACACTCATACAGGCACAGTTAAAGATACTAAACTAGATTCTTTGTTCAATTAAGGTGCGGCACTCAGTTTTTCCTACCTTCGCAAACTTTTCCTCGGTAGACACGAAAAGACAACGTTAATTAATGTAAGGATTATATGGACATAGAGGCAGTCGAAGTACCTGTAATTTTATTAACCTACGACGGAGAATTGATCGGATACCGTGATCCTGGTGACCGGGAAGTACCGAAAAGGTGTTAACTGAAATGGTTTTAGTTTTAAGTGGGCAGTTTAAAGGATAGCTAAATCATGGTTTAAGTAAAGAGAAGATAAAAGTAAGAAAATAATTAATGTAGCCACGTCAGACTTTCATTTTTGGGCTTAAAAAAATAGACCCGTAGCTCTGGAGCCACTAATAATAGCCCATTTGAGTTTAGAACTGTATGTAAATCAATACTGCCAGGTTTGGGCCTGGCTATAAAGTGGGCTCTGGCACTTCTCTTCACTGCTTAAGTAAGTTGATCTAAATATTCATATTAATAATAATTAAAAAGATTGAGTTCAATCTAAAATTAATTGAGCAGTTCAAGTTATTTGTAATGGAGTCAAAGACCAAGTTAAATAGGGTTTGGAAGAGTTTGCTTAACATATAATTTTTTAGATTTAAATCTAGGTTTAGTTTGAGTGAAGAAATTTATTGTGAATATATTATTAGTTCGAGAATGGACACAAGTAACTCAAGAATACCTAGATGGTTAAATAAAATAAAAATGAAATACTAAAACAAAAACCCATTATAATGATTAAGATAACTCTTCTTCTTTATGTTTTAGCAATTACATTTGAAAAGGGACAACAAAAAAAATTAAGCTTTCCATATTGTTTTTTAACTCATTTTTTCATCTGAAATCTTTAATTTGATTTTAATTTTCATCGAATAGAATAAAAAGATATTATTTGAACTCATAATTATACTATTAACAAAACTCTAACATTATATTAAGAAATTACTTTATTTAAAAAGTTAAGCTGTTAAATAAAACTTCTTGAGTTAAAATTTGAATGGAAACAATTTATTTACCTTTATAATAAATGGAAAATATAGAATCTACACCATAAACGGACAGCCATGAAAGGGAAAGAAAAAGGGAATATAGAGTCGTATCAAAGGCCAAGAAGAAGAAGTTAGACCTGACGAAAAATGGAGCTGATGGTGCAGCACAAGGGGCAAAAAGTGAGCGTGCTAATTGCTCTTTCAATATAGGATTCTCTGAAACCGAAAATGGCTTCCAATTCGGAGACCATAAGGGAAGCTTGCATGATGGTGTTTGTTGATAAATGGATTCAAAATCAACATGGGCAGCTGATGATATAAGTGATGGAGTTGGCTGCCATTGAAAATCAATGAGGGAAGCTTGAAGGACCCACCCACTGAAATTGCATCCCAAGTCAAATGTAGTTTCTGATTTCATGCCTCTTTTAAAAGGCAAACATGGGTGTGCTGCAATTGTAGGAGATTAAACAAGACTCGTAAGAATTGCTCATTGTAAAAGGAGTTGAGCTCGGTGTTGTTAATTTTGATTCGAAACGGCAGAAAAGTTTCATACCAATAAAAAAAACATGATAAAAACACAGTTTATATATACACATATATTAAATATGTCATTTTAAGATTAAATTACACAATTCTAAATAATTTTATTTTTGATATGAACTAATTTTTTTTGAATTAATATATTTAATCATATATATACATATAAAACAGGACAACCCCGAAACAGCGCACCAAAACATTTCACAACCGAAACATTTCGTTCCAATTAAAAAAATAAAACATCAACCAAAACAGAACTAGAATTAATAATCTTGGTTGAGCTGATGCCTAAAGTTTGATACAGTCGGGGACCTTAATGATTGCTGAAGAGAAACTATGTGCAGATTTCTTCAAAGAAAATCTCTCCGAATCAGGCTGGAAAAAAAAAGGGAACTCTGAGAAAGGAAATGAAATGTTAATCTAGGGAGTTACTCATAAAACCTGGCTAATATCTTGTCTCAGGTGGCGATCACATCATTGAGAGAGGATTAATGTTGCAAGTTAATTGATGATTAATTTTCCTTTAAGGAGAGACAAATCCGTCATGGCCAATATGTTTTGTGTTCTTGCTTGTTGGGTTCCGCAATTAAAATCATAGCAGAGGATGATTATTGTTCATCATGACCTGTATATCACAATTGTGGCTCATTTCTTTTTGCAGGCATGGCGTGCTAAATTCCATAACATGCTAATCTTATATATCATTAGTTAGGTTGCCTCTGTGTCCATTGCTGGTCTGGCTTCGGCTTGAGGCACAGCTTTGGAAAACATTATTGTCTCTTAACCAAAATTATCACAGGGAATCCAACGATATATCTCTTGTCCAATGGTTCCCCATTTTAATGACTCCAAAATACAGTTTGAGCACAGTTAGCACGACATGTCCGTATCATCACTGGTAGTTTCAATCATAAGAGATGAGGACCCTCCATCTTTCCATGTCCCAAGTGCGCAGTGTAGCTGTCTGAGAGCCCTGAAGCAGCTCATGAGGTTCCACTGTTTTTCCTAGAATATGAATTCACCCGTCACAACTGCTGGAAATGCTCATAGAGCAACCGAATGTTTTGACGACATCATGGGAATAGATAAAATTGCTTCTGGTAGACAGTAAAATGTAAGTACGTACTAACAAGCTCGTAATTAAACTTGAGAAATGATGGCACCAAACGGCTAGAAACCTCAGCTGTAGCTCCCACAGAAAACGAGCATCCAAATTCATGTGAGCCAAAACTGGTAGACACATCAGAGATTATACCTAGCCTCTTCACAGTCGAAATGCTCGTGTGTTCTAATGGAGGACAACAACATGTGGTGCTTTGCACCAACTACAATTGGTCAAAGGAGACACAGTCACAGAGAATGTTTATGGTCCCAGTGACTTCCAAGCATGACCTAGACTGAGGAGTGGATAAATTAATATGGTGCCCCAGCAAACCCCATGAATATGTTCCACGACATCAGCACAATAAAGTTTTTTTTTTCTTTTCTTTTACACCAGGAGATGTCATGCCTTTTCTTAATAATCTCAGCAATAATTTACGAAAAGACAAAAT
This sequence comes from Salix exigua, assembly GCA_032356905.1. NCBI lineage: Eukaryota > Viridiplantae > Streptophyta > Magnoliopsida > Malpighiales > Salicaceae > Salix > Salix exigua. Next base: position 12,065,331 of record CM063591.1, on the reverse strand, counting down.
CATTATGGTGTTTAATCATGAGATGATATGTAATCAATAATGTCCGATCAAGGCGAGTACTCCTTCAAATTCAAAAAGAAGGGGCCAGTGAAGAAAACACAGTGAGCATTCTTAAGGAAAAGTGGAGAATGAACAACATGGATTTTGAGCATAATTTCTGTGGTGGGTCTCATAAAACTTCTCTCTTCGGATTTTTCTTTTCGGCCATATCAGCTCCTGTCTCTCTTTTAAAAAGCAGCACTGTGGTTAAGCACACTTGTTTTTTCTTCTTTCTTTTTTGCCAAACCCTAAACTATTTTTTTCTTCGAACATTGATCCATGGTCATGCAAAATGTGGTTTGCTGTAGCAAAAATAGGTCAAGGAACACATCTAGTTGTCCCCGACCACATAGGAAGAAGTGAAGGAGAAAGCAAACAGTCAAGCAACACATTGGCAACTATCCAAAGAATCAAAACAATATAATATTGAAAGAAGAGAGTTTCCTAGGTCACATGAACTAGCAAAGTCTCCACTGGTTTCTCAAGAGGTCTTATATTTTAGCAACACTCATGCAAATAAGTCCATTTGAAGAAGGAAATTTAGGGTTTGGGATTGGAGAGATGGGGAGCTTAATTAGGCCATGTGATAAAAGCAGCTTTCTTCTTCTTGTCAAGCGACAGCGCCCGTTTGGCTGCAATCATGCGGTCTCCTTGCTATAATTTCTCCACATATTCCCTTACTTATTATTATTATTTTATCTTTTTTCAGCCTCTCTGTGTGCCTTGTTCTTATACAAATAATTTTGTTTAAATCACACTTGCTTGCTTTTTACCTCTCAACCCTTACCTAAAAAACCTTTCGTGTTCGAGTAATTATCATGCCATCAAGAGCTAGAAACTATTTGTCCCACTTCTTGTACGAAGATTAAACAAGGGCAAGTTAGGCATATACAAAATTACAGCAGTAATCATCAATTTGGGAAGCGTGGAGACCACTCGTGCGGAGAAGCCTCCCACGCTCTCTAAATTATTAAAGCTTTGGAGAAAAGCGACTACATTACACAAATAATTTTTAATTAAGAGCTAGAAAACAAACAAAAATTTTGGTATTTTTTTAAATTTCAACATTAATTATTTAATTATTTTACATGTACTTTGATTGCATCCATCTATAAAGCGAGTACATGTGTGTTTTACAATGTCGGGGTGGATTTTGTGGAAAAGTGTGTGTATCTTTATGTATGTATAATTTGATAATTTTGAGATATATAGTTTAATTATTTGTTAATCAATATATAACAATTATTAACCCTATCCCAGTTTATGATTTAGTTGTAAATGGGACTAACTTATTTTGATTCAAATTAATTTAAAGTAATATTATTTTGATATTTTAAAGAATAATAAAATAACATCATTTAAATCTTTTAAGTCAAATTTGATTTTAACTTAGATAAATCAACCAAGTCACTTTAATTCAATTTTTATTTGATTTGATTTAAAATTATACTTAGATTAATTCAACAAGCCAGATCGATTTTAATGTTATAAATTTTTATACCTAGTAAACCATGATTTAAAAATAATAATAAAATCTTAGCACGAAACAAATCTTAATATCTCAATAAAAAAAACACAAACTTTAAGCTCCAAAAAGTTGATAGGACTCCCTTCCCAAAACCCCGGTTATCTAACATACCTTTCAAACACAGTCTTTCCCACCCTTCAAGAACACCTCTCCTGTCTTATCTATATATGCTTCTCTTCATTCCATTTCTAATCTCAAAAACCTTCTTCACTACACTATTGCACACTATCCATCGCAGCTAATACTGCTATATCTACAAAGTCACCACTTGAACTAATAACAAGTGTGTCTGTGCGCGCGCGTGAGAGAGAGAGAGAGAGCAATGGCTACTGATAAGGTTGCGGAGACGGTGATAGTAGGTAGCTACGTGGAGATGGAGACTGAAGGGAAGGCTAACGACATGAAAGCACGATTTTCCAAGTTCTTATGGCATGGTGGTTCTGTTTATGATGCGTGGTTTAGCTGTGCTTCGAACCAGGTTTTATATGCATTTCCTACTTACAATCTTTCATTCATTTTACTTTAGCATATTAAGTTTTCTTTTAATTGGCTTGCTTGATTTGTTTTCTTCAGGTGGCTCAAGTTCTGCTTACATTACCATACTCATTTTCTCAACTAGGGATGCTATCAGGAATCTGCTTTCAGCTCTTCTATGGGTTGCTGGGAAGCTGGACAGCTTATCTGATCAGCATACTCTATGTAGAATACAGAACAAGAAAAGAAAGAGAGAAGGTTGATTTCAGGAACCATGTCATCCAGGTCAGTAAATTAATCTTCACTCTCTATATATACAAGACAACGTTTTCTTAAACTCTTTCAACTTGTTAATTAATCCATGTCTTAACATGGGCTACCGTGTTTTGATTTTGGTATCATCAATCAAACAGTGGTTTGAAGTTCTTGATGGGCTCCTTGGAAAATACTGGAGAAACGTGGGTTTGGCATTTAACTGCACTTTTCTTCTGTTTGGATCTGTCATTCAACTCATAGCTTGTGCAAGGTTCGGTCTATAAGAACCCAGTACCCCTTCCTTAATTAATTTTAGAATCACCAGCCTGACAATTTGGTTTCTTTAACTTTGTTGCAGCAACATATATTACATAAATGATAATCTAGACAAGAGGACCTGGACTTACATCTTCGGGGCTTGCTGTGCTACCACGGTGTTCATTCCTTCATTCCACAACTACAGAATCTGGTCATTTCTTGGTCTTATTATGACTACCTACACCGCTTGGTACCTCACCATTGCTTCCCTCCTTCATGGCCAGGTAACTATTTTCTCCCACCATTTTATTGTTTGAATTTTATTTCTTAACGCGCCGCCACCATTTTATTGTTTGAATTTTATTTCTGAACGCGCCGCCACCATTTTAAGTACTATGTACCAAGCTGAGAATGCATGGATTGTTCATGCAATAGAGCCACGACAGCTTTCCCATCACGCTACGACAACCTGCTTTTGACATGTTATTTGTCTTTGAACTCTGTCAAACCAAATCCTTGCTGCACTGCTTCTTGTCAAGAATTAATATATTGTTTCATTCTGAGCTCTTAATTGATATTATATTGTGTCGATGATGGTAATGAATGGAATCATTATGTGTAGGTGGAGGGTGTTAAGCATTCGGGTCCAACAAAAATGGTGCTGTATTTTACTGGGGCCACAAACATTCTCTACACATTTGGGGGACATGCCGTCACTGTGTAAGACAAACCTAGAATTATAATTCGTGTCTTCTACGTTATTTACAGAATTAATGTTTCTGAATTTCTCTGAATTGTGTTAATCAATGTCTTTTTTTTTTTTAACCTGATCATAAAAGTAAACGGGAAAAAAGGGGATAAAATTTAAGAGGATAAAATGAAGGGCTTAGCGTCACTGTGAAAATGACAGATCCTTCAGTTGCTAGGACATTATCTGTTCGAGTGATCATCTAGTGTGTACGAGCTCTCATGGCTAGTTTTTTAATGCTCAAATTGCCCTTCCTAGGCGTGGAGGCTCTCTGCTTCCTCGGGAACCCTACTACATCTAGAAAGCCAAACATCTTTTCTGTTTGTTTCTTTTGCTTTTATCATTAGAGTGGTCCTGTTTTATCGGTGATTCCTGTGTTTGTATTCTGGTTGAGAAGGAATTGTCCAGAAATTCTTTAAATTCCTGATCTTTCGATTTCAGATGTTATAATTGCCCTGTCCTAAAATCTGATACTGCTGGGATCTAAGATCATTGCTAGATTTTGTAAACGGGCTTTTCAAAATGGGATGAGTTGAAATACAAAAATAAAATCACCACTCCATTAGGCCCACTTCAATCTTACTCAGACTCAAAAGAAACTTAGAGAAGCACCGTGCAGGAAAAAAAAAATAGAAATCAGAGTGACTTGCATCATCATCCCATGTTGGAAACGATTCCTTTCCCCCTCTTTTTTTCTTCCTGACAGAGCTATTATTACGAGTCCAACAAATCTAACTAAAGTATTAATTTAACTAAAGAGATGAGCTTCGATTTGACAGGGAAATCATGCACGCGATGTGGAAGCCGCAGAAATTCAAGGCCATATACTTACTGGCTACTCTGTATGTTCTGACTCTGACACTTCCTTCAGGAGCAGCAGTATACTGGGCGTTTGGTGATATGCTTCTCAATCACTCCAATGCCTTCGCTCTCCTCCCAAGATCTTCATCCAGGGACATGGCTGTCATTTTAATGCTCATCCACCAGGCAAGCACCATGCGTTCATGGATTCCTCGTAAATTTATAATCTGCAGTTTATAAAATAACGAGCTAGTGTTTGCCCTGCAGTTTATCACTTTCGGCTTCGCATGCACGCCATTGTACTTTGTGTGGGAGAAAGCTATAGGGATGCATGGGTGCAAGAGCTTGTGCAAGAGGGCTGCCGCTAGACTGCCTGTGGTTATTCCCATTTGGTTCTTAGCTATCATCTTCCCGTTTTTTGGACCTATCAATTCCACCGTTGGATCGCTCCTTGTTAGCTTCACGGTCTATATCATCCCTGCCCTAGCCCACATGTTCACATTCAAATCATCTGCTGCAAGAGAGGTACTCATCCACCCCTTCTTCACAAAGTGTTTTTCTATTAATTAGGGCTAAACAACAAGAATTTTTGAATGTGAACATGTAGTTTATCATTTTCTTGATTTAAAATTAATAATAAAAAAGCAAAAGCAGAATATGGTCGATGATTGTTTCGGGCATTAGCTTGCAAAAAGGCATTGGCAGCAGACGTCGCAGAGTATCTACTCGTACCTGATTCTTCATATTTTGTCTTCTCTTTTGATGCACCTTTTCTTTCTGGTCAGCTACAAACAGTAACATATAAACAGACCCCACAAAAACATGAGGGACCTGAGGTCCCACAAGAACAAGAAGTCTCAATACGATTCATTTATTGACTCCATATTTCAATTTGAACATTGTGAATTTGTGAGCCTTTCTGATATTGTGATTAATCGTTGTGATTGCAGAATGCAGTGGAGCAGCCACCCAAGTATATGGGCAGATGGGTAGGAACGTTCGTGATCAATACATTTGTAGTGGTGTGGGTACTCATTGTTGGGTTTGGATTCGGTGGTTGGGCTAGTGTGACAAATTTCGTCCACCAAATTGATACTTTTGGGCTCTTCACAAAGTGTTACCAATGCCCACCGTCGACACTGCCACCGCCATTGCCCCACGTCAACGCTACAGCAGCTCCTCCACCACTCCGCCACCCACACAACCACACCCACACCCCTTGATTTTTGGAAATTTGCTTGCTCCAAAGCTCCCATATTCATCTCCACCCAACCCTTTGGTTAAAGGACTCGCGATCTTAATCAGCTTGTTTGAGAGGGCATGGACAGAGAGGATAGAAAACTCAGAACGTGGTTGGCTGGTCAAGTTTGTCATGTACTTGTAAAAAACAAACACGTTCCAACCTGTTTTTATTATCATTCTCTGTCTTTGTTTTGCTTAGAGACTTGTTATGTGTTCTATAAGATTTTAAAAAAAAATGGTAAGAAATTTTTGAACGTCTTTTAAAATTAGATATGAGTTGGCAAAGTGTTTAGCCAAGATCCTACTTCCTACCATATCATTCTCCTGATGCAAAAGTCAAAGAAATATTAGAAATTCATATCTAATATTAAAAACATCAAGTAATATTAGAAAATAATATAAATTATATTTGAAGGTATTATATAATAACTTAAATTTTTATATAAGATAATTTTTTAATATGATATTAAATTTTTTTTGACTCGACAATAAAAAAAATTCAAATCTCGCTATCCTCATTCTATTTAATAAAAATTATCAATATAAATTTAAGTCTAGAGAACTTTTAATTAAAAATATATATATATGAAAATAATATAAATTATATATTAGAATATAACTTAATTACTTCAAATTTTAGAAAAGATAGTTTCTCATTATGTTTTTTTTTAATGTATCCTCTAAAAACTTAAGATGGTCTCACCTAATTAGAGGTCTTGATTTTTGATAATGATAATGATGCCAAATAAATGATAACAAAGACTATGTTTATTTGGCATCACTATCATTCTCAAAAATCAAGACCTCTTAGACCATCTTAATAACAAAGACTATATGGAGTCCCCGAGGTGAGTGGCGGGCCTGTGAGGGTACGCTGTCTAGGACAACAAATCTCCAGGTTCGAGCTTTCGCAAAGCCCCTCGTAAGAGTATTGGGATAGTCGGAGGTTTATTGGGACAGCCGGAGATTTATGCATGTCCTGGACCGAAAGGATATATAAAAAAAAAGACTGTGGAAACAAAGACAAATAATCAACATAGATTTTTTTTCCCCTCAGGTCAAGTTTTCATGTATTTGATCCGGTCAAAAGTATATATGTTTTAATGGGCAGAGCTACATTTATTCTATGGGGTTAGATCACCCCTCTACTTTTTATATTGTGCATTTTCATCCTTCTATTAAAGAATATTTTTAGTGAAGGCCCTTCTAAAATACACAATTTATCCTTCTATTTAAGAGTTTATTCAATAAAACTCTTTACGTGGCATTTATGTAGATTCGTAGCCAGGTCCTTTTTCTTTCTATTATATTTTATTTTTCCTTTGTACCCCTAGCTCCTTCCTATATGATATGATGAGATATTTAAATTATTGTGGCTAAGTAGGAAATCCATCATCTCATATAACCATCAATTCAAGCCATTGAGACTCGTAAATTTAGGATTAAAAAGAACGTTCTTCTTCAATTTAGAGCGTAAAACTGGAATGATTCTGCTCACCATCTGTTCTCCACGATGCCTTGTACGTCAAATATTTCTGTGAATTCTCAAGAGAATTAGGGTTTCGGTTTTTCACGGACTGAGAATGACTAATCAGTTTTTCACGTTGCCTTAAATTACCTCTGCTTTCCCCCCCGGAACAAGCCCCGGCCGGGGGTGTTGAGATCGATCTTGAAAATGATATGTCATGCAGCAAAAGTCACGACCCTGTAACTTTCTGTGCAAACTATCATACCGAGCTCATTCCAATGGCTGGAGACTTGACATTATGATAAAAGGCCAACCAGAGAACTCCTAAACAGTAAAAAAGAAGAGAAAGATGGACGAATATCTCAATTTTTTGATTGCAAAAGGCTGCTAGAACCATGTAGCGTCTGTGATGCGGGAATCTAATTATAATCTGCCAGATTATTACAGCACACAGTCACAAAGTTGCTCAAAGTTGCCTTTTATGACAGACCACGATCCCTTTACAAGAGCATGCGAACCCATGAAAAAACAAAGCTTCGTATCTTTTCTGTAAAGATTGGTTAGGTTCTTACATGGTTCTTCCTTCTTTTTTTTATAACCGGGGTGTCCGGACCAGCTTACATGCACCACAACTAATTCCCGGGCTCACTGAACATCCTGCAAGCTCAGTGAGCATGTAAGGCACCGCGGGGGTAACAGGCGTGCATGGTGAGACTTGAATCCTGGTGCTGAGAAAGGAAACAAGTCCCTTCAACCGCTAGGCCAATAACTTGTTCAATAGAGAAGAGGACAATAATATATGTGAGGGAGACATTCTTCTTGGTTTAAGCTGTTGCTAATCAAGTTCTGTTAAAAAAAAAGCAGAGAGAGAGAGAGAGAGAGAGAGAGTTGAAGAATTGCTTCAACAATATCCAGCAAGGTTCTGCCATTGTATTGTATAATTGCGAAAGAACATGCAGAGAGCTTTTCCAATTATGATTTTCGTTTAATTGACAACTAGTTGAGGGTGGTGACGATAAGTGATTTTTTTTTATTTCTTGAATAAGAATGGAGAAGTAAACAACACTTGATTTCTAAATCACAATCTATATTTTTTGTATTTTTCCGGGGCTAAAGTTGCATCTAATTAAAAGTCTACAGGCGCAGCCGAAAAAAATCAGATCAAAACCTTTTCATAGAAGGTAAAGACTGTTTGTAATAGAAATGGATGATCATTAAGAGGTTGTATATAAAAATCTCACTTGGTTCTGTTTGGTTCATGGAAATTACAAGTCCAGTCTTCAAAGCCAAAAAACCCAACACCAGGATTTGAAGACCCAGCACCTAGGGTTCTTCCGCAACATCTGCTCCCACAAATGACCACCACGTTAACCAAGATAACTACTGGGGCAATCCACCATTTATATCTTGACAAATGACAGCCCTGGTAAAACTAAACAAGGCACAGCTTTCATGGGCAATCGACCATTTATAATATTCAAGTTACAGAAGATCATAAACATGAAAGAATAGCTTAATTGAAGAAGAAGAATCAGAATACTTTTATTGATTTGCGGAATACTCTTATTTAAATAGAGATAGACTTTTAGTTGGAAACAAAAACTATTCAAAATTCAAAGATTGCATAAGAAATAAATCAAATATAATCAAGAGTTTTATTTCTAAGAACTTGGTCTTCAAATAGAGATCTTCATTGACGAAATCCATTAAACAAACAACAAGGTCTCCTGGTCTTCTATAGCTTTCTAAGACATTTTTTCAACAATCTTCCTTGTCTTAACAGCTAGCAATAGACACCAAGCTTGCTTCTTAAATCTTCAAAACTTGTCTGTGAAAGAGCTCTAGTTAAAACATTTGCAATCTGATCATTGGTCCCTGCAATATAGCAAAGTAACTTGTTCTTTTGGTGCTTCTCATAGAAAATATAGATCTAATTTTGAAATGCTTAGTTCTGCCATCAAACATAGGATTGTTTTCAATATAAATTGCATCTTAATTGTCAACATAAGATTCATATGCAGATCTATAAGTATTTTAACATCAAGTTGAGGTCTGTCATCTCATATACATTGAACATTTCAGCCTTGAACTTTCAATTAATGTCTTATCACTTCCTGTTACAAGTCATCAACATAAAAAAAAAATACAATAATTATATTTGCATCAGTTCCTTTTACATGCAACGTGGCCTCACTCAAACTTTTAACAAAGTCAAGTTTTGTAGATGTTATTCTGCTATAACATGCTCTTGGTCCATACAAAGCTTTTTTAGTTGGTAGACCTTCTCCTCCTTGACTTCAAAACCTCCTAGTTGTTCTATGTAAATCTTCTCATGCAGATAATTCAAATATCATTTTGATTTTTTTAGTTAAATTATATTTTTTGGTCGAACAGGTTTTGTTAAGTCAATCTATATGTAATTTTTATTTTAATTGATAATTGATAAGTAATGCAACTAGTTATTTTTAATTTTTTTAAATATACTAATTTATAAATTATCTTTATTAGTCTAGCTATTTGAAAAAATAACTCCCTTACATTCTGAGAAAGATAAGATGAATGATGATAAATACCCTCCAATCGATTTTCACCACAATATTAGTAGAAGGTAGGAAAATCAAAGCGGGGTCATCAGCAATTACATTTTGTCATGGCCCTTGACTTTTGAGAGTCCCATGTACAAATCGTCAAAACAAGGACCAAAGAGGGAGAGGTCATCTTCTGCCTTCCTTTCTCCACAGAATCGAAATCTTACAGAGAAAAATCCCATTCTCAAGATATGGAAATAACAGAAAGATTGACAGAAAGAAACTTGAAGATTGAATCAATTCTATCTTTGCATCGAATGACATGACAAGAAAATCAAATTTCTTTTCTTTTTATTCTTTTTCCTTCAGCAAAAGCTAATTTTCTGACAAAAGCACTTCACTGACCAGCTTCTCCAAACTAATGGATGATGAACCATCTGGTCCAGTTGCCTCTTCAGCCAATTTTTTCCAGTGCATGGCCTTTTCCCTCATCTTCACACCCTTCTCTCTATCCATTAGCTCTCTTACAAGCTTCTCCACTTCTTCCCTCTTGACAATATCATCAATCTTCATTCCAACTCCCCATTCCTTGCAAGTATATCTACAATTCATTCGTTGGTCTGCAAAGAATGGCCAACAAATCATTGGAACTCCGGCAGCTAAGCTCTCAATAGTTGAATTCCAACCGCTATGAGTTAAAAAAATCCCAACTGATGGATGGTCGAGTACTTCTTCTTGTTGGCACCAACTGGCAATATAACCCTGTTCTTGAATTTTTTCTGGAAATCCAGCTGCAAAAGTTGCAGCATCACCGATAACCAAATCTGACCTTATTATCCAAAGGAATGGATGCTTGCTATTAGCCAGTCCCATTGCAAACTCAACTAGCTGTTCTGGTGTTATTACAATTAAACTGCCGAAATTTACATAAACCACCGATTTGGGTTCCTTTGTGTCTAGCCATTGGAGACAATCTCCATCCTCTTTCCTCAAACTGTAGCCAATAGATTTTAAACCATCTTCAGGAATTTGATTAAGAAGTAACTGGTAAGGGCCAATGGCATAAACACGAGAAAATATGGATGACAGGCCATCCAAAACATCTGGCTCTAATGCATCAAAGGTATGAACAATAATTGCAGGAGCCCTGACGGCACCCTCAACACTATCCATCAAGAATCTAAATGCATAGTTATCTGGATCCGTATTTCTAGCAAATGGAAAGTCCATGAGGCATGCGTCTTTCATACCTGGAATCCAGTCAATAGTTGTGTCAAGATAGCTCTCATCTGCTATACAGAAACACATGAGATTTTAGTTTAGAGCAAGCTCCCCAATTCAAAAACACGTCTTCATCTGCAAAGTAAGTACCTTTAAGTGGAGTTAACCCCTTGACCCTTAGAGTATTGAGCTGTTTAAATGCCATAACGCCACAGGCAGACATCGTAAAAGCCATGGCCACAGGAACTCCAATTTCTTCAGCAGCTTTGATGGTGAATGACGACATGAAACCATCAGAAACAATACAAGTTACTGCAGGAGAGCTCGAAGACAAGCTATTCCTGCTGAGTTTGGCGAGAAGATGTTGAAAGAAAGCCAAGAAATTTCTGGTGATGGAATCCAAAAGAGAAGATTCATCCTGGGTCATGGCCTCAGCATCTGAAGGAGGGAGCCCATCGGGAATGGTTTCAAAACGAAAATCAGGCAAACCATCTAGAGAACGGGGGCCTCCTGACTTGAGGAAACGGTTGTGATTGAACTCTGTGTTGACGAAGGTTATGTAAAAACCTTTGTGATGAAGTAGTTTTGCCAATTTAAGCATTGCTTTTATGTGGCTTTGAAATGGCATTGGAATGACCACAGCATGAGGCCTCTGATAAGCTGCTGTCTTGGATCCCATCGTGCTGGTAAAGACAGAAGCAAAGAAGCAGAGGAGAGAGCTATGAAGATTCTATTGTCTGTCCCCTGTTATTGTATGGTACCCCCAGTCTCACCTGTACTAGGAGGTATATTGTATAGATTCAAATTCTTATCCACACATAATCCAAAGCTCCATTTCACCATCATAATGAAAATTTATAAATATTTTTGTTTTTCCTAGCCTAATTTATGTATTATAGTGGGAATAATATTTCATTTTGAATTATTTAAAACTAATCACTTATTCATCTAACAACAATTAAATTAACATGTTAATAACCATATACCAAGGAATTTCATTTCATATAAAATAACATAAATCTATAATAATAATAATAATAATAATAATAATAATAATAATAATAATAATAATCGAAACACCCTAATATAAAATTTCAAACACTTCTATACATTAAAACTTTCCATTTAACACCATTCATAAGTTTATCACCTCTCTACTAAAACAAAAGAAGAAAGGCTATAAGCTTGGAAAAACGCTCCTCTCTTTACTTTTCTTCCACCCCTTCCTTTGAATTTTTCAAGGGTTTAGACCATAATTGTTAATTCCGTTCAGTTCCGGTCAGAACGTTCCGTTCCATTCACAAAAGCAAGACAAAACGATGTCGTTTTCATCTCGGTTTTAATTCCGGTCCGTTCCGAAATTACAGCCAAATTCTAGTTGGAGCAGCCTCGAGTTACATGCTCAGGGTTCAAAATCTATTTTTTTATTTTTTAAAAATTATTTGACATCTATACATCAAAATAATTTAAAAACACCAAAATATTTTAAATTAAAAAGAGTTCAAATTTTTATTATGCTTGTTAAATTAATATTTTATGTTTTTCATATATATATATATAACTATATATGCGTAGAGCGACTCCGAAACCGGAACGCTCCTCTCCATTCAAAATATCGTCCAATCGATGATCGGAATAGTATTGACAACTATGGCTTAGACCTTGAATTGGTTTATATATCTTTCTAACAAACTATGATCGCATGACGTATCTATCTTTTGTGTTTTAATTATGTATTTTTAAGTTTTCCTCATAATTTGTATCCCATCCTTTTCTTTTCTTTTGTTGTTCTTAAAGAACGTTATTCATTATTCTTAAAGAACGTTATATCTAGCTTTAATTATAAATTCCTGATCTTTCGATTTCAAATGTTATAATTGTCCTGGAATTTATCCTAAAAGCCGATTACTACTGGGATCTAGTGATCGTTTGGTAATGTGGTGGCATCAACGCTTGCCAAACGGCTTCTAAATTTAGTGGTTGGATAACAAGTAAACACAGTTTCAATGTGTGGGCCCACACCAAAAATTCTCCAAAACACCGTTTGAAGAGAAGTAGAAAATTGATGCTTATCAATTTGCGATTCCAGCTGCAACCACAGAAATACCACAGAAATTTCTGTTGAAAATTAATTCCAAATCAACCCTCGATTCTTCTCCTTCACACTCAAACATGATCGTTGTGCAACACTCGTTTCTTCTCCTGCATATACCACAGGCACAAAGAAGCAGGGAGCGCAAAACCCAAACATGCTCGTTGTGCAGCATGGTTTAGGCATCAAAAGGCATAGACAAGCAGAAGGAGGGGAGGAGTTTGCAGCCCTGCTGAAAGGGAAAGGGCTTGTGGCTCTGCTGGAAAGGGACAGAGGGGGGAGTAGGGCTGCTGGAAAGGGAACTTTACAAGTATTATTATTAGATAGTAAAGATAGAGAGTGTTTGAGGTTTCAATAAAGAAGATTTGAATTATTATTAGATAGTAAATATAGAGAGTGTTTGAGGTTTCAATAAAGAAGATTTGAGAGGGCATCGAGAGGGTGGGTTGAAAGAAATGGGGAGTAATAATATATGGTTTACTATTATTATATTTTTTAATATTAAAATAATTTTAAAATCTAAAAATTTAATTAAAATATAAATAAATATTTATTTATTTAAATTAAAGCATGTTTATGCATTTTAAAATTATTTTTGAATATATATATATATCAAATTAATGTCTTTTTAGTGTTTTTTAATAATTTGGATATAAAGATGAAAAATTTTAAAAATATATTTAATATATTTTTAAAAAGATAATTAGTATATTACTCTATGCCCTTTAAAATAATTTCACAAGTTAAAAGCAATATAAAAATTTTGGTAACCAAACACTTAAAACTGTTTTTTTTTCCAATTTCCAACTCAATCACAGTTTTAACCAAACACTTCACAGCTTATTTTGAACCGTAAAACATTTCAATCTAAATAATAGCAACTCAATCGAAAAACAATACAATATCACACACTCCTAAGATCCTTGCTAGATTTTGTAAACGGGTTCTTCAATAGCTTATAACAAAATGAGATGAGGCGAAATACAAAAACAAAATCACCACTCAATTAGGCCCAATTCAATTTCATTATGTGTTTGTTTAGATGGTTGTAGTTGAGTTTTGAGCATGAAATCCACTAGAAAAGCCAGAAAAAACAGCTTTTACAGTTAATTTTTGTGCATAAATGGACTATAACCTCAAACTCAATCACAAAAACTAACACAATTACAGAAATGAGAGTGAATTGCATCCCAATTTAGAGACCGAAACGTGGAGAAGCTAGCCAATTAGCTTGCATCCCATTTTAGAGACCGAAACGTGAGAAGCTAGCAAATTAGCCTGGGAGGCTGGATGGAAATGACTGAGTGATGCATCCATTTAGAATCCCATTTAGAGACCGAAACGTGGAGAAGCTAGCCAATTAGCCTGAGGAGGCTGGATGGAAATGACAGCCTCTGTCAGACTCCAAAAGATGTCAAAATTTGAGAGAACAGTAGCAGACACTGAAAGAATTAAAATTAATTAAAACTTTTATTAATTAGGGCTAATGACAATGTGTAAACAATAAGAAATAAAGAGAGAGACTGGTGGCGTGTGCTCATTTTCCAGCAGACCACACCCAGATCTCTCTCTTAAACGGATAATGATATGATACTCAACATTTAAAACTCGTAAATAACAAAACCTTTATATATATACACAACACACACTAAAATATAAAAGGTGTGTGTTTTAATGTGTAGTGCACTATAACATGTGAGATGATTTATTGTGGATTGCTACAGTACACCAATGATTTTACCCTTGATGATCTCAGGTTGAGAATTGTTGCCCGGGGGCGTTTTTGGTTTTTCATTTTCTTTTATTTCTGTCTTCTCAAGAAACAAAACAGGAGAGCTGCAAATATAAAAAATAACATATTTTTTTCTGAACTTAAATCTCTTGTGGCCATATTCTATCAACAACCAACTTCATGGACTCGGATTTGAAGAAAAATGAAAGTACTTCATGGCTGATGTTACACAAGATATATTTTTAGAATATGAAGGGATAAAAGAATGATTTTTCATCATTTCAAGAACAAATAATTAAAACTAATAAACTTAGCTCTTCTTGATGCAAAATTTTGTCTATCTTAATTAAATTATAAGTCATTATTCAACCAACTAAGACTCTACTTCAACGTTAGTCATATTTTATGATGCTTTAAAAATACAAAATAGATATCAAAACTTAAAAAAAATACCACAAAAATAATTTGTTTAATTAATATTTGGGGTATGAAGTTTACAATGTAATGCATAGTCTCAATATAAAGTTATATGAAATCATAAATATTAGGGATTAGTTGTAGACTTTATTATTTGAGAACATAAAATTGAATTGTAAAGTAGTATATAATCATGTATTAAAGATACAGAGTAGAAAATAAATACAATGATAAATTTTGGCTTTAGAATGGCTAGGATTTAACTTGGTAAGATATAGACTTTCTCATTAAAGGTGATTTACCTTGAACCCTAGATGAGACTAAAATAGAAACATAACTTAGAATAACAATCATTCAACAATGCACAAGGAGATTATAGAGTTATTATTAGTTAAGAGATTCTTATTGCACAAAGCATTGTGCATAAATTATTTTTTTATCAATACTCTTTTAAATACTATTTATTTATTAGTCGTGGAGACTGATAAATATCATGTTTTTTTTCTTATGAAAGAACTCAGTTGTTCTTATAAGTTGAGTTGTAAGAGTTACGTAAAACTAATAAGTGGGTATTTGTTATAAGACATGTATACTGAACTAGGCCACCTGAGAAGTTCATATGGATAGATCATTTTTGTTTTTGGAAAATTTTACATGACGATTATAAAAGTGATCCTTAGATTTTATATCACTAAATAATTTTGTATAAAGAATATTATGTTTTGATCTTATTACATTTTATCTTATTTAACATAACAAAAGAGTATATATTATGTATAATATTAATGATATAAAGTCACTTGAGTGATCAAGAGAAGATTTATCATTCTAGGTAAATTAGAAACAATATGGAATGAGATTTGCAAAGATTTCAAAAGCGTTTCAAATCTTATTCAAAAGATCAATGACTATTAACATTACATACATATTATATGTTTTAATGTTAAATCAAAATATTGTTGATGAAATGATATTAATTACAACAAGAAATCAATCACTCGAAGGTTAAGTCAAACCACTAATGATTTTTTTTTAGTATTTGAAGGATCATGTCAGTTTGTTAGACGATGCACTTGATCTTAAAATATAAATTAATCAATTATTGAATTAATAATAAATTAATTTATTTAATTCTATTCAATTAGAATTATAATTTATATTGAAGTCAACATCTTAGAAAATTGATGTTCTCACACATTAAGAGTCGTTAGTTACAAATTAAACTAGGCTTATTTAACTAAATATATCATGATTAAAATATATTTTAAAACTATAATATAATTAATACAAGGAATATATTTTTAGACCTTAAAAAAAGTAAATCCTGAAAAATAAATATAGGTGTAAATTATAAATTAAATAAATAAAAGTAGAAGAATTCACAAACAAATTTAAATAAAATGACAATTTGGATATAACATCCGAATAAAATATTTGACATATCATAGGTTTTAACTCGTAATTAATTGGGGTTAGTTTTAAATTTAAATAATGAATTACAAGAGAAATAAAATATGTTAAGGGGATGGAATTGAAAGAAATGTAAAGAGTAGAATTTAATCATAAGAGAAGACGTGGGGTAAAACGAAAATATTTAAAGAAAATAGAGGCCTAAGTGAAAATAAGAGAAATTATGGGGTATAAATACCCCTATCTTTTCTCTTATGTCCATCAAAGTTAGAGGAAGAAAAGAATAGAGATTTTGATATTTTTATCACCCAATCTAGAATAATTTCAAAGTAAAAAATAGATTAAGTGTTACAAAAATATTCAAACATAAAAAAATACAATGATTTGGAGTATTATAGAAAGATCAAATTGAAGGGAAAAAAGGAGTATTAGGCTAGCATCAACAAGAAAAAAGGAGGGGAGGAGATTGTGACACAAGTAATTAGGATTTTAAATCTTTCCTCATATGGTGTTTTTTATATGCATATAAAAATTCTTGACTTTATTGTTAAATTGCATGAGGGAGGTCTTGTTTTCCTAAGACCAAGTTTTAGTCAAATATATGATGCAAAAGTTAATAATTTGACAAATTCATCTCTTCACTTTCAGAGAGAATCTAAGTGTGAAATGAAAGGAATTAAGATCAATTTCCTTCGTAGGAGTTTTAGTTTTGATTGTGTAATATCCAAGGAAACTGATTTTAGTTAACTTGGAATTTTATGGCTTTTGTTAAGGGTCATTGAACGTGACTATGCAGGGTAAACTATAGAGAAACAGGTTTATCATATGTATGATGCATTTCATGAATTTTAGAGACATAATTAGTTTTTTCTCCCTTCAATATAGTTATAACCCTGTATGTTAGCTTTCCAACGATATCAAGTTTGTACAAAAAAAGATTTTATAACTCCTATTATAGTGAAAACTCTAGGGACCAGGATATTTATTGGCAACTTTGAGAGAAAAGAAGAAGTGGGAGGTCACAAAGCGATGAAGTTAGATGCTTTAAATGAAAGGAAACAAGTTTGTTTAAAAATGGGTGTTTAAAATGATATTTTGATTGATAAATGTTGTTATAAAAATAAAAATGAAAGAAAAACAAATTTAAATGTTTATTTGATCGTCTTGGTATGGTTATTATGAACTGTATCATTGGTTGAAAATGATCTATAAGAATTTTCAGTAATTGCAGGAGGGACCACGAGTGTGGTGTAATAAGAACAAAAAGGGACCACAAGCAGAGCATCTACAACAAATAGGCGATTCGTGCCTTTGTTTTTTGATTTAATTTTCATAATGAAATGTGTGAATTATCCTTAAAACTTTAGTGAATGTTTGAAAAGATGTAATTTATCACTAACAATGTTTAAGGCATATTTTTTAGGGAACTCATAATTCTAGTTAACATATAGATTGTACCGAATTAACGGGACATGGCGATGACTAGCATACATGTAGTGTATGCTAGTGTCCTAGATTAAAGTATCACCAAAATGACTATCATATATTTTAGTTATGTTAGGATCCCGAATAAGGAGATCGTCATGAATAATTGTCATCCATTTAGTGTATGTTAGGATCTCGAGGATGAGATCACTATACACACACTAATTTACATCGAGTGTCTATTAGAATCTCGAATAAAAGGATTGTGGTACAATGTTTAGTACACATTCATTATGTTGATTTTTTATTAAAAAAAATAGAATCAACGCACAACCTCTAATAAAATTAGAAGGTATGCCAGTGACCCGGGAAGGGGTCATCTCATATTCATGATGTCGATAGGGTGATGAGGGTATCGACAATACTTGGTATCGGCAATACATAAGTTGAGAAATTAGTTTGTGTTTTAAATAGCTATATTGACTATTATAATTATATATGATTGCATATCGTGAATTTAATAACTTTAATATTATTTTTCCTAGTTTTCTTTATAATACTATCTTCTTTTTTCTCTTTAGGTCCATCATTATTGTGTAAATCTGCATAAAAATTAAACCGAAAGGCATAATTATATTTTTTATAAGCCAATTTGATTTACTCATGGGCTAATTTGAAGTATAAATATGTTTAAGAATTAATTTAGGTTCAAGTTAAACGATTTAATTAAGTGCAAGGACTTAATTATACTTTAAATTGGTCAAATTTATTTTGATAAGGGTTTAATTGATAAAAGATAACGTTTTTTTTAGCTCAATTCGGGTTCAACTAAGAAGATTGGAGTTTTTGGAGACCGAATTGAATTTTTCCACACCAATCGTGTGAAGTTAGGGGCAAAATTGAAGACAATTAAGAGTTTAATGGTCAATTGAGGGCCAAATCGCATAAATTTGAAATCAATGACCAAAATAAAAAGGTATGCAAAGTTAAGGCCACTTTTGAAATTTTAACGGGGTACAATTGCACAAATTTAAAAGTTTAAAACTGATTAGAAGTGCAATTGAAACAATCACAAATCGAGGAACCAAAAGGCAATTTTACTAGGTCCCACACCTGCAGCGGCATGCATGCTGCCATGAAGGCAACCATACCATTTTATCATGCTACTGTAGTATTTGACTCATCGCCACGCAGTTGTGGCTCGCCATTGTTGGAGACAACCCCACTCACTGAATACAGTTGTAGCTTGGCATGACAAGGTCCACTTCCTTTGCCTATAAATAACATGGGTGAGGAACGAAATGGGGGGGGGGGGGGACTGGGGAAAAAACATAGTATAAAATTTGGAAACTGGGGGAGTCATAGTGAGAGAAAGTAGACAGAAGAGGGGAAATTTTTGACTGAAGAGATGTCGTTACTATTGAAACTAAGGGAATTTTGATGGTGACGAAGGGGACGAACATAGACACAGGACACACGACACCATTTTAGCCAACCGAAGGCTGGAGCTTCATCTCTAAGCAGCGGCTCCCTCCTCTCCCTCCCCCGCTGCAACTCTTCTCTTTCTCCCAAACAACAACACTCTCTCTCTCTAAAGAACCAGCTCTTTTCCTCCACTAGCAAAGTCGATGATCACCACCTGGTCTCCCTCCTCAGCTCCGTCGCCAGCCACCACCCAACCTTCTTCTCCAGTTCTGACAACGAAGCACACACAGCAACAGGGGCGAGATAACAAAAGACCAGCCGTTCCTACGCCTACTCCGGCCACCACACGCTTCCATTTTTGACGTCACCACAATAACGAGAACCACCTTAATCTCCTCTACCAAGCGACAATGGCAGGTGAGTCTCTCGTGGTGGTTGGTCGACCACCATTTTACTGTTCATGGGCATGAATTAATTCAAGCAGTGTGAATTGGGGTGGGGTGGGCTGCTCTCGGCCCAACCAACTAGACGGGGTCAGGTCCAGCCCAAGTCCAGCTGAGTTGGGTTTTGGCCCACCTATTCTGGGTCAGGCCTAACCCGATTTATTTTATATTTTTATTTTTAAAAAAGAATAGAAAACAATTACAGTTTAAAAAAATAAAAAATATATGTTTTCGTGCATACGACCGAATTCCAAGGTTTTTCAAGCATATTTTTCGTAAAAAACAAATATGTTGCATCTTTCTCAACTAAATATGTTTTTTCTTAGCTTTTGTATCTAGTATTTTGTAAAAAAAATAAATGTTGGTATATTGATACTATGATCATGGTTGTGAATTTCGTTTCGTTTCAGACGAAACAACAAAAACGTCTCATACCAATAAAAAAACTAGACAAAACTGTATCGTTTTTATCTCGATTTAAATTTTGATCCATTTCAGATTTTTTGGTCAAATATTGACCGAAATATACCGATATTATTCTAGTTGTTCCGTTTCGGTCACAATAGAAAATAATCTCCCGCTGTGCTCAAATCAACAAATTGTCTTACTGCTTGATTCATTGTTTTGTTGGATGATCACCTGACTTTCTTATCAGGTCATCATATATATATTATTGTTGATGAGAATATTAAATATGCAAGAACCAAAATCAAAACAATAAAAAATTAAAAATATATATTATAAAAAATTCTTACGCCAACTTTAATTTTATAGAAAATAAAAAATATATTTATTTTTTTCATATATATAATTCATTAATCACAGAAACATTCAACGTAATCAAATAGTAAAGAAAAAAATGACAACCAAAACAAGTATTGACAACCTTGATTATGATTACTATTTTGGAAAAGATTGGAGTGTAAGAAAATTAATTATTTTTATTGTATTCTATTAAATGTGATTGGATTTATCTTGACTATAGTACAAATTATTGATTGTTATTAAATATATGGTTTATTTATTACGGTCATGATATATTTGTGGTGTTATAGACACGAAATAATTGAGCAAGGATTGAATTAATTTTTTTATTTTAATTAAAAGTTATGTTTTTTTATTTTAAAAAGATTATTTGTTAAATAAATAAACTACGTACGCATAGCGATTTATCTCTCCTAAAAAGAAATTTAAAAGTCTTTAAACTCCAAAATAATTATGTTAAGAAACCTAACATTAGTAACATGTCCAACAATTGGAAGGATGCTTCCACATGCCACTCAAGATTGGTCAGCACATTTATTCAAAAGACAATGCACACAGCCTACTTTGGTCCCATTTCAGTTCTAGAGGAAACCAAATAAAGAACAGAACAGAGTTAATGGGCAATTCCACCACCACCCTCACTGAACTGTTCTCATTATAATCCCAGACCCCTATTAAAGGTAACATCTTTTAATCCAGGATGGCATGTGAATCACGCAAAATTATTTCACCGACAGAGTAAATAAAGAGCATGGGTAGATGAGCCAAACTAGGTTGCGAGTTCTCGGGTGGATTTGAAGGCCAATCTTCTTGTCAAGTGGGCCGACATCGTTTCATGTAAAGCCGTTTTGAATACCATGATAAAACGAGCATCATCCAATGAAACTACTGAAGATAGCATATCTAGGGTTAGGTACTACTGATCAAAAGAACAAGTAGGGTCTCAAAAGCATTGGACCTCCAGTTGAAATGTGGACACACACAAGCAAGAAGGTACAGCAAAACAGGGAGCTCCCATAATTGGTGATGGCTTTAACCTGTGCATTATTCATGAGCTTTATGAACCAGTGTGTTCCAACCTTTCCAAAAGAAAAAAGGAAATGGCTCAGGCTAATAGCACCTTCAAAATCTGCAATTTGCCCCCACAGGTCCCATAAAAGAACCAGCAGAAAAGGCTGGTCAATAAAGAATACATTCAATTTCAACAGTCTAAAAACTATTCAATCACAATCAAGAACAAGGAACAAACATTGAATCAAACCAGCACATAAATTCATATATATTGTGTATAAACACTTTAGAAAAACAGTGAGAGATTACATCTTAAAACCAGGATCCGATCTCTACTGCCCCCTACTGCTTATGGCCTAACACCATCATACCGATTTGAAACCGCCTAGCAACATGAACCAGAAACACTCAACACACATGCAGAAATCACCACGATAAACCATTCATTAAAATCTTAGAAAAACAGCAATGGAACCCAAAATGTTCGAACACGAAAAGACCCACCTAGAAGACAACAGCGCTAAAAAAACAATGGTAGACAAAGAGATAGAAATAAATTAGTAAAACAAAACATGATAGAAATCATGTCTTCTTTTACTATTTCCAATCCACGCTAAAATCAACGTCCACTATTAGGACAGTCCCTAGCAAAATGACCAGACCCGCCACAATTATAGCACCCTCCTCCACCTCCACCACCACCGTTGCCACCGGCATACCTTCCACCGCCACCACCACCTCCACCACCTTGTGGACAATCTCTCGCCATATGACCAGACTCTCCACAACTATAGCACCCTCCACCGCCGCCGCCTCCATACCCGCCGCCACCACCACCCCTTCGACCTCCACCTCCGTACCCTCCACCGCCATATCCTCCACCTCCGTACCCTCCACCACCTCCTCCGTATCCTCCACCACCTCCTCCATACCCTCCGCCGCGGCCCCCTCCGCGACCCCCAGAGCCACCGCCATAGCCACCTCCGGATCTGATGCCTTGGACTGGGTTTCCACCAGGGCCAGTGACATCAACAGCCTTAGTACGGCCATCATCAGAGTTTTCAATCACAAACTCAACCTCTTCACCATCTCCGAGACTGCGATACCCTTCGGATTTGATGGAAGATTGATGTACAAAGAGATCGTCGCTGCCATCATCCGGACTTATGAAACCAAACCCCTTTTGGTCAC
This sequence comes from Salix exigua, assembly GCA_032356905.1. Classification (NCBI taxonomy): domain Eukaryota; kingdom Viridiplantae; phylum Streptophyta; class Magnoliopsida; order Malpighiales; family Salicaceae; genus Salix; species Salix exigua. The sequence goes on along the minus strand of CM063591.1, from coordinate 12,042,858 downwards.
TAAACCACTTGACCTTCCCAGTTAGCCTCTCACCCATGCCGTTTTCTTTGAAACAAAAACCCTAATCTTGAAAAAAGAGAGACAAGAAAGGGCTGTGTGGTTTATGGGGTGTGGGTGAACGCTTATTTATATAGGGTAGGAGGTGAATGACACGTCGGATCTTGTTTTGTAAATAAGAAAGATCTGGCTGTTGGAGGAGATCTAATGGTTGGGGATTTTTGGGGTGGTGAGTTTCTGACCGTTGGATTGATTTTAAATGTGTATTTATCATGGTAAATGATAATTAATTATTGTTTTTTTTACAGTGGGTTTGGAAAATAACAAGCGGAGGGAAGTTCAGGAACAAGGTTCGATTCACCGGGAGGCAACTTTTTTGTTTGCGATTCCAATGCTGATTGAAATTTAAAAAAAAAAAATGAATATGTTTTTGTGTGTTTTAGATCATATTGATATGCAGATTTTAAAAATGATTTTTAAAAAATAAAAAAAACATTATTTTGATATATTTCAGCACGATGAACACTTTAAAAATCTACTGCAACCACATTCTCAAACAGGTCTTATAAGATGAATGGAAATCAATTTATTTTTCCATGCCCATGTGAGATCATTAGAGTCTCATTCTCAATCTCTTCATCTGAATAATTATTTGCCATTAATCTCTCTATCACCAAATCAAAGCTGTTTTTTTGCTTCTAAGAATTTTATTTTGTGTATAAATAGGCATTGTGAAGGATTTAATCATTCATGAATGATCTATTGATTCTATCATGTTGGTTTTTATAGGAAAGGGGTATTTGAGCTATTTGATTTAATCATGGTGTGTGTTTTTTGCAGCATGTCATATACATTGTATACTTAGGAAACAAATTGTTAGAAAATAAAGATATTGGAGTATTAAATTATTAAAATTTGACATCACTACTTGAAATCAGTTATGAAATACACCTAAAAGGAGAAATAATACATGATAGTCACAAAAATTACTATTAAGGGACATGGTGGATATTAAATTGTTATCCATATACATACCATGTTGTGGTCAACCATGGAGAGGAGAGAAAGAACATAGGGAAATCTCCATTTTTCTTCAAAATTCTTGAGAAAAACAAAAGAAAATAAGAGAGTTAGTGATGTTAAAGGATTAAATAACAAAATCTCTTAAATTTAGAGTGTTTTTTAGAGGAAATTTAGATAAAACAAGGAATGAGGTGTTAAAACATCAAGCAATGAAGAAGAAGAATTTCTTGATTTATTAGCATTTTGAGATTTGATTTCTCTTGGGAAAGGTATATTAACATTTAATTAGCAAGTTCTTGCAATAATTGTTAAGTTTCCATTATTTTTCATCAATTCAGGGATTAAGGTTCGTGATGAAATTTGAGGGAAATGAGAAATTGAATTAAATTGATGTTGGTGGCTTCCAATATGATGGTAACATATTGGAAAAATATGTAATCTTATAAAAAAGAATCGTAACTCCTTTTAAGGTGTATGGTAGTTTATTTGAATACTTGATTTGATGATATGTGTTTATGAATTTAAAATGATGGTAATGCATGAATGAATAACTAAAAAGATATTAGAAAAGGCTAAGAAGAATAATAGTTAGTAAGCTCATAAAAGTGCTAGAATTTTTTTAATGTGTTTTAGTAGTAATATAGTGTATATAATATTAAAAGAAAATTGTTTTCATTAGGATAAATTAAACTTATGATGTTGGAATGTCTACGATTTTATCGATGAAACTGGATAATTTCTCATGCTGACATTCTAGGAGGAAATCATCATGAAGATGAGATAATTTGGATGTGGTACCTATATAAATCTTGTAGCTTTAAATTTTATCTATCCAAGTAAATTGACCTTGTATAATTTGGAAGTTTGTAGCTTCAAATATAGGTAAACAATGGAGAGAGGGGTGGGACAAACCCTATAGGATAATTAGTCACCCATTCTAAAACAAATAGTTTTTAGGGCTTGACAGGCATAATTAGGTTCTCCTCTATTTAGTAGACTAAGCCCTATGTCTTATCTTTCCAAGAGATTAAACCACACTTTAAATGAAACTATATATGATAGTTATGAGTGAAACACCTGACAATGCTTGAAAAAAGAAATCTTGACAATTTCATTGTAGGTTGTATTTGTTAAGAAATCATCTCACCTAAAACCTTAAGCTTTTAGATGAGTCCCCATAATATAATTTATATTATTCTTTTACTCCCAAGTGAAAGCCCTTTGGGCTTGAAACTTGCACATGCTCACGCTACCTTGTGCTTGATTTTTATCAAATAGAATGGAGGTGGTGAGATTCGAACTCATGACCGTTGGGTTAATAAGACTCTAATACAATGTTAAGAAACCATCTCACCTAAAAGCTTAAACTTTTATGTAAGGCTCCATAATATGATTTATATTATTCTCTAACACTATTTTTGTTAAAGGACATAAGAAAGAAGATTTAATGGGAACATAAGATGTAAATGTAAAGAAATAGGTATAATGATTACTTGAGATTGTAAAGGAGTTATATACATTTTTTTTTATAGAATAATTAAATGTTCATCAATAATGATGTAATATGTTTTCTGATGCAGGGCAAACGACATGAACTAGACAATAGTCGAGGACTATTAGTCAAGCTTTTGTAGTAGCTATGTTCCCAAACCTTATGCTTTTATATTATGATTAAAATTTCTAGGTATATTAGTAATTAAATTTGATAGATATGTATAGGAATTGAATAAGATAACTTATTTTATATAAAATTTGACGTGAGTAAAATGTTGAAATGGCATTGATTAGTTATTTCATGTTTGGATAGCTAATGATATTAATGGGTTTCCATTGATATCAGTATTTTGGAAGACTTTGATTAGTTCTCTAGGTATGAATAATTAATGGTATCAATGATGTTCAATTGGCGTTGCCATTTCCAAAATTGATTAATCAATCTCGAATAATAGGTGACTAAGGATGTTAGTAAAAATTTGTAACATCAACTTGGGATGAGAACCGACCCAATACCACTCCTAGTTATATTAGTGACCTATTGGTGATGCCAAATGATCATATTACAAAAGCTAGAGCAAAGAGACTTAAAAATGCATTGAATGAGTTAGTTCAACATACATAGAGTAAAATAGATCTAAAAGGGGACAAAGGACAATTAGAGAGCTTAAAAGGCAATCTCTAATTCATTCAATCTAAGTCCATGAAATGTCTTATCCAAGTTCTAAAGACGATGGATGTGTGAGGCTTCAAGTCAACCTTGATTTGGGCTTATTTTTCATGGTATTACATAGAGCACAGATCAACATATTGTTCCCCTAAGGAAGCAAGAGAATTCTTCCAAAATATATTGTAAAGAAGGGAGGATTTTTAGCATTTAAAACAAGAAGTTTTTGAGTCTACAGAGGAAACTAATTAGTTGACAGATTGGTTTCCTATGCTAGGAGGATTATTTAATAATTCACCTAGTCTTATAAGAAAGCCTAAAAATCAACAACATTGAAGACCAAATCACACTTTTTTATCTTATTTTTATTTGTCTGCAATTTGAAGTGTTTATTTTAAATTTTTATTTTGTTTTTCAAGGTTAAGAAACTTCAATTAGGTTTAAATACTTAGGGATTGGACTCTAATTGTAAGTCAGCTTTATACAAGTCCATATCAATGGGTATATTAGATTAAATAGACATATTTAACCTAAATTTCATATTATATTTTTGTGTAATGATATTCATATTACTGTTATAACTTTGTATGCTTGTGAATTTGAGAGTTCTCTCTTTCTTAGTTCTTTAAAATGATGAAAACAACTTATCTAGATTTAACTGATTTTTTAGCGTCAATCCATATTTCTCGTAAACAAATTGCTATTTGTTAGTAAGAGTTCAAATCCAATAGTGTTAGTGTCTAAATACAAGTTATCTTTGTGTCACAATCATATCAAACTTGATTTGCGTGTGAGTTTCTTGATTGTGTGTTTAAGAGTTTCGTATCAGCATGGCTCCTCTAGAGCTAGGAATATTTAACGATATCAATGGGTTGTATTGGTATCCACAATCGTTTATGGTGTGATTATCTACTCTGGGTAAGGGAACTAATGATGTTAAGGTTTCTTAACATTGACAACTTAATTTATTAATCAAATATTGATAAGACTTGATTAATTACTATGAGAAAAAGTAGTTAATAATATCAATTAATGATATTAATGTTGACACTTTAATAGAATTGACTAGTGTAACCTGATATTGGAAAACTAGTAATTATTTTCCAAAGAATAAGATAAGTTGGTGATGTTAAGTGGAAATTATTTCAATATAAATTGAGAAATTATATTTTAAGAAAGAAGAAAAGGAAGAGAAATATGATGTCCAAGAATAATTATCGTGTGGAGATTTCTAGATTGAAATATTCTCTTGATAATTAATTATGATATATATGCAGTAAAGGAGTATGATGAACCTCATATGTCAAATAAAATACTAAAAAAGTTAGTATCTTTCATTATTAGAAACTTATTTTTTATTATCTTGTGTATATTTATATATGCATGTTATTTGTTTTTTTTCCAGGCACATCAGAGTAACACCACAAGTAAATTTAATTAGGCATTTTTTGTTCTTAGTTATGAAAATTATTTTGTAATTCGAGATATTTATTTCCTAAAAACTCAAATATATAATATTATTTTGTAGACTCAAAAGTATGATGCAAACTAACATTCAAAAATCTAATTAGTCATCAAATCATGCATGTTGTTGTTGAAATCAAGATTTGTATTGAATTTATATTATATGATGTTATTATATTTGAGGTGGTCCATGTGATGTCATCACTAATATCGAATATAGTGTGTTGAATTGATGGTGATGAGATTGCTAGGATCCATGATGATTGGATCGGGTTATAAAATAATAAAACTGGAAGAGTAATGTAATTTAGTTGATAACTTAAAAACTCTTAGGATAGAGGATAATCTATCAAAAAATTTGTAAATAAAAAATATCATGAGATTTTCAATTACCCATTGTGTTATGTTGTTTAAACAATTAGGACTATTATAGCTATCACTAAACATCAATAAATAAAGAGAGTTATTTTTTTCTATCTTGTATATAGGTATCACATTTGATATGTTTTCATTTTGATATAAAAAGATTATAGTATCTCATATAGATATCGTGTTTGAAGACCCAAAATCAATAGATAAAAAATTATTTTGACAATTTTATCTTGTCTCGGTGTAGGTATTATGATGAAATTAAACCACTATATCAAGTTTTTTTAATATCAATTTCACCTTTTTAAAAGTTTTTTTTTGTTAAAAGTTAATGTGGTGTTTTTTTTTTGGTGTTCCTTCTCCTCCTTGTTATTATACATCATTAAGCAAATAGTATGATAGAAATTATCAAATATAAATTAAATTAAAAAAATACTACAAAGAGTGAAAAAAATTATATAGTTTTTTTTAATTGACACTTTAACGATTTTATTTTTGTAATTTATTTAATTTTATCACTCAACACTAAATTGTGTTGCACGTTGATGAATATATATATATATATATATATATGGAAAAAATATATATTTTTTCCTTTGCAATTATAATACATTCAAATATTAAAAGATTAAAATTTAAAAATTTATTTCTGAAAATAAAAGTCATTTCTTAAGGCCGAAGGCTCATTCAAGGTCGTTACAATCTAGACCTTTGTCGGCCAGTGATGGAAACAATCGTTGTTTGTCGTCATTTGCATTTTCTAATCACTTCTGTAAATTTTTCTTTTTTAACTGTGCGGTACAGTTGAATGGGGGAAGACTAGTCAAAGGTGGTCAATTCAAAGTCAAAGCACCTGTTGGATTGGACTTATCGATGAGGTCCTGTCCTTCTTCTATTCCATCAAGGTAGACTTCAAACTTCTAAGCATCATGGAATAGCGTGTTTAATTAATTTTACAAATTTTTACTCATGTATTTTTTTAATTTAAATTTAGGTTGTGTTTGTCACTTTCTGGAAAACTATTTTCTAAACTTTCCTGTATTTGTTTGTCATCCAGAAAGTTGATCAACGAAAAACACTTTCCGGTCAAAGAAAAATTTGGCTTGATTTTCAGGAAAGTGTTTTCCGGAAAATTTGGGCGGAAAATACTTTCCGGAAGTTCTGAAAATTTAGAAATGTCATTATTTGCTGATTATATCAAATTTGATCCTTAAACTTTTGATTGCTATATATAATTTGTTTTGAATATTTATTTTTCAATTCCATCTCTTAAAATTTAATTTTGGTCCTTATTTTTATAATTGATATTTTGTTTTTTTCTTATCATTTTTTTATTGAAAATTTTTATCTATCAAATTTGATCCTCATTTTTTTATTGTTACTTATTTTATTTGAAATAATTTATGAAATGTTAATTATTATTATTTTAATTTATTCACCTTTTATTTTTTTTAATTTTTTAGATTTGATCTCTATTATTTTGATTATTATTTATTTTATTTGAGATAATTTTATTTGATCTCATTTTATTTTTCAATTTCATTCTCATTCAACTTTTTAATTTATAAGATTTGTTCCTCATTATTTTAATAAACTTGAAAAAAAATTAATTTATTAATAAATTATTTTCCAGTTCATTTTCCATAACACAAACAAACACTAGAAAGTGTTTTCCAGTTCATTTTTCATAACACTACCAAACATCAGAATTCACTTTCCCCGGAATTCACTTTCCAAAAATAAACTACTTTCCAGCAAACAAATGGGGATTCGAAATTTTATTTTTATTATTTTAAGTTAATATTTTTTGATGAAGAAAGAAAGTTTTCTATATTCCAATGTAAAAAGGGAAATTCACCATTTCAGATCTTTTTTCCACTAAATTTGTTTTTCTTGATGCTCATAAGTTTCATTTAAAGATAGTGGTTTGATGGTAATTACTTAAAATTTCAATATGTTTTCAAAAAGTAATTGAGGTCAAGGAAGAAAAATTAACTCTAATTTGATTTTGCATTTTAGAATCATTTATGGAGTTTGTTAGGTTGATAAATTAACTTATAGATATTTTAAGAGTGTTAATTAGATGTTGTTTGGTTTAAATAGATTTTTAGAAAGGAAATAGATTTGCTTTGATTTTCTGACCACTATTGTTATAGCTAAAATATATAGATGGATAAATAGACAACACATCATATATTTTTTAAATAAGGATGAATAAAAAGTTTTGGTGCATTCAAGCTCTTTTTTTAATGGCCCACCAACCGACGCTTTTAATAAAGGGATTTTTTAAAAAAATTTATATTCTTTGTTTTGATAAATAATTTTTGTAAAAAAATATTATTAGATATAGTATGGTGTTAGTATCAGAGTTTTGACATGTTAAAACACAACATTCAAGCCTTTTTTTTTGTTGACTAATTTATTTTGTTCTTGTTTTTTTTCTCAAATGTGATTTAACCCTTTTTTTCATTATAATTTTTATTTAATTTAAAGTAAAAAAATGCAATTTTATCTTTCTTTTATCATTCGACTTAAAAAAAAAACTATTTCCATTTGAGATCATGTCCATGACTAGGTTGTAAATTTTATCATTTAATTCAAATTGATCAAAGTTGCTATAATATGATATATTTTAAAAAAATGTTATCTTCAATTATCTTAGAGCTCTTTAATTGACTTTCAAGATTTAAATCAAATTCATGGTCAATTAAGACTTAGTCAAATCAAATAGAAAGATTATTTAACTAGATTATAAACTTAACATGTTAATCCGGGTCACATGCTAGGATAAAGAAGTCAAGAAGTTTTTAAAAAAACATTATTAACACTTATAGTTATCGATTAAATTTGTCTATACATTAGTTGAGTTTTTATTTTTCATTTCAAATATTTCATCATATATATGTAAAAATAATAACACTTGCATTATATATATATATATATATATATATATATATATATATATATAATTAAGTTTTTAAGATGTGCTTGAGAGTGTGTTTTAAAAATGTTTTTGATTTTTTTGTATTTTTAGTTTTTTTTGATGTGCTGATGTGTAAAAAAAATTAATTTTAGTAATATATTTTTAAACAATTTTTTTTTTAAAAAAAACACTATTTACTATACTTTGAAACCTACACTTAGTTGATTTGTAGCAAATCTCGAGCACAAATACTAGTGCCTGTTTGTTATTATGTATTTTAGAGTGTTTTTTTAAAATATATATTTTTTTATTTTAAATTAAGCTTTTTTATGATTATAAATTATTTTGATATATTTATAAACAAAATTTATTTTAAATAAAATATAAATCACAGTTATAAACATGCAGTTATCTGTTTAGAATAGAGGAGGCAGATATTTCGCTGGCAAGTTTCAAACCTTATCCAGGAGCAGGACAGAGAGAGCATTGAAGAGAAGAGAGCCAGCCTGGGTAACAGAGCCGAAGAAGAGCAAAAAGTTATCCAAAACGGTCTTTTCCTTTTCACAGTAAGTAAATATTTTAATTTTGAATGGAAGGGATCTCCCCTCCCCTTCCCACCTCTGCTCTTTTTCAAGTGGCAGTGTACTATCTGGCCCCTGCACTGTCACCAAGTAAGTTTATTGATGATATTTTTTTGTGTGAAAAGATGGTGCATTGACTTTTATTTGACTGCAGTTTAGTGATATTTTGACTAAAATTTAAATTTATTTTATTTTAAATAAATATATTTTTATGTGTTTTAGATCATTTTGATGAATTGATTTTAAAAATAATTTTTAAAAATAAAAAAATTATTTTAATGTATTTCAGCATGATAAATACTTTGAAAAACTACAACAACTACACTATCAAACATGCACTAAATTAATTTCAAACTCACTGTTACCATTTACCAAGCATCAAATATATATTTGATAATATGTGCATTACTATATAGCTAAAACAGTTCGGTCAGTCTACTGTACATGCACACTCATGTGCATTGTGGACTGACTAGTTTCTTTTTTGTTCCGCGCGCGTATGTGTACTTGTTTTTTTTTTCCACATAGATGCTTTTTATAACTTTTATGGTGGAGAAGACTAAGAAATGCTTGTTTAATCTATATAATATTAAAATTAAAATTTTTAAATCTATTATAATTATAGTTAAAATAATTTTTGAGTTTTTTTTCAGAATATTTTAAAATAATATTTTTATTTTTTAAAATTATTTTTAATATCAAAACATAAAACAATAAAAAACACCAAAATTAGTATGAAAAGTGAATTATTGATTTTGTTTTTACAATCACGGACATAAACCCCTTGCAGGTAGCATCTACTCCTTTTCTTCTGGACATGGATTTCATGATACAAAATATATCAGGTGTTTCTAAAATTAATTTAGAAGCTATATATTTTAGTATTTTTAGATTATTTTATATTAAAAATAATTAAAAAAAATAAAAATATTATTTAATATATTTTTAAACAAAAAATAATTTAAAAAACAATATCAACCACACTCTTAAACATTAACGTATACAAGTTAGCAAGCATGCCACGCATAAATTTGGAAAACAGGATCTAGTATTTTTCAAAAACAGGATCTAGCATAAATGTGGACAAATATGGCTGATATTGATATGAGATTTTAACATCTAAAACATTTATATAGATAGTTTACTATAGTTTTTCTTTGTAAAACAAATAAGCACGTAGGCATTTATAACGTGTTTTTTTTACAAAAACAAATCTTAATTATAAACTGAAAAGCTTATAAAAGTATTTAATTAATTAAATAAAAAACTATATATGCCAATAAATAAATAAAATGTTAATGCTTCTATTTGACCTGCCTTTCTACGAGCAGAGTAAGTTTTTTCATTACAAAAAATAAAAGCATAGGTGTCATTAACAATTTTTTTGAAATCAAGTAAAAGTTAAAATTATAATAACAAAGCCGATGATTACATATAATAAAATAAAATGAAGATCATAGGTTACAAAGATGTGAAATTCTTAAATAATTTTTTAACAACAATGTTGTTTTTGTTATAATGGAACACAATTTACTTTTAATTTTGTACAATAATTTCTTTAAAATGTGTAACTACAAAAATAAAAAATAAAATAATGAATATAACAATAAAAAAGAATGATATAATTAGATTAAGTGTAAAAAAAAAGAGTGAGAGTTATGTTATTTTTATCTTTAAGAGCATTGTCATGACATGCATGACATTGAATAATAGAGCTACCTCCTAGATTGAAAGAGGTTTTAAATATATTAAGACAAATCATAAAATTATTATTTTTGAAAGAGATTTGACCTACTAAAAAAATCACTAAAAACTTATGGCCTGTGATTTTGGGTAAAGAGACAATTGTATCAGGGAAAAAAGCATTACCCTCATTGCACTACCTATGATAAGATATATTGTTGATTGATTGTTATTATAAGTCATATTTCTAATTTTTGATCTCATATAAAGTAAATCTTCTTTCATGAGAAATTCTCTACCTTATGAGGTTAAATCTTAATTGTTTTTAAAAGTTAAATTTTAACATCACATATATTTCTTATTTTGTATATTTACCAAGAATATACTTTACATTGTAATTTTATACCTTTGAATTATAAGTTTATAATTTATTTATTTAATTTAATACTAGGGGTATGTATTATATTGTAAAATTTATACCCTGAATATTATAAAAAAATCATTTTTATGTCTTTTTGAATTTTTCAAGTTCCAATAGATGATCATAAACTGATTAAGAAATTTATTGTTACTCATTTTTAAGCCCCATGTGCTAAAGATGACGTAAATCCCTTTTTAACAGAATGCAAAAGTTTAGCTCATGATTACTAGTCGATTGACAAAAGTAGAGAATAAAAAATGTTTTTTTGAACTTGTCTTTGTTGCCTTCTGCTTTTCTTATCCTCCTCCTTTGCTACTAAAATTGTTAGGATTCTTAGATTAATTAGGAGTCTTCGTAATGCTAAATTCATTCTTTCTTTATCTAGTCTTTAGGGTTAGATAAATCCTTCATAATTTGCATTGATTTTGTTGTTATCACAATTCTATTCTTATACCAAAATTTTCTTTCAACTTAGACTTTGAATCTAACTTGGTTTCAGACAATATCTAACCATCCTAGCTATATCTATCATTCATGACATGTTAAAGAATTGATTTGAACCTTTATTGGATCTTAGATCCCACTGTTCTTATGTTAAAGTCTCAGTCAGATGAAGATGCTCGACATTGTTAGCTTCCGAATTAGATTAGGAGATCTTTTTTACCAAACATATTGCGGGCAAATTCTATTATTCAAAAAGAGTTTTTCTCACTTTAAATCATTCATAAAAGTTGTACTCGTATACGTATAGATGAATCTAGATTTTTTTAATTGTCTAATTTTTATATCTGAAACTCAAGATATTCTCGTTTGAATATCTAGTGTAAAAGTAGAGAATCCTGCCGCAAGAATGAATATGACTCGAGTTTAAAGGTCTTATTCGAGAGACCCAATTTAATATTTCAAAGATTTATCAGAATAATCAAAGACTAATTTTAAATTTGGAAAAGTTAATTAGTCTCGTTGAAAAAACAAGGGGGTGGTTTAGAGAACATCACAATATTTTTTTGTTACTTGACTACTTGCATAAGATTATATTTTGTTTCTTTTATAAAACCAATGACGTTGTTTTTTACCATAAGTTTAAGGTTGGATAAATCCCTCAGAATTTGCACTAAAAAATATGATTTTTCTGCTGTCACGATTCTGTTCTTCAAAATGGTTTTTGACCAAGAAGATTGTGGGCAAATTCTGTTTTTCAAAATGATTTTTTCTCACTTTGAGTTTGGGTTTTTGAATAACTTGATTTTGATATCAGAAACTTAATATATTCCTGTTTGAATGTCTAGTAAAAAAAAGTAGAGAATCCTGCCGCGATTTCATTAGCATGGTATTGTTGGTCGTCATTCTGAGAACAACCCCACCTGCAAATTCTTCCCTTTTCTGTGCAATTTCATGTTGGTTTTCATGATTCTCTCACTTGATTTTTGAGTTGCAAATCATGTTTTTTATGTCACTAGAATGTTAATCAAAATATTTGTTTTCCAATTTTGTTTTATCTAATTGCAGAAAATAAAAAACATGATAGGCTACACACACACACACACACACACACCCTCCCCTACTGACCTAAAAGAAAAGGAAAATACAAGAGAGAAAAGAAAGAAAGACAAGAGGATGAGAGGACGAGAGAGAGGTAGCCAACAGGAAAACAAACAAACAAACAAAAAACATACAGAAAGAATCTCCTGTAGACCAGCTTTTCCTTCTTCACCATAAGCTCTCCCTTTGAGCCAACGACCTCTAGTAACCACTCTCCCGACTAGACTTCCTCCCGTTGACGACCACCAACTTTGGTAGCGTTTGTCATTGTTCCCTGAAACAATAATCACCGGTTATGCAGGAGCTCTAGCATCATCGTCTTTGACCCGTTAGTTGTCAGGTAAGTCCCCATGCATTTTTTTTCACTTTGCATTTTAATTACATAATCACTGTGTATGCTTTTGTTTTATTGTTCAAGTGAATTATAATTCACTTGAACAATAACTAAGGAGGCATACATGAGGGAGCTCACACATGCCTCTTATTTGCCCAACTGGGTCACTAGTCTAGGTAAATAACCCGACTCTCTCTCTGTCTCTCTCTCTCTCCCTTTTTTTTCTTCTTCTATGAAATATAAAAAGAGGAAGAGATTTATGATTTTCTAGCATATTTATTATAAGATTTGTATTGTATTATATTGAAAAAACACCAATCTCATATTTAGAATACCAAGTTTTTAGCGCTATACAACAAATATACATATATATTAAAGCACAAATATATATATATTATATATATTAAACTTTGGATATTTTCTTTTTTTTTTATTTTAAAAAAGGCATGTTAAAGATATGTTAGGGTGCATACAACCAATACCCTAACATATCTTTAACATGCCTTTTTTTAAATAAAAAAAAGAAAATATCCAAAGTTTAAAATAAAATGTGTTTTAGCATGGATTTCGTAAACACAAATTATTTTATTGTATTTTTAGATTTTACAATATGTTTGTAAATTCTAGAGGGTGTTGGTCACTATTCCAAAAATAAAATAAAAACATTATTTTTGGAGAATTCATATACTATTCAATGTTAATATTTGGGTGAAGAAATCCCAAATGGATTAATATTCAAAATATTATTGAGGATAATTCACTATTATTCATTGTTAATATTTGAGCAAAAAAACTCTAAGCGATAAATATTCAAAATGCTTTTCTAGGAATAATAAGTAATTATTATTTATTTAATCAACCAATCTTTGAAAGAAGCCTTGATTAATTAGGGACATTTCAATTTTTGACTCGGTTTACGAGTCATGAAAGGAAGAAACACTAAGGTTAAAATAGGCTATTAAAGCACTCTGAATTTCCTTAGATTACTACATTTTTTCTCCTCTTTCTTGCGATTTACGAGTCGCAAACACTTGAAATATTAAAGGGAAAAATGAGCACGTTGAATCTCATTAAATTTTTATCCTAGCTATCTCTTAATTCATAGGTTATAAATTCATCAAACACAGATTTCATGAGATCTACATCGAGTCTCCTTGGCACTGTATAAACATATCTAAAGGTATGATCCGTTTGACCAAGGATACTGTCTTTGAAACTTTGAATCTAAGTCTATTCATCATAGCAAACCTATCCTAGTAAAAATGATCAGATAACACCAACATCATAACAATCATAAGGCGAACCAAAATATAAAACAACTTACCTTAGGTAAAGCGTACTAGAAGTGTTAAAACATTTTCTTTACGCAATCAATCCATTGTCTTAGAATATCTAAAAGACTAATTAAGTTTCCTAGTAACCATAATAGTAGGTGACAATTCTCTTTTCACAAAACAAAGTAAAAACCCTGACATGAATCCCCGCTTCTAGGAAAATTCGTCGCGACACCGCGATCTTGCGAGGAGGCGACAATTTTTGTTTTTAAAACATGATAAAAATATATTTTTTATTTCTTAGAAAATATACACGGAAAAATCTTTAAGATTTTACCATATATACAAAAACTTAATTTGATGCGGTCGATATTCATAAAAAAGAAAATCAGAACATATAATGTCAAGTACCTTGGGAGCTAGTGAAATTTGCATTCCACCTATTGTCTTGCTCCTCATCGATTCATTTTGTAATTTCTCTATTTTTGTATGTTTGGTATGAATGAGTGAAAACATTTATAGGAGGACTCTTGAGAAACAATAACTGCTTCCTAAGTTGTTCGAATTTGAACTATTTAACTCTTCGGTCCCTATTTAAATCATCTGCATGTTACACTAATGATATTCTAAAATATGATTTAAACCACACAATTTTTAAATTTAAATATTTTTAAATTTAAATATTTTTACTATTAAGACTCGATGGGATAATCGTAATTGTCAACATTTTAGTCTAAGAATATCCATTGAAAATTCATTTATTTGGTGACGTGAATGGAAAGGAAAAGTCATAAAGCAAAAGGGAAGGGGTTCCAAATATGAACTTGACCATAAGTCAATTTATTTGAAATTTGACATGATTCAGCTAGATGACGAGTTAACTGTACAAATTTAAAATATTATTCAGAATAAGTTAAATTAAATATAATATTTAGTTAATAAAATCCAATCAACCCAGTCTAAATCTAATTAAATAAAAAAATTGATATTTTTTGAACAGTTTTTTTTATATATATTTTTCAAATTATTATTTGAATAATAAATATAATGTCAGTCATAAGAACTCCTATGATATCAATATTGGAGGCGGTGCTCCGGAAAAAAAACATCAATTTTGTTGATGTCAAGCCTGTCCTTTCTCATCGGACAAGAAAGATAAGATAGTAAATTGTTAAGAGTTTGATGACAGAAAGAGAAAAATATCTTAATATCACTTTCAATAATGAAAATTATTATTTTTATATTAAATTATTTATTTGATGAAAAGAGTTCATTTTAAAAGATTTTTTTTTTAAAGAAAAACAATGAAAATATCTAAAAAAACAATTAAAGGCATAAGCTTGCAAGCCTATACTAAATAGGCCACACATATTAGTCTAGTTTGTTAGGCCCAATAAAATATCATCATTTTTTGGTATTTTACTTGATATTTTTTTTTATGTATTTTTTATTTATATTTAAAATAATATCCTCTCTCTCTCTCATTTC
Source organism: Salix exigua (assembly GCA_032356905.1). Lineage (NCBI taxonomy): Eukaryota > Viridiplantae > Streptophyta > Magnoliopsida > Malpighiales > Salicaceae > Salix > Salix exigua. Next base: position 12,027,598 of record CM063591.1, on the reverse strand, counting down.
TATGTTCTGTTTTAAATGACAATTATTTATAGTTATTTTGTATATATTTAAGTTTTGAAGATATCACTCTAATACATCTATAATTTTTATATTTAATATAAAAATAATTTATTTTGGATAATATTTCTAATATATGTAACCCTACATAATTTTTTTTCTCTTACTTCATTCAATCAATTTCATGAGTATCTTGTTTTTATTATCATTTGATTAAATAAAAAATTATTTTGGTAAAAAAATAATTCTACACAATTGGGTCAAAAGCATGTGCAACAATATCAAATATCTTAATCTATATATTTTTATCAGTTTTCCATTTTCATCTTGTAAACCCTATTTTTTAAAAATAAATAAATAAATAAAGGTCTTGCTGAGTGGAATGATAGTAATGACAACAAGATTATACCTACCTAATGATAAAATCCTGAATGATGAGATTTTGAGCGAAGCCTATTCTAAACTCTAGAAGGAATTTCAAAGTTAATATATTAAGAAAATGAAAGTTCAATTAATAATAAAATAAATAAACAAAAAAAAGAGTATGATATTTTTATAAACTCCTGGCTATTATGGGATTGACAATAATCTCAGGACTTTGAAGTGAAATGTTAGAATTGATTTATACAGAATTGAAAATGTTAGTGTGTAATTAAATGAAATTCAAAATGATATAACTAGGAATAGGAAATTATGAAGAAGAAAAACAATACTACTAAGGGATATATTAGGAATTTAACTCGTTGTTAAGATGTGTGTGTCTGTAGTGATAGGCTTGTTAAAGAGGCCATTCTTGCCTTTGAAAGTGATCGACCATAAGACTTTGAAGTGATGAGTTGAGTAAAACGGTGATATAATTAACATGCAAGGGTAGGCGAGGTTATAGGAACCACTCGACAAACATATGCGTTAGGTAGATGTTCAACATTTTAAATCTTTACTCCAGAAATTTAATTATGTTCTTGCTAAACATAACTTTTATGTTAAATTATGGACAATGGTTCATCCATTATCGTGCTCTATAATAGCTTTTATGTTAAATTACATAAAATTTGAGATGTATATGTATGAATCTTCAATAGACTTTTAATTTGAAATGTAATTTTTTCAAGTCATAGAAATGAATGTAATGATTAGTAAATGTTATTTGTATTTTAACATTGAAATGAAAAATTGAATGAGATTTAGGATTATAAGAAACAAGGATCTAAATGTTTTATGAAATTAAATTTATTATACCTTTTAATTAGTTAGTATATATTTTTCAATGATGGTTAAAATTGAAAATATGTAACAATATTTATTATCAGATAATTGAATATGTACAAAACAATTGGACTATGAATAAAGGATAAATTGGTGTTATGTTGAGATTATTAATATCTTGGGATAAACTATTTATGGGGAAGATTGCTGAATTTTTGACAAGATAAATAAATAAATAAATAAAATTCAGTATATATTGTTTAAAAATTTGGAGTCGTTATACCATGAACCTAAATTTGTCGTGCAACTTGGCTTCACCAAGATTTAATGTGATATGAAGGAGTTTTATTAATTACCAAATATGAAAAAAGGAGATCACAAAGTACACAGGTAGATGTAGGATATGCCAGCAAGTGAAAGTAGAGCACTAATAACCTACTTAATAGTTGCGACCATTTATGATACTTGAGTGAATATGAGAGGATATTATAATGGATTTTTATCTCTGGATTGCTCAAGAGAGAGAGAAAAGCAATGATGTATTATCTAATCTAATATACTAAAAGAGATCAGAGTCGGGTACTGTAGCATGTGAGGAGAATCACTATAGATTGTAATAATGTTGCTCGGTTTTCGGTTCGGGTCGTTAGTTCGATTATTGTACTATATTTATATATTCTTGCAAAGTTATTATAGAGAAGGACATATAGTACAGCGGAGGACAGTGCCTCCTTTCCTAAGGTTTCCTAAGGAGGCGGGGATCCCTGCCAGCTCCTTTCCTCCTTTTTTCCTTTCCTTTTCTTTTTTATTATTTATTTATTTCATTTTTTCTTTACTTTTTTTTATTTCGTTTTTTCTTTTCTTTTCTTATTTCTTTTCTTTTTTTTATTTATTTAGTTTTTTATTATTTATTTATTTCGTTTTTTTTCTTTTCTTTTTTTTATTATTTATTAATTTCGTTTTTTTTTCTTTTTTGATTTTTTTCTCTTATAATTGTTTTTATTTTTTTTGTTACATTTATTGATTTTTTTCTTTCAATGAATTTTTTTTACGATTATTAACACAATAAAAATATAATTTTAGTTTTTTTTCTTACTTTCTCTTTTCCTAATGTTTTCAATTTTTTTCATCTGGATAATTTGATTTTTTGATTTTTTTTTCACTTATGATTTTTTTCTTTTTATTATTTATTTATTTCGACATCATTTTTTTTGTTTTTTTTGTTATAGTTATTGATTTTTTTTTCTTTCATAGATTTTTTTTTTACCATTATTAACATAATAAAAATAATAATTTTAGTTTTTTTTTCTTACTTTCTCTTTTCCTAATGTTTTCAATTTTTTCATCTGAGTAATTTAATAGTTTTTATTGTTTTAGAAGTAATAGTAATTACATTTTTAGTTGATAAGGATTTAATGTTCCTGTTGTTATAAGATGATGCATCCATGTGTTTCATTATATCAAACCTTATATGTATAGATGTTATACTTTATTCAATTTTTTCATTTGATTGACGTTGATAATATATTTTTGTATTTGTTTCGGTCCTTATACTTTTAATTTTTTTTATCTTAATTCCTTTAATTTTTTTATAGTTCTAAATAGTCCATATTCTTGTCTTTAGTTTTGGTTTTTAATTTTTATTATTTTTTCTTTTGTTGAGAGAACATTTTTTTCAAAAACTTTGTTTTTAAATTTTAGTATGTGTTTATGATCATTTGAAAATTGATATTTTTTCTTTGTTTTTTCTTTTGATTTTTTTTAGTTTTTTTTTTAATTTCACATGAAATATTTTTTGTTGTTGAAATTTTAGGGTTTTTTTTATTCTTTTATTGAATTGATTTTTCTATTATTCACATAATAATAATAATAATAATAATAATAATAATAATAATAATAATAATAATAATAATAATAATAATAATAATAATAATTTTAGTTTTTTTCTTGCTTTCTCTTTTATTAATGTTTTTGAGTTTTTTCTCATTGGAATAATTTAATAAATTTTATTTTTTTAGAAATAATAGTAATGATATTTTTAGGTATTAAGACTTTGATGTTGTTGTTGTTGTTGTTGTTATAACAGGGTGTGTTGATGTGTTTCATTATATCAAACCTTGCATGTATAAATATTATATTTTATTTTTGAAATATCAAAATCTATTAATTATTTCAATCTCAATAATTATAAAAAATATTTAGTCGACCCATAGCGTAGTGCGGGCAATTAACTAGTTATGGCTATAATGGATGGGTTTACTAAGGGTGTATTTGGTATTATTAACGGAAAATTCTTATGAAAAAATAATTTTTAAAAAATAAAAAAATATCATTTTGATGCAATTCTAAACGAAAAATACTTTCAAAAACAACCGCAACTGCACTCTAAATCAACATTGTTTTATCCCATGAAAATGACATATTACATTGAGAAATTGGCAAAGATTATATATAAAAGATTGGAAATCAGAAACAACAGTCCAGACCTTAAAAAGATTGTTAAGGTTATTTTTTGTTGGAGTTTAAAAGAAATTGAGAGTCATAAAGGAAAGAATGAAGATAACCTATAATAGACAGAAAGTTATGCAAATTACGGAAGGATGTCTTTTGAATTTTGGAATGGGATCTCAAGTGTTCATAAAGGTTATGTCTCGGAGAATATCATACGGTTTTGGGATGAAAGTAATGCTGGCTCCAAGGTATACCAGACATTCTAGAATTATCAAGAGGATATGATCAAATAGTTATAAGTAAAAAGAAACTTAAAGACAAGGGAATGCTAATAACCTTGGAAATATCAGTTGTACCTCAAATTAACTCTTAAATATAATTAAATTTTAATTTGGTATATGATTAAATCAAATTGGTGTATCAAATATATAATTATGCCTTACACCTTGATTTTTATACAAGTTTATCCGATAATCATTTATTTTATTCTCGAATATGCAGTTTCTTCTAGTTTTGAGTATAATAGAGGTACGATGGAGCTCTCTAATCACTTCAAAGTTTCCAACTTTATTTTCCCACCACATCAATTCTTTTTTATTTTACTTTATTTTTTTTTATTTTTTTGACTAAATTTTTAGGAATAACTCAAAAATAAGTTATGACATTTGCATAAACCTTTTGATTTGCACTTATAAATTTTTTTTATGTAAAATTACACATTGAAAAATCTATATATACAATTCTTTTTAAAGGAGAAAAAAATATATGACCCACGATGTTACACAAATCAAATAGTTAGTTACTACTAAAAGTCATATCAATAGTGAAGGGGTAACCTACACCCCGATTTTTTTTTTCATTCCCTCTTCTTTTCTTCTAATTTTGTCTTTTTTCTTCTAAATTTCTCATTAGATTTTTTTATTGGTCATGTGAGTTGTCTCTAGATCGATTTAGTTAATCAAGTCACATCAAAACAACTCTCACACGATTTAATTTTAAACTCAAGCTTGATAAAAAGTTGGATCGAGAGGTTTTAAATTGACTTATTGATTCAACTCTTATAATAATGCTTTATAATTTTCTATGACCTAGATATATTTTGTTCGTTCAAAAGAATTTTTTTATTTAACTCGCAACAAAATGCAATATAAAACTAGCATGGACTAATTCATTTGATAAAAATGTCATGTTGAAAATACTAAATTTATCATAAGTGCTGGCCAATGACCATGCACAACTAGCACATGTTAATTTCTTTATTCAATTTACTAAAACAAATATTCGGGTAGAACATCAAATGAATGAAGCTATGGTAAGAACCAAACACAGTTCATGACATAACCAGGCCAAAGATTTGAGATCTCTAAACATAGACTCTTCACCTAACAAGTCCATGTGATATCAATTAAGATGGTCATTTCAAGCTCAAGCTCCAATATTTCCAAATTAATTCAACTAATTAATCTGGAAAAAGTTCTGAGTAGCTCCAAATTTGATGGATTATTTAGGTAGGGTATTGTCATTGTCACATATATTATCAATCATCAAATTGAACTTTAACTATATAGACACATTGTACCGTTGAATTTGCTTGTAATAAACCCTTCCTGATTGGTTACCTCTATGTTTATTTTTGAGATTTGCCATATCAAAATGCCATTAACATGGTGACTAGTTTCTTTCAGCCAGAACAATGAAAATGGCTAAGATGTCAGCCTCACCACAGCAATACGTGATTCCGATGAACACTGGTGATATTTGTTATCAGCTGGGCCTGTCGTGATGCACAAATCATATGTACCTATTCTCAAATTGGACAGGCAAGCCTGATGCCTTTGCTGTCAACAAATTACTCAACAAAGGAAGTACACGTTGCCGAGTCAGAATTGCAGCTATCACGGCCGCATGTGTTCTAGACATGGTAGCGGATGCTGAGCATCGGTGACGGTGGTCCTTGAAAATTGCAGCAGCGATAATGGTGACACGATAGGTTGTCCGCTCTGGTATCAGGGTACTATGCGGATTCTGATGCCTGCTAATAAACCGTACTGATTTGACGTCAGAGTGAGAAAACAGAAAAGCTACCACCCCCAAGTTCTTGCATTTTAAAATTTGATTAATTTTTAAATGTCAGCTTCACAGTTTACAATTCTGAAGACTCGATGCTGAGTTATGTCATATGTAACCTCAGGGTTCTGGACAAGCTTCGGTTTCAGAATTATACATGGAACAAGATGAACAACAGGCTATTCAGGAGAAGATAATTAGAAGCTGTTGGGTTAACAATTGAAATTGGATTCTAAATTAGTTACCACGACATTAATGAAAACAGCAATGCTAATTTATGTACACTGATAAAGATCAAAAACAGGAAAAAGATGAAAAATTTCATCACGCTGCATGAAGTTATTGAGTTAATAGAATCCTCTCGAACCTCTTGATTGATACAATTCCAGCCTACTCTTTGCTTCGGGTAACAGAGATTCGATTTCAGGTTCCTGTAACAAATGAGCCTGCTTTGTCGACCACTCTAGCACAATAAGGACCTCCTCGTTCGCAAGAACCTCACTGTCAGGGCAATGCAATGAAATGTAGCAAAGTAGAATCAAAGAGGGAGTTTGGATCGCTTGTTCACCGAAGTAAACAAGTTGAATTAGGTGTTTGGCACCTCCTTCAGTAATAATAGCCTTGGAGTGATTCACACAGAGAAAGTTTTCTGGAGATGCGAACTTGTTCAGGGCAATGGCTGCCTCCATTGTAACCTCAGGTCCCTTTTCATCTAATAGCTTCACCAATGGCCCGATCATCCTGGTTTCTGTTGCTCTAAATGTCCTCGCCAAGTTGCCGATAGCTTGGATGCATGGTATGAGGAGGTCCGAGTCTGCTTTCTCAACCAGTTTCAGTAGCTGGTCAACAACTGCTCTGGCAGCAGGGGATGTGGGCTTGAACGACGAGCGTCTCAGGTCAGAATTTTGTTCAGCCACTGCTGTTATTTCCATCAATGCCATTGCTGAATAGGATTGAACTTCATCGTGACCTTTCTCCAACAAAACTGCAAAGCACAAAAGCGCTCTTGATTCTGTGATGGTGCGGCATACGGTGACGTTTCCCTTTGCAAGCTGCCAGAGTGCTCTTGCTGCCATTGCCTTCATTTGTGCTTTGGTAGCAGGATCTTCAAATTCCCTCCCCTTGATGCTAGTCCCGGCCAACGACACATGGGGATGATGCTGTTGTTTCGGAGTATTGTGATTGCCTTTGGCATGGTTCGGGTGATTAGTATTGGGGTGATTTGCTGAGAGATTTTGGGTTTGGGTTTGGGTTTGTGCTGGTTTTTTATTGCTAAGAGTCTGACTTCTCATCGCCATTGTATTGGTCACCACATTGTGCATCTGGATAGGAGTTTTATTATCCATTGGAAGCTGATTTTTCATGGCGGGTTCATCTTCATTCGGACTAGTATCGTTACTAGCCATCAAAACTGAATGAATCGACATTTTATGCTTGCTCGCAATTGCATACTTACTATGTTCTTGGATAGTCTCAAACGCAAGATGACTGACGAGAAATCGAATTGTGTTGTTTTGCGCAAAATGGTCTTGGCATTTCGGATGATGCGCAGCTAGCTCAGAAACAGCCCAAGCCACCACAACCTGGACTTTCATGTGACCGTCTTTGAGGATTTTGGCAAACACAGTGCAAACCCCAGCATTCACAATCTGTTCGACGCTTTCCGGATCACGTCCTAACAGCCCAACAGCCCTGGCAGCATTTTCTTGACCTTCCATCTTGCCTTCTTTAGCCAGCTTTAACAATGGTGCAACCCCACCTTCCTCTATGATCAATTTCCCGTACCTGTCATTATCTCTAGCCAAGGAAACCAATGAAGCTGCAGCGTCCGATCTGTCTTCTAAACTCCCTGTGTAAAGTATTGCAATCTGCTCCCATATAAGACACAGAATAGGCTCATTTGCGGCAATCGGAGGCAAGCCTAAATACTCATCATCGCGATCATCAGCGGGAGCTGAGACTCGTAGAAGCCAAGAAACATCTCCTATTGAATTTTCTAGCTGCATCGATATTTTCCGAAATGCGGCGGCAGGGATGATAGTGAACATTCGTTTCATAATTCCGCTGGCGCGGCATTTGATAACAAGAGTGAGGGCCTTGTCGAGGACTTGCTCGGTGTCATCGATGATCCGCCGGGTCGGACGTTCGTAGAGATCATTACTGGCACGAGCGGCTTGGCGTAAGAGCCCAGCAAGCTTCTCTGTTTTGGCTTTGAGTTCTAGACAATCTTGTTTGAAAGATTGTGCCTCATCTGCTGATTTTGTCACCTGGTCTGCTAATTGTATTGGCCTTGCCAAGATCTCTTTCACGATGTCCGTCATGGCCCAAGCGGACTAGAATAGAAAACACAAATCAACCAGGCTTGTTAGGAAATAATTCACAATCGAGAATTGTTGGGAGACAATAGGATCTTGATGCGGTGGTTCTGTGTTCTCTGTGTGTCCCTGAGAAGAGCCAATTGGTTGTGGGGCTCTTTAAGCTCTCTTTGCCTGATAACTTTGTATCCACCTTATCTGGTGGTGGTTTAGATGGTGGTTGTTGTTGTGGTGGTGGTGGTGGCCGGTGAGTTTTGTGAAAGGAAGAGGGGGCAGAAGTTGTAATGGTCAAACGTAATTTTCTCAAACTTCCATGGAAAGAAATCACCACCATTCTTTCTTTCATTATATATAGGAAGGGAATAATTTGGTTGGCCAGAACTTTATTAAGCAATTTTAGTACATGAGAAATCGAACCCCAAGCGCGTCGGTTACGTGTTTGGTTTCCACGCTCCAAGAATATTAAAGAAACAATTGCATTTCTTTTCTTTTATTTTTTTCTTGTGATGATTCGCCTTCTAAAATTGAACAGTCAAGAAACTCTTGGGGAGGGGCAGTTTATTTATTCAGAACGGGTTTTAGACAAAGCGTTTACACTAAAATTAAATTAATTTGTAATTTGCAAAATAAATAAAACAGTTTATCGTAAGATTAAGGGATGTTTAACACGGAGTTTTAAAGGTGTTTTTTGAAAAGAAAAAAATTATTTTAAATATAATATTTTAGTGTTTTTAGATCATTTTGATGCACTGATGTCAAAAATAATTTTAAAAAAATAAAAAAATATCATTTTGATATAATCCTGAACAAAAAATACTTTAAAAAACAACCTCAATCATACTTTCAAATATGCATTAAAATGTTATCATACTTTATAGAGTAAACTTTCATAACATGTTTGTTTTTCGGCAAAAACTGTTTTTAAAAAATTAATTTCTTTTATTTTTCAATGTTTTTAGATAGTATTAATTAACAAAAATACATATATAATATATTAATATATTTCTAAACAAAAAAATATTGTAAAAAACAAGTTTAATTATAATATCAAACTCTAAATCAATAAAAATAAAAAGGGTTAGCCATCACTCTCTTGATTTTCCCCCTCGAATTCTATTCCTGGACGTTTCATCTTTTCAGTGCTTATACTTTTCTTATTTCTTGACTAATAACATATATAGTCAAATTCAACAAAGATTAACGCAAACATAATCCAAATTCTTCATGCAAGATACGTTTATCAATATGATAATGCTGGTATCATTGGAGTGGTTATCAAAATGAATACATGTTTATACAATAATGTTGCTTCCAGAACTGCATTCGTAGCCTCACTAGGAATCCTATCAGGTTTTTCTCATTCGCTGGAAGTGGGAGTGGGAGTGGAGCTAGGCATCATCATCTGTAATTTTCACTGCTGCAGAAGTGCGAGTTAGGATTGAATTCGATTCCTCATGGTTTGTTTTCTCTAGACAACTTGAGCAATTAACCAGCATTCTATTTCTGCCTTCACAGGCCAAGATTGAGACTAAATCAATAGATTGAGATGACTTGGAGGGAGATTACAGGTATTGCAAGAATCAATATCTTGAACTTTTGTTGTGCCTATTCGCAATGCTGCTGCTGCTGCTGCTGATGATGATGATGATGCAAACATGTGATTGATCAGTGATTGTTTAGCAAAGTTATTTATTGGAAGCTGCAGAAAATTCTGATGTCTTCTGGGCCTACTTCATCAACATATGGATGGAAACATTATTTCTATGACCATCATTACCAGAGAAGAAAACGTAGCCTGACTCGGCAAGTGAGCAACCGGATGTTTCAGCAATCTGTTCAGTTTCACGTACTTTGCAATCCGTAGGCCAAAGGCATCCGCCGGATGGGAATCGCTGTTCGTTGCCAATGCCAAGAACTAATCGATACATCAATGGAAAAGAACACTTAAAATCATGACAATAATGCCCCGTTTAAAAAAAGAAGAGTTTCAGCCTCTCTACTTCAATGTTTCTGCATTTCATGAACAGAAATTCATGGTACGGATTCAATTCAAGCAGCACCTCAAGAATCTTGTTCGCGAGTATTCAGTACTTGTCTAATTATTAATTATGAAACCGACGTCAAGGGTGCAAAGAAGCAGTACCTGTTCATAAATAGTTAAATTGTAATCGAGCAATCACTGCCGTCCACACATGAAATGAGCCCTCAAGTCTTAAAACTTATCGAAGGACAAGTTTTCTCAATTATCAGCACCGGAGACTGAAGGGTTCTATGCATCAAAAGAAGAATCCAAAAGCTGCCATTAACTTATTTTTTTTCACTTGTCAGCCATGGAAGCACTGAGTTAAATTCAAAGAAATGAATTAACAAAAAAAGATAGAAAACAAGGGCATCATGGACCATTGGAAATTAAATCCAGGTTCCTACGAAACCCAAATTAGCTCACAGTGCCTTTTATCTGCTCGTCCCCGACAAGCATCCTTTGGAAACTGCAATGAAGATTCCAGTGAAGCTAAGACAAACCAGTAACAATCATCAATGATGGATCCCTTTCATCTCCTAGCAATTAGATTTGTCCGATTCGTTAGTGTCCCTTGAATCATACTCAGGCCCTGACTGTGTATTTACAACGGTCTTTCTTTTCACTGGCTATGTTCAATAATCTTAGACGTGGATCGCGCAGTGCTGAGTCTGTCTTCATGCACAAACAAAATCATATAAATACATAACCCATGCCTGGATTTTCTTCATCTTCTGGCTCATCACCTCGAGGCTCGAGCTCGGACTTGCTTCTGTAAAGTAAGCTATACACACACACAATTGTCGTGATGCGATTGCTGAATGAGACATTAACTTCATCATTTTGCGTTGGAATACCAGCGACTGACATTATTATGTGGTCTTAGGGATTCACAGAAGAAGAAACGACAAAAGGGAAGGAGCGCCTTGTTCTGCTACAGACCCTTCCTGTCAATTTCCAGGTGTCAGCTTAAACAAAAACTTGGATTATATGAACATGGGATGTTGATATGAACTTGGAGGTTGAATATATATATTCACAATTGATCATATAATTATCAAGCTCAACGTCGTAAACAATGCCGGGGATGAAAGCTAATTAATAATTGCCTATGGTTCCCCAGCAAAACTTGATAAAGACCATGATCCATCCTTGTAATCAGGTTATTTAAGTAGCAACTCTCAGTAGCAGAAGAGCATATATGGAGCTTGAATTTCCACTACTTGCAAGAAACACAGCATTTTCTGTCGATAAGCAGTGGTCCATATCCTAGCTAGCACGAGCCACCCTGTTTGCTGATTTGCATTTGACATTGAATACTTGTCTGTACCTAAAAGAACAGCAGAAAGTAAACTCTGTCGTGGCTATTCAGATCAATTATAATCGATGCTCCATAAACGTGCTTGAATATTCTTTATATAACGACTGGCATGGTTATTTCGCGGTAAAATTTCAACGTAGCCAGAGACGAAAGAACAAGACAATTGTGCATGCTCCAGTGGATTGTCAGAACTTTAAGCATGAAGTATAAAGAATACAATCCCAACACCCAAAACCAAATCAACAATACAACTTGAAGGACATGCAACGAAATTGCGACGGCAAGCTAATTTGTCGGTAGATTGACAGGCCCGTAGATGAATCCATCAATCTCATCGCTTATTGTATCGTCTTCAAACCTTACGTTACATGATTTATACTTCCTAAATTCCAATTTAAATGTCCTAATGACAAACACACAACCTCTTCAGCCGAAAAATTAAATATATTAATTGTTTTGTCATTAGTTTTTATTCCTTTCTTCAATAAATGATACAGGAAAGTGATGAGAAGTGGAAATTTTACTAGTCTTGCTGTCTGCCATTCCCCATAGGAAAATAATATTCATGTATTGAATAAGATAAAATTATATATATATATATATATATATATAAACTTGTTATGATAAATATATAACAATTTTAATTAGAGTTAAATTAACATGAGATGTTTTTTCAAACTCGTGAAATAAAGCTTTTTTAATCACTCACCTAGTCCAGAAAAGATAATAAAGTCTAATCCCCAATAAATTAAATATGAAAAGACAAATCATAGAAAAAATTTAAATCATACAAAATAATTTTAAAGAGTAGCAATTCAAAAAATAAAGATCAAGATAATTATTACTACTATTATTAATAAGTGATATCATCATCATCATCATTATTATTAAAATTACTATTATTGTTATTGATATCGTTGTTGTTGTTGTTGTTGTTATCATTACAATTATTGCTAGCATTAACATTATTATTATTATTATTATTATTATTATTATTATTATTATTATTATAAATAATAACTAAGAATAGTATTATTAATACTTTACCATTTATACTTTACCATCTATCACTGGAATCATTATTGTTGTTGTTGCTATTATTATTATTATTATTATTATTACACTTTCCACCACCACCACTATTATTGCTAATATCATTTTTTATTATTTTTATTATTATTAATATATCAAATATCACTATCATTATTACTAATAACAAAATTATCATCACTATCATCATCATAATTCATTATTGTTAGTATATAGCTAAAACAAAACAGCCCGGTGAATAGCATTTTGCACTCTTCACCTATACTCAAATGCATTGTGGATTGGAACAATTAAGTTAGATAATCATATTATTATTATTATTTGTATTCAGGAACTAAACAAAGAAATCACTTGGCCGAGTGGTTGAGCGCGTCCAAGCAAGGTGCAGGAGTTCAAATCTCCCTAGCGATGAATTTTTGGAACAATTAAATTATATAATCATATTATTATTATTCTTTGTATCTAAAATCTAAATAAAGACGTCTCTGGCTGAATGGTTACAACGGCGTGTCCAACAGTGGGGCGCGCAAGAGTTCGAATCTCGGCAAAGAAAACAATTTTGGATTTGCAAAGGTTTTTTTCTGGATTTTTTTTCATAACCGAAGTGTTTGGGTCAGCTTACGCGCATCCTGATAAATCTCTAAACTTACTTTTTTTTCTTACAATTTTCATTGCTCATTATTGTTTGAAAATGTGCTTTCCCTTCTTTTTTTATTGGGCTTCATTTTTTTTGTTTTTTTTATAATCATGATGTTCGAGTCAATTTACACGCACCATGATTTTGTTCCCATGCATACATTTTTTTATAACCAGGGTAGCTTACACGCGTCACAAATAATCCTTGGACCTATTTTTTTTTGTTTTTTTCACTTATTTTTTTTATAGATAGCCAAATGAGATCACAATTCCAAATAGTAATTAACAGTGATTTGAATTGTTGTTTTTGTTGTTCATTACTATTTTAAAAGGTGAATTGAATTATGATTCTGGTGGGAGATTGCAGGAGTGTTTGGAAATCGCTCTTGAATAACTTTGAAAAACAATTATTTTTATTTTAAATTATAAAATTCAGTGTTTCTAGATGACTTTTATGAGTTGATGTCAAGAATGATTTTTTTAAAATTAAAAAAAAAATTATTTTGATGCATTTTTGAACAAAAAGAACTTTTAAAAAAATTCAATCACACTCTCAAACAAGCATATATGTGAGACTAATTATATATTTTAATATTTATTTAATATTATTACCTTAAAATATATATATATATATATATATAGAGAGAGAGAGAGAGAGAGAAAAAAATGACATAGGATTTTTTGAAGAAAAAAAATTAATATCAATATTCTGAAATACTTTTAATATAATAATATGATGAATAAATCTTATAAAATAAAAACAATTATTTTGACTTTTAATTCTAATTTTTTTCTCTTTTGTTTAAGTTTATTTCTTAAAAAAATACAATATTTTTATTTATAATATTTTATATCTAATATTACTAGGAAAAAAGGAAACTAAAAAAAAGATAGATAAATTTACATGAGCTATTTACAATTAAAAAATATACAAATCTCTTTCTGTTTTGATCACATTGTTCCTTTTAGGTGGAAAAAAACTCATTTCTAATATATTTTATTCATTATATTTTTACTAATTAAACATTAAATTAACTAAATACAACACGTAAAAAAATCAATTATTTTTTTATACAGAAAAAAGTCTAGCGCAACGCACGGGCAAGTCCACTCATTATTACTATACATTATCGCCACTACTATACTATCACCACTATAAAAAAAATGTTGACATAAGAAAACAAAAATAAATAAGAAATTAAAATTTAAAGTAAAATTATTGAATAAAAAAACATTATATATACAAATTAAAAAAAATTAACAAAAAAAAATGAGAAAAATACATAAATCAAAACTTAAAAGACTAGATCTAAAATACCTTCCTTTATCTTTTTTTTATATGACTTCATGTGGGGTGAATTCAATGTTCTTTTATTGACTCTTTAAAGCTCTTTTCAATCATTTCCTATACATTCTGAAAACCTAGCCAAGGTTTCACATGAATACACCGAATTTTATAATTATTTTATGTCAAACAAAATCATTGAAGTGAAAAGTTTGGACTCATCAAACCTTGAAAGCTTTGCATACAATTGATATTTTGTGTGACATAATAAAAAAAATTGTTGTTAAGAATTTTAATAAAAAATATTTTTTATTTAATTATTTTAATGCATTGATGTTAAAATTATTATTTTTAAAATATATTTTTTAATATATACTTTTTAAAAAAACATTTTAAAAATAATTTTTACCGCAATATCAATAAATTATTTGTTTGTAAGAATAAAGTTTTTCAAGGAAAGTAACATTTTAAGAAAATGCATTGCAACAGATTTTGATTATTATTATTATTATTATTATTTACTCAAACGAATAGTCTTAAATGCGAATTTTTTATTCCATTCTCCCCCTAATAAAGGAGATTTACGGACTTTTTTTCTTTCTTTCGAAGTCACTATATTCTAATATATTTTAAAAATATTTTTGAAAAAATTAGAATTTTTTTATTTGTTTATTTCATTTAGATTATTTTTTCCAATATTTTTATATTATTTTCATGTGTTAATATAAAAAATAAATTTTTAAAAATAAAAATATATATTATTTTAATATATTTGTAAATGAAAAATAATTTTCAAAATAACTTCAATCATACACTCCAACACGCAAGTTCATTAAAATAATTGAACTCTCGACTACCCACCTTATACTCTTCAAAGATTAAGTGTATATTTAAAAGTGTGGTTGAAATTGTTTTTGAAAATATTTTTTTATTCAGAAATATATTAAAATGATGTTTTTAAATAATCATTTTGCCATTAGTATATATAAATGATCTAAAAACACCAAAATATTTAATATAAAATAAAAAATTTCGAAAAAAATTAAATATATTTTTGAAACGCAATGACAAAAGGGTCCAATATAAAAAAATATATTGTTATAAAACTGCAGATATAATTTTTTTTTGCTCCAATCTTCTATTTTCTAGAATTCAAATCATACAAATTAATATATATGCTGGAAGCATAGTTGTCAATACCGTTCCAATCGTCGTTCCGGTTTTTTGATTGGAACGGAACGTTCTGGTTTCAGAGCGTTCCATCGTTCCGTTTCGGTGTTGTACTGTTCATATATAATTATATATATATATATATAAAATAATAATTTAACAAGCATAATTAAAGTTTGAATTCTTTTTTATTTAAAATATTTTGGTGTTTTTAAATTATTTTGATATATAGATGTCAAAAATAATTTTTGAAAAATAAAAACAATTTGAAACCGGAACAAAACTGAGACGTTCGGACATAATTTCTGGAGCGGATTTGGAATTAAAAGCGAGGCAAAGCGATGTCGTTTTGTCTTGGTTTTGTGAAGCGGTATGGAGCGTTACAGTGGATTACGGTGTAACAGAATGCAATTAACAATTATGGCTGGAAGAGTATGAAAGTTATGGTTTTTAAAATTATTAAATAATACGAGCGATGTAATATGATTTCCATTATGTAAGAATAATGATTGGTAACTTTTTACCAAATCTCTTTCGCAAGAAGGGTCATCGACCGATTGAGCAAGAATTTTACCTCTTCAATAAAGTGGGCTCAAAACTCCAGAGCCCATTCAGTGAAGCCATATGTAATTTGGGCCTCTTCTTTTTGGGCTATCGTCTCTTAACATCCAGAGACAAGGTGCTGTCAAATTTAAAAATAAAAACAACTTTATTTAAAACTTACCTCGGGTTGGGGTTTTTAGATACTTTTTTATATATATATATATATATATATATAGACACACACGCAGCATAATTACAAATGTTATTTTGGATTCAAGAGCTTTGATTCATCTAGGTTAGGATCTTTACCTTGATTTCTCTTTTCATAACCTTGTTCTTCTATATGCTTACAATATATTCAACAACATGCATTATGGAAAGCTAAACGACGGGCAAAGAACTATATATTCATTACCATTATCGGTAGAGTAACAAGTACTATTGAAGTTATTTTTCAATGTGTTTGTTGTTTAAAATACATCAAAATAATATATATATTTTAAAATTATTTTTTATATCAGCACATAAAATAATATAACAACATCAAAATAATAATTTAAAGCAAAAATACTTTTAAAATATATTGTCAAACACTCACTCAATGGTCCTAACAAAGTTATTTTCAATACGTAATGGCTTGACACTTGACAATGTATTTCAAAAGTATTATCGGAAAAAAAATGATTTTATTTTTATTTTATTTTTAGCTCTAAATTAGTTTTTTTTATGTGTTTTCAAATCATTTTAATATGCTAATATTAAATATAATTACTAAAAAATAAAATAAAAAAATATTATTTTAAAGTATTTTTAAAAAAAAAAACACAACATCTACTACACTACTATTCCAAACATATCCTGAATCTCTAACTTTTGGATTTTTGTTTAAGAGGATAAATCAAATCACAGCACATGCCATCAATAAAAGAAGAGTTGCTTGGAATACTTATCGGCAAACCGACCATATAACTCATTGAACTACCAGTCCAAGAAAGAAACTATGCATTGAATATATGCAAGTCAAGTCATTCTTAACCTTGTGGCCAAACAGAACACCAGACCACACCACAGACCACACCACGACATTGTAAATTTACATCCTCCAAGGTTCCTTTTCCCATTCCTTTTATTTTCTAAGATTCCTGCCTGTTCAACGAAGGTTGGATGAACACAATTAAATCTGTGTTTCAGATAAGGTCATTGTAGGAATAGATAAGGCTTCACCAAGTAATTACAGAAGTCCTTTTCTTTTTCCTGACTTTCTGGGTTATGACTTTGAAGAGGTTATCTCTTTGAAACTCAAGGGGGGGGTTGCCCAGTAGGATTGCTTGACAACTCAGGCAAGCATCTGTCTGAATCACGA
This sequence comes from Salix exigua, assembly GCA_032356905.1. NCBI lineage: Eukaryota > Viridiplantae > Streptophyta > Magnoliopsida > Malpighiales > Salicaceae > Salix > Salix exigua. The sequence goes on along the minus strand of CM063591.1, from coordinate 12,010,174 downwards.
TAAAAAGGGTCAATAAATTATTGTAGGTGACTGCTTTGGACTGGGATGGGATTCGATGAAATTATAGTTTTATTCTTTTATGCGATGTATGCTATAAAATTCACTTATGCACTTGGGGTACGAATAGCTTATCTAAGAAATGGGTGAATATTTTATTTTTCATGTAAAAAACTAGCTCTAATTCGCAGTTTGAATAATAATTTGTAAAATATCAAAATAAATTATCAAGAGTGAAGATTTTCTTACAATGCTATAAACTTGGATAAGATGATAAATCTTTAATTTTTAATTTTTTTTATTAAGCACGAGTTTCTAATAAAATATATAAGACCTAGCTCGATATTAATTATTTGTTTAAAATAGCTATTATTTTTATTATTGATATTGATATTCTTAATATTATTATCATAGTTATTGCTATTATTATTATTATCACTAACATAATTATTGATATCATAATCACTATAATCATTATAATAAATTATTATTGTTATTATCATTATTAACACTTCTACTATTAGTATACAAATGCTACAACTATTATTATTATTGCTGAAACAAAAAAAAAATACAAAAACTTTTGACAAAAGAACATAGTAAAAATATAAGAAATCAAAAGAAGAAGTGCCAATTTTAAAGGTATTATATGCACAAATTAAAATTGAAGGACTACATTGAGAACAAATAAAACTTCAGTAAAAGAGAAAATAACAAAAATTAAGAACCAAAACTAAGAGGATAGACACATAAATATGAACAAAAAACAAAAATTGCTTTTGAAGTAAACTATAAAAGATATAAAAATCAAATTAAAAGAGTAAGGACTTAAATGAAAAATAAAACATATGACCAAAATTTCAATTGAAAGACAAAATTAAAAAAAAATTATATAGAAAGAATTAGGACAAAATAAAAAAATTAAAAGACCAATGACTAAAATATACAAGCTATAAACAAAAAAGAACATGTATGGATATTAACTTCCAGGAGAGAGAAGCTAAAGAAAAGAAAGCAAATAATTGATTATCAACGACTCTCCAACACCATACAACAACACGCACCACACCTTGTGGAAGAGAATATGAATGCACATTTAGAGAGATGTGGACTATCATATAGTGTCACCATATGGTCTTCCATATGCCACTTGTATGACATGGAAGTTTCAAAATCGTTAGCTTGCCAAAATCATTTGGAACACTCGCAAATAGCTTTTTCATTTTCAAGATCTATAAAAATATAAAAAATAGCAAAATACCCTAAAGTTTAAAGCTTTGTTTTTTATCTTTTTATAAGGGTAAATTAGTCTTTTACTGCTTATAGAAGGGTCAATTCCATCTTGCTGTTTATAAAAAATAAAAAACCTAAAATACCTTTATTTGGCAATTCATTCTCTTTGACTTCAAGAGTAAAATAATATTTGAATTGTTATAAAAAGTTGGAAAGTACATACATCCCTAGACAATCATTTAACAACAATTTGACAAGTGAAAAAAACTATAAACCCCCTAAACTAAAAGTTTAATAGTTTATTGATCATTAGGTAAAAAAAATAATTATATTGTAGCAATTCACAATACATAAAATCTATTGAATTTTATTTATGTTTTGCTTTAATCGGTATGGATCTTGAAACCCTTCTCTAGAAAAAAAAGAAAAAAAGTATTGAATAGTGAAACTATTTATATTTTCTTTTAAATATAAGGTTAGGAAAATATAAAACCTTTCTCTACAATAAATAGTTTTTATTAACCTCAAACTCAACCATAATTTTAACTAAATACTTTAAAAATTATTTTGAATTGCAGCTAAAGTGCTTTTCATGAAACTATTTTAAAAAAAAAACTCAACCATAAAAGCAAAAGCAATATCAAACACAATTTAAGCCACCGAAGCCTAGGCAAAAGAGATTCCGATCACTGAACTGGTATGGGTAAAAGCAAAGTATTCATACACAGTTTATATATTCTTCATTAATTTATTTTCTATCCGGTCATGATGATATTGCATTTTAAAAATATTTTTTAAAAATTAAAATAATATTTATTTTAAATTAAATATTTTTAGATCAATTTCAAGTGTTGATATTAAACATGATTGTGAAAAATAAAATATCATTTTGATATATTTATAAATAAAAAATATTTTAAAAAACAATCTCTATAGATAATGTTTTTTTTATGACCGGGATGTCGGGGCTAGCTTACATGCACCTCGACTATTCCCTGGGCCCACTAAACATCCTGCAAGCTTGGTGAACATGTAAGGCACCGCAGGGATGACAAACATACCGTGCAAGGATGAACCTGGGAACAAGAGAAGAGGACCCCTCCAACTCTCACTTCCACTAGGAACTCAAACTTGGATCCTATGAAGGAGGGGGGGCCTCCTTCTCAACCACTGGAACCACTGGGCCTGTGATAATGTCTTTTTCATATGATGGGTAATGGGTTAAATTTTATATTTTAGAGAAAGACAGTTGATGCAAGGTGGAATACCCTTAATAACTTGTGTATTTTTTTTTTTATTAATGAGAGTGTCTAAGTCAGGATGTCTAAGTCTTGCATGTATTTCAATGAATCCTATAGGCCTTTGAATTAATAACAATATAAATCTTTAATGATCAACATATTAATAATTATAAAGCTAAAATATTAAAAATAAATTCCTTTATACCACTGGATGGTTACATTTTGTTTTGTTTTGTTATGCTGTCTTGTTGCCACCTTCTTATCCATTCGGATGTTACTGTCAGCTTTACCACCTCAAGACGACTCCTGAAATGTGAATGCCTTTTCTAAAATTGACGGATTTTTCCAAAGTGTACAAGCTTATCTCCTCCAAAATTGACGCTTTATTAGATCCATTTCCACTGTATGGATCTTGTTCTTCAGTCCAATTGATATCCATTTTAAGATAAATACATCAGTTTGGCGATTTCAAATAGATTATAGAAAAATCACTAAGAAACGCTGATATATTAGAGATTTGAGAAAGACGAGGGCGATGGTGTTTCAAATTATAAGAAAAAGAGAAAATAATTAGGCATCCAAATTAAATTACACTCAAAAAGTGCCCATTTCTACAACGTGCAAACTAGCTGTGTCTTTCTCCCCTGTTTAATATCTCCTCTGTTTTCAATCAAAGGTAGTGATTACAGAGCAATACCAGCAAGAGTTTCAGGGTTCTACGCCCGTTTTCATGCTAACTTGATAACTTACATTACATGCGCTATGGAGATATGAAAAGGTACAAAAAGAGCTACCAACACTGGTCAGTCTCCCAGTTTCTACTAGTATAACCAGAAGCAGCTGCCATTGTTGCCGACCTCATAGAAGAAGACCCAAAAGGCCTACTGTTTCTAAAAAGATCTCTATCGTAATTTGCACGTTTATCTGGGTCTGATAGTGTTGAATATGCTGCATGGATTTTAATGAACTCAGTGGCCGACATTTCTTTCTGATTCATGGACACAACATCAGGGTGGCAAGTTCTTGCCAGTCTTCTATAAGCAGTCTTTATTTCGTGGCCACTTGCACTCACTGGAAGCCCTAGTACTTCGTAGAATGAGGAAGCTGTAGCCATTGAGTCAACGCTCGGCTGAGTTTTTTTGGCCTGTGATGCTCTGAGTTTGAGTGGACAGGGCTTGCCACCAAAAGGGCTTGAGTAAGGTGTCTTCGTGGTGGTGTGATTTGGAGAAATGAAGTGGTAGGAGTTGCAAGCATGGAAGTACTGGACAGAGGAGTTCTGGGATGGATAAAATCGGAGGGGATGTGATTGTTTATATAGAGATGCTGTGAGAATTTATCTAGGATGAGTGGTTTTTTCAGTTATTATTTACATTTGATTGTATTGAAATGCTTATCCATAGGATACTGTACTGAGCTGACTCAGCCAACTGTTGATATGGATAGGCCTTCCCTTCTTCATTGGTCCCCCTTCCTCCTGGGCTAGCACCTCAAAAAATGCACTCCATCAATGCAGGAAAGTTTTGGTTAGACTAAGGATTCAATATGCTACAAGACAAAAATGAAACGTAAAATTACATCAGGGTTTCCTTGCAGCAGTATCTTGCATACACTCGTAGAGAGTTTACAATTTACATATCAGTTCTTAAGTTCCAGGTTTCAACTTTGATTTTGAAAATTTAAAATTTTATTTTTTTATTTAGATTTACAAAATAAATTTTCAAGGAAAAGTGAGGTACCTCTGCGAATAAAATTTTAGGAGGTAGAGCTGCCGCCAATCTCACGTAGGACTCGAAACCAAGCATTGAAGGAGAAGAATGGAAATCTTAAGCTCTAGACCCAGTGGATATTGGCAGACTGGAGTTGATAAACATGGCGAAAGCTAGCAAGTTACAGTTCACCTCCTTATAGCTTGTAAAATTGAATGTGATAATAGTATTTGCCGAGGATGAATTTCCGGGTAAAAGTTGGTGTCTCGTCTATTAGTTGCCAAATAAAGAAAAACAGGGACATGATCTTGTTTCATTACTCTTATGCAATCCCTTCAAAGAGGACCATAGGAAAATGCAAACGTAATCGGCAGCATGCAGAGCACAACATCTTACAGGATAGGACATAACCCTCCATGAAAAGATAATGTTTTCATAACGGAAAGAAGTTAATTCTTTTTTATTCTTTCCATCTCAATTCTCTGCATTAACTTGCTAAGATTTACAAAGATATTCTTATAGTGGAAATTCATTTTAATTCTAGTAATTGAAGTGATATTAAAGTGATTGATTAAAGAATCAGAAAATAAAATCTCATAAGTAAGTTTTTCTTATCGAAACTACATTTGAGAATTGGAATGGGACAAAGTTGGTGAAGGAAATTTAATTGCCAATAGATGATGGATACTGGCAATAAACAGAGCAGGATTTACTCTTGAATGCTGGTTTTGGCTCATTACTTGTCGCTTTTAGCTGTACTTTATGGGGCCATGCGTTAGCTATTATGAAAATCAAGAAACATAAGATAAACGAGGATGGTAATTTGATGCTGTTCTTGTATGCTATATAGCTGGTGCTGTGTCCCTTCTCTGTTTTCTTCATGGAAGACAAGCAATTGGTAAAAATATAGAAAAACTATCCCTCACTTTGCAGGGCTAATTGCCCAAGATGTACCAAGAGCCGAAACACACAAAGCCCAAGCGGAACCAATCCAGTCCATCATAAAAGACAAGTCGTCGACGAGAACAACTATCCCTCACTTTTCCCTGTCAAGTAGTCAGGTTTAGCGACTTCCATTCTTTCTGCTCTCTAGAATTACAAAAAAAGAATGCCAAGCAAGAAAAACAAGAGAAAGAGACCCGAACGACCCACCATCCACCCCAAAAACAAATACTCCGACAACCCACCTGATTTCTCTCTCTTAGCTTCTCTCTACCCGTCTCTCAAGCCTTTTGTCTTATACTCTCGTGATGGTCGGCCCCGAATTGACTGGACCGATTTCAACTCGACCCGAGAACTCACCCGGGTCCTGCTTCTCCATGACCATGGCCTCAACTGGTAACAATCGTTTCGACTCCTTAACGATATAAATGATGTTTTGCTAAGTTTAAGCAAGACCCATGTAGTGAAAACTGTGAAAGTTAGAATCTTTAGGTTCTTTTGTTATTAATCAGATATAAAAACTGAAACGTTTTTGTGAATTTTAATGCTGTTTTTAGTCTATGAGGTTTCTCGGAGCTGGGGGCTGAACTCTGTAGGTGCATTTTTATGTTACTTTGGTGTAAATGATTTATGAAGACTCGTATTTTTTTTTTTGTGTCTTTGCGTGTGAATGTTATGGTTGTTTTTCAAGGTTAGTTTGGTCTATGAGGTTGGTTGTAGGTGGGTTTGTGTAAGCAATGTTGTTTCTTTTTTATGGTTTATACTTGTATTTGTTGGGTTTTTATAAATTAAATAGGTTTTGTCAATTGAATATTCTAGGTGGATTCCTGACGGCCAGTTATGCCCTACAGTGCCGAATAGATCGAACTACATTCACTGGGTTGAGGATCTTTTATCATCAGATATCATTCCAAAGAATAGCAACGATGGTGATATTGTGAGAGGTTTTGATATAGGCACTGGAGCTAACTGCATTTACCCTCTACTTGGTGCCTCTCTTCTTGGATGGACTTTTGTCGGGTCAGGTAGCTTTTCTTTGGTTAATTTATGGATCAGAGTTGCTCATTATTTGTTTTACAATATGTTGATGATTCTGGCTGCAGATGTGACCGATGTAGCATTGGAATGGGCAGAGAAAAATGTTAAAGGTAATCAACATATATCAGAACTAATTGAAATCAGAAAGGTCACAGATTGTCAAGGCGCCATTTCTATTGAAGATTCAAATTGTGGAGAGTCGGTCAACTGCGAAAATAAAATGGATGGAGATGTGACTGTGGTTGAGGAGGCAGAGCTTTTGCCTTCTTCTTTTGATCCTCCATTGGATATGAACAAGAAGTATTCTGGACCACCTTTACTTCTTGGTGTAGTCAGAGATGGGGAGAAATTTGATTTCTGCATGTGTAATCCCCCATTTTTTGAGACCATGGAGGAAGCAGGACTGAATCCCAAAACTTCCTGTGGTGGGACTCCTGAGGAGATGGTTTGCCCTGGTGGAGAGAAGGCTTTTATCACTCGAATAATTGAAGATAGTGTAGTGTTGAAGGAGTCCTTTCGGTAACTTTTCTCATCTGTCCCATTTGCTGTTATTGATATCCAACATGTCTGGCAATCTGTTTGCTCAGTTCTGGAATATTGATCTTTATGCTTTTCTTTTTTGTTTGAAGGTGGTTTACTTCAATGGTTGGAAGGAAAGTGAACCTCAAATTCCTTACCTCAAAGCTTCGGGAAGTGGGAGTCACTATAGTAAAGACCACTGAATTTGTCCAAGGACAAACATGTCGGTGGGGGCTTGCTTGGTCTTTTGTGCCCCCTGTCAGGAAAATAATATCACTTCTGGTGCCTGAGAAGAGTAGCCTATCTTTCACTCTTGAGGTATGGATATGTCCCTCTCAGTTTCACTCTCTTGTAAATTTGTCCCTAAAATTATTTGTTTTATCACTCCAAGTATACCTGAAGCAACAAGTTTTGCACACAAGGAGGCATGGATCATGCTCATGGCATATACTCGGTCAGCCTCACTTGTTCTTACCCCACTTCAAAGTCTGAACTTATCCAGGCATGCACGCACATTGCATGAATTTGCTTATAGATGGATACATCCTTTTACCAGTACAGTTTTTATAGTTTGAACACTAGAATCCTTCCTTCTCTTTCGGTGCTATCACTGCTGTGCGATGACAACATGGACCATTTTGTGAAGAAAAGTGGCAGCATTGGCTACCAGATATTTGTTTATCCAAGCTTGCAAAAGAAATCAGTGCAGCATGGCTTTCAAAATTTTATAGTAATACCATATGATCTGTTGGTTTTGTACTAATGCATCTCAAGTAGAATCTTACTGCCTAGCAGGGTCTTCAACGGCAATTCAGTGCCTTCCATGTATTACAATCAATTGAGTCCTTTTTCTGCACTGGGGGTGCATCCTGTAAATTGAACGCCTCTTCATTTGTTGTTGATGTAAGAACCATGATTCTTGGGTTGCCTAGTTCTGTGTCAGTTTTTTATCATATTTCTGTTTCCTTACATGCAGTACAATCTCATTTTACTAGATCACTGCCTCAAATGACCAGTGCAAAGCAATCCTGGGGGACGAGGCAAAGCATCCCAATGGAGCTGCCACTTGCAACACTTTGGAGGCATCCCATAGTTCAAGTTATTTGCACCCTCCTTCAAATAACTTATCTTTTCACGTCTCGGTATGCTCCACATCCTTGCCTGGCTTGAATAGAACAGACATATTAATAAATTTATATATGACTGCCTTGTGTTCCTGCTAGGTGTTTCAGCAAATCCCAGGCACCCTTTTGGTGAAAGCATCATTACAGCATAGAGATGGCCCAGTCCCAGGTTTTAGGCTACCACTCCTTTTGTGTCTTTTTGTCATATATGCAGCCACGTTTATCATCCTCTGTGAGAGAAGTAACCTCGCTAATTTGATATTTATGACAGAAATTAGTCTGCAGATCCTACTTTCAAACTTTGTTAAATTGGTGGTACTTAATGTTATGTTCTTGGGTTGTTTTTTGCACTAGTATTCTAATTGATAATCCAAAAATTGGAGGAAACTTCAAGATATAAGTTTTATAGAGCAAGGGCCACTCTCAACTGAATTTGGTCTGTTTCAGCCATGTATAGTCATTTGGAGATTCAATGAGCAAAGTACCACATGTATGGTTTCTCGATAGGATACCGCCATGAAATTTTTATGATAGGATGATTAATTGTGAAAGTCAGTATCCGAGGGCTCATGAACTAGATAAATAAGAACTAACATTCACCATTATGCATCCAATCTTTATAATTGCAGTGGCAGTAACCTATTGAGATGGATAGTGAAATATATGAGGTGCGAGTTCATCAAATCTCTGCAGACTCGTGCATGTTTTGAATTACACAACATTTAGTCAAGACTTGCCTTTTCTCTTGCAAAACTCCTGTTAATGCTTCCTGAAATTATTGGATTCTCAATGAGAATACTCCTGCAAAAGATTGTTGTTTTCAATTTTTCACAGCTGATATATTAATTTCTTGGGCTCTCTCTTACAGGAGTGTTCTCATTGATAATCCAACAATTGGAGAAAATTTTGAGATGCAAGTTTTGTAGGGAAAAGACCACTCGCAACTAAATTGCATCTGATTCAGCCTTCTACAAGCTCTTAGAGATGGCATGAACTTGAAACTTGTATGTTCTGGCATCTTGATAGTTTTCCATCATGAAGCAGTGTATGTTAGCTTTCTACCTGTCTAGTTCAGAGGTTCATACAAGCTGAATTGTATTCCGCAGGCTTGACAAGCGCTTTTACTGAGTTGTAATGTGGTGCTGGTATGGTACATCATTTTCCTGTAGTTTCTGTATCCCCGAGTATCTTGTACTTCAGTTTTTTAGTCATTTTGCAAAAATCTCTCTCCACTACTTTGTTTTGTGCTCGACCTTCGAGTTTAGTTGTTGGAACGCAGCTGGTTTTTGCAGTTTTTATTTTCCAAGTACAATTGTGCCATGGTAATATTCTGCTTATTAACAAATCCCTTCCAAGGATACTGGTTTGAGCTTTACAAGTGAAATTGATTCTTATTATCATCCGTTGTAACTAGCAAAACAAGAAAAAGGAGATAGATAAGAAAATAAAATAAAAACGATAATATCATTGCCATGTGATGCATGATGGCTTGTATTTTTTGACATTCCAGTGAAGGGTCTATTATCAATTAGGTCTATTGTCAACCAGTACAGGAAAGAAAGGCGAGGATGTTGGGGAAGAAAAGAAAGTGGCATTTCCTCTTGTTCTTTCTTTTCGGCAAGGACCTTTGCTATGCTGGCCCTTACTCCCTCCCATTATAAAATGATTTTATTAGATTACATTCACATGGAAATGCAAGTCAACTTTTCTTTTTCTGATATTTTTTCATAAAATGAAATCAATTTTGTTTTTTCTGTCAGGTTTTAGGCGAATCAGAAGTGGATTATACATTAAAAGTTTTGTTTTTAGCAATTTGAGCTTAGATAAGAACTTGTGATGATAAAATGTGGAGCAGACCGGCTTGGTATGTGAACCAACGTCACCTCATTCAGTTATAAATAGCTCGTCTTCCTCCTTGGATTTGAAAATCGCATGTTAGTTTCTACAAGTGAAGCTGCTGTGATGGGGCAATATCAAAGGCTGAATTCATCATATAGCAACAGTATATTCCCAGAAGGTTTTAAAAGGTAAAAGAGCAAAGCTAGAAAGAACAAGAACAAATGTGTGCCAATCAGAATACTCCAGCACCAACAAGCAATTATATACACAAACCCTTTATACATCACAAACAAATAATTTAATATGCATTCAGACAAATCAACAGCTTACCCTATTAAGGATAACGGAGCAGATCTCTTCCGCCCAGAAACTAATCACATGAGATGATGACTCGTAATAAAAATCTCTGAAATGAGAACAAGAACTCCAGAAGATGAGACAAATTAAGCCTTCCCTTCAACCCTTGCCTGTGTTAGTCCAACACATGCTTCAACAAAATCCTCATCAATAAAATCTGTAGAGAAGATCTGCAACTTATCAGCACAGCCCCTTGAGAAGCACTGTGTTATGAACAACCTAGCATATCCGTGAATCCGGTTTGTCACTGGTTTAACACACACAATTGGATTATCTGCTTGTGGTGTAACAGTGTTTTCCACTCTATAAAAGAATTTCCTTGACGATACTGGTGGTTGCTCGCTTAAATGCTTCATGTTATTTTCAAATTTGGTTGATGGCAAATCTGTGTCAACCCAGTTGTCTTTCAAATATCCGGCGCTCCACAGCGGGCTTCCGTGTTTCGGAGCTGGTGATTTCCTTGGCTTCCATACACAAATTACCCTTTTTGGCAACAATTCAGCAATTGTCTTGCCGAAAACATTATCATCCTGATGGATCAGATATTCTCCAAGTTGTTCTTCCAAGTACTTGTCAAATTCTGGAGGATCATCGTGACCAAACTCCGTCCTGATCTCAAGAATTACGATCTCTGACTGAGTTTCTGACAAGAATTTCTTGAGGTCTTGAATGACAACATCAACACTATATGTTGTCAAGATTCCATGGCAGATGCGACGATCTTCCTGAACCCTAACATCAAGAACTCTGGTGCCTACACAAAGCTGACGGTAGATGGACAAAGACTGGCATTGAGCGAAAGGTCGAGTGATCATTGGGATGCCAATCTTATTGGTAGCAGAATCATGGGTTCCAGGCCATACAACTTGGTTTATGTGAAGTTTCTCGGGGTTGAGCCCAGCCATCCAATTCTTCCTGTCAGAAGGGCGATAGTCAGAACCAGGATACGTTTCTCCACAGCTCCCTTCAAGATCCACTAGAACTTTCCTCTCTGTTGTGATTGCTTTACGCTTTTCCAGCTGTTTAGAGACATGAGAACCCATTTTTTCTTATGTAGAAAGAAGAAGAAGAGGTAGAAGAAGAAGAACGCTGAGTTCTTCGTTGTAGGTAGGTGGGCAGGCCTTTATTGTACAGAGAAAGAATTGGTTAGTGGGTTTTAATTCACAGCATCGTAACGTTTATCGGAAGTAATTGTTATACTGTAGAGACTTCTGAGATAATAAAAACAGACTGGAAAGACCGTCTCTTTCCTTCCACAGATTGTTTTTTCTTGATAATCTGATTATTAAAAACGACATGTTTTGGTTTGGTTGGTTGCCTTGCTTGCATGATTGGTGTAGAGTTATTTTCCGTGGTTGGTCCATATGCGTGTATTTTCAATACTAGTCTGATTACTAGTCTGGTCGTTGATTGTTTTTTAGAACGGAACGTTCTGGTTTTGAAGTTTCCAAGCGTCGTATCTGTTCATATATATATATATAAAATAAAATATTAATTTAACAAACATAATTAAAATTTGAATTTTTTATTTAAAATATTTTGGTGTTTTAAAATTATTTTGATGTATAGATATCCAAAATAATTTTTTAAAAATAAAAAAATAGATTTTGAACCCGGAACGGCACGTCCGGAACAGAACCGAGACGTTCCGACTGGAATTTGGCCAGAATTTTCAAAATGAACCAGAATTAAAACTGAGATGAAAACGACACCGTTTTGTCTTAGTTTTGTGAACAGAACGGAATGCTAAAACAGAATGAAATTAACAACTAGCCTTTCAAAAATAATTTTAATAAACTCCCACAAGCAGCAGAAAGCCAGAAACTACAGCTCCTTTCACATGGTTAATAACCCTAATGAACGTTTCAAATTGTTGTTCAACCACTTGAACAATGATTGAGGGCCTCCATTATTGAAGGTAAATGTCTTTTCCTTCATAAAAGATGAAGGGAGTGGGCCATCTCTTGATTAAAGCCATGGATCAAGGTCTCCTTAACCAATCAATAGCTGTTTTTTCACTTATTCTTTCCCAGAAACCTCTCCACGTCAAGATTGTAAATTCCAATAGAATGTTTTAATTTTGAAGTGTTTTGGCATGTTATTTTGGAGCTATACTGATTATGTATTTATATATATAATTAAATATATTAATTTAAATTTTTTTTAGTTCAATCTAAAAATAATATTATTTAGAATTGTGCAATTTAATCTAAAAAAATAATAAAATGATTTTTCTAAACAAAATTATGAACAATATAATATTACGAGAATGTCATTATCAATCTCGCAATGTCATTACATTCATTGGTTGCTCTGAAATTTTAACATAATATATATATAAATATGTCAAGAGGCTCCTCGTAAAATTTCATATCAATCTAATGGTCAGATTGAGAAATATGATTGTAAAATTATTTATTATTTAAAAAAACTATTTGACCGAAACAGAATGAAGGGTCAAAACTAGAATGTTCTGGCCAAAATTTGGACAGAATTTCCAGAACAAGTTAAAATTTTAAATAAAGTAAAACATACGTTGTTTTATCTCATTTTTTTAATTGGTATAAAACATTTTGATCGAAACAAAATGAGATACATTTATGTAAGTTAGTGTTGTACCTAATTAATGATGCCCATTCCTAAGTTCTAGCTGTTTCAATCATGCTATGAGATGAGTTGGATTTTAAAATCAAAAATCAAAATAAAAAAAACCTTACATATACATCAAAGAAAATAAGTTAAGAATCACAAGTGTTAATAAATAAATAAAATAAAATAAAAGTCAAATATAAACCAAAATATTTGGTCTTGCAACTCAAATGCTTGACCCGATTGTTTTTAATGATTTTATTAACAAAACTCATTTTTTATTTAATTAAATGATAATAAAAATAGACGTACATGAGATTGACTAAGTTAAAGGTAAAAAAAAATACTATACAAGTTTACATGTATTAAAAATATTATATGACAACTTTTCTCAACATGTTTTTTTACATAAAAAGATATTAAGTGCAAGCAAAAAAGCTTACAAATATATCTAATTAAATAAATCAAGAATTATTTATATCAATAAATGAAAACAAATCACTAAAAATAATTAAATATGTATATGAAGAAGTCGAGAGACTACTAAACATTAAGATATTTGATCCCACAACACAAGTCATCTATCCAATTTTGTTAAGTGGCTATAATTACTAAAATTATTTTTTTATTTAATAAAATTATAGTTAAAATAAACACACTTAAAATTGATAGAATAAAACCACATGGGAAAAATTCTCGCAATGTTGCAATAATTACAAATACTATCAAAATAAATAATCTTAATTTTTCAATAAAAATCTCAATTATATATAACATAAAAAATTGCATATGAATTAGAATAATATCTTCAAAAATTAAATACATAAAAAATAATTAAAAAACAACCACTATTTTAAAAGAAGGGTAAATAAAAAAATAATAGAAAGAAGGAATATGAGTTGAAATATAATCTAAAACAAATTATTAAGAAACAAAATATAAATCATGATTTGTTTTTGAAAAAGGAAAAAAGGAAGAAAAAAAGGAAAGAGAAACAACATCATTGATCCTGAAAAGTCACGCCAACGAATGACCCGCTCGTGGGCATGCAAAAGTAGTCTGCTTGCAGACCTTTTATTTTGAGATGAAATTAGGGTAGATGACCCATAATTTTTTTTTTGTTTGAAAAAATCTTAGATGTCATGTCGTCTAACATTCCCTAGATTGCAACTACTTAGGGTCTATTTGGCACAGCTGTTGCTGTTGTGGTTGAGGTTGAAAAAACAGAGTTTATGAAAAACACTTTTAACAACTGGTTCAGAATCGAAATTTGTGTTTGGTTGAAATCGTGGTTGATGTTAAGTTTAATGGAAAACAATTTTTGTGTTTGGTTACCGTACTTTTCATATTGTGGTCAACTTGTGAAATTACTTTAAAGAACACACACATATATTTTTTAAAATATTGTAGATTTAATTATCATAATAATAAAATATAATTAATAATTCAAGTAAATTACACCATTTGTAATTTTTTTAAAATATGATTTTATATTTTTTTTGAAAAAATTGGAATGGTCGGCCCGACCAGTTGGGCTAAAAGGCCCAACCTCAGTCGAGCTTGAGTCGGGCCGAGAGCAACTCAATCCAAAGTGTTAAGGCTAAACGCAAAACGGTGCGTTTTGTTAAAGAAAAAAACACAAAACGCATTGTTTTGCCTTTCATCATCTGCATGCATTAGTCACTGCTCATTTTCACTGCTCACCGATCGTGATGAGAGGGTCAACGGCTGGTACCGACGGGTAGAGGAGGCTGAGGTGGTTGTCCCTGTCGTGGTGGCGTTGAAAATGGAGCTATGTGGTGGCCGATAGGAGCTCTGGAAGGTTGCAGTTGTGGAGGAGAGAGAGGGAGTTGTAGTCGTGATTGCATGTGGAGAGAGAGAGGCAGTGACTATGAAGGGGAGAGAGGTAGTTGCAACAACGATAATGAGGGGAAGCCAACAGTGACGATGAGGAAGACAACGACGACAATGAGAAATGCAAAACGGCCACCACATAGCTCCATTTTCTTCACTCGTGTATATGATGCGAACGTTGCGTTTCATTTACTCAGGACAACTCATGTGCACAGATAAGTGTGGACAACTTATGTACACAAAAGAAGGGAATGTTAGTTCAGTTTATTTTTACAGAGCATGAAATTATGTACACGAAGGGAATGAAGTTGAACTTCAGTTTTAAGTGTTGCGTTTGTTTTGAAAAGCATGTTTTTATGCTTTTCAGAATCGCTGAAATTTGAGTGGGACCCACAAAAAATCTGGAGTCCTGTTTGGTTCTGGTTGCATTTGGCTCCGCGTTCATGCTAGACGCGCACGCAAACGCGGAGCTGAAACGACCACTTAGTGGCCGGAACAAGCCAACTAGGGATTGATGTTAAAATATAGCTTGTATATTAGGTAATTAAAAATAATAATTTTATCCCTACATTAAAAAGATAAGAGGTTTTATTGTGTCTTATAATTATGTTTATCAGAAACAAAATAGAACATAATAAATTTATAAAAGTTATTTTTGCATATTTAATATTTTGATATTTTCTAAAAATATATTACTTTAATCCTATAATAAATATAATAAAATAAATTAATATCTAAAAAAATAATCTACATTCAGATTTGCTTTATCAACTGACATTGCATATAAAAGAAATGATTTTTTTTTGTAAATGCTTTGATATGCCATCAATTTACATGAAAACTGACAAAAGATGTCCAGGATATTTGAAAGTGGTCCTCGAGAGATGATGATAAATGTCTCTGCTTAATTAAGTATGAAAGAATTTTCCGTGGACCTCGAGCAATGAACGGGGCCCACCATGTGCGTTTCGCATCCAGGGACCGAACCACAATAGTTCGAAGGCAGTCGTCGTCATAGGACGCAAGTTTCCTCGGAACTATTGGTCTATTTATATGTTTAAATTTGAGTCATTTTAGAGCCTAAATATATTTTTAAATTTATTTCTTTTAATACCGGGAATAAATCTAAAATGTAATTTTCCAATTTTTGTTATTGAAATAAAAATGTTTGTTTTTTTTTATATTTTTTTAAATATAAGCTAAGTCCTCCTAACTTTAATAAACTTGTTATGAAATTTCTTATGCATGCATTTTTTGTCTTATATGTAAACATGATTTTTTAAGAAACTTGGTCATGTTTTATCTAAAAATATTTAAAGACATTTTTGAAAGAAAGATTTTTATTGTTTTTATATTTATTTTTTAAGAAAACTAATTTATTTAATATTGAAAAAGAGTCTCACATGAAAGTTATAATATCAAATATCAAATATTAAAGGGTAAAAATGACATGAAAAAACTAAAACTAATTGCAAATGATCTTCTAAAACTTTAAAAAATTATTAAAAATAGAATAAGATCATGTTTGGCAAAACATGATAATATATTTTAATCAAACTATTTTAATCAAGATATCAACTCAATATAAACTATTTATTCATTATTCACCAATGAAATACTCCAACAATACCATTAGTAACCTGAAATCTTATTAGTTTCATGAACTTCATTCTAATAACATACTAATTCAAATGAATCAACACAAACCCAGGCATAATTCATGAATCAATATTTAACATTTAAATCAACATAAACTCATGCATAATACATGGACTTACATTTAATGTTCAATTAGTAATCATAACTCTAAAAATAAACTCACAATCCAACATAAATTATCAAATAAACTCAAATCAAAACACACATCAAATTATTAATGTCAAAACAATTAAAAATTTATAAACAACAATTAAAATTTTGTCCTGAGTCTCACGACAATTTAAAAAATTATTAAAAAGATGATTTGAGGTTATGAATAAACCTTTTGAGGTGTTTGGTGTGCTTGGGATCAACTGAAATCAAGGTTGAAGGACTGGTGGAACTATAACAACCCAACACACAATTTTATTCATGATTTAAGAAATTACTAGAGTTTTTATTTATTTTATATATATACTTAATACTCTAATGTAAGTTTTCATATTCTTTAATTTGTTTAAGATTTTGCTAAAATTTTGGCAGAGTTTTATTTATATTTTTTGCATCCCAAATGTCGATATCAACTCAAAAACACAATCATAATAAATTTATTATCAACAATAAACATAACTTTTTATCTAAAATTCTAATATAATCATTATAAATAATGATTTAACCCAATAAGTCAAAATGACTCCTTGATTCTCCAATTTTTAAATCTATCTTGGAGAATACTTGATCCCATTTTAATTGGCTGAATAAACCATTTATATATGTAAATTGATATTTGTACTTTATCACCATCTTAATTAATAGTGTATAATCGATATGGAGCCGAAAGGTGCCATCGTTTTGCTTGATAGATAATACTAGAACTCCCCAAGAGGGTTTTTTTTGGTGGAATCTTCAAAACTCAATAATTTTATTTTCATAATCTTTTACATAGGACAAATAATTCATACACCTTTTTCCAACAAGTTTTGAGTAGTTATAAGTGAAGTCGCATAACTTGAAATGACTTTTCTCTCTTCCTTATACACTACTTGATCATTCAAACTTTGTAGTGTTATTTTTACAAAACAACCCATCTACGATCAATACAGGCTTAAACAACTGATTTTCGAATATTAAATCAGAATCTTGTAATTCTAATGGCATTAATTATATTTCCATTTCTTGACTTCCAATGGTGACCTTAACACCCTTTTACATATAATCGACACATATAATTTTCTTTAAAGGTGCTATAATAATAACACATTTTTTACTCTATGAGGTTGGACACCTAGTTTATTCTCAAACTTTCTAGCCATATATAAATGTGTTGCATCAATATCAATAATAATTTAACATTAATGTACTTGTTATAACATTTGTAGTGGTTTTGACTTTCTTTTAAGTCATATGAAAGACTCTTCTTATGTCCTTACCCATTGTACTTTAGGCCAACCCCTATTAGCATTGACTTCTAACTAGGTTGGTCTACCAAGTCTATTCATAACCATTGATTGTTATTGATTGTCTCTGGCCTTGAATCTACTCAATAGTCTTTTTAGTGTATTTTTTCTTGTGATGATGTCCAATTTCCGTATAATAATAACAAAAAATAGATATGGACACTTATTTCAATGGTGTCCTTCTTGTTTATAAATGTAGCATCATCCTAAGGAAACTGAACAATCTTCTAGATTATTCCATTGACACCTCACTTATCAAGGATACATAGCATCCTATCTTTACATATTAAACCTCGTTGTCATTGTATTTTTGAAGCACCTCTATACTCACATTAATCCTCTTTAGGTGCACTAAGAAGATTCACTTATTACACTTCTTGATCCCTAACTCCCCTTTTCTTTCTTGTTTTAAACTTGCGATATTGTGTTTTATTTCATTTTATTAGAGATATAAGGTTTTTCTCGTGAAAAGGTAGGCTCTTTCGCTTTTCCAAACTTGTTTATTCTCAATTCATCATAGTTTCAAGAGATAATACAACTTCTGTCAAAAAAAATTTAGTATTGAAGTATAGGGCCATTTGCGATTCTAGTTTCAAACCATCTATAAATCTTTCAACGTGATTTTGCAAAGTGGAAAAGCAAACATTTAAACATATATAAAGATCTTGGAATTGTTTTTCATACTATAAAACTATCATATCATCATTTTTTAGGGTTATTAACTTTTGCTCTTTATTATTTCAATGATATATTGAGAAACACATGTTTTTTTTTTAAAAAAATTGTATTAAAAACCACCTAAGATAATACTTCTACCACCCTTCTTTCTCTCACTATCCCTTGCCTATTTTTATATATTATCTAAAAGAAACAAAATGGCATAATCCCTTTTCATATCATCTAGTATTGTTATCTTATTCAGAGTACTTTTTATTTCCCACAACCAACACCCATATACATCAGTATGCTACTTTCCTACTAGGTTTCTTAATCCTGTATAATGTTTATCCATCATGCAATGGTAACAACACCCCCTTAAGAGGTCACACTTGCAACTCTTATCTTTATAATTATAACTCGTACTAATTGTTCCACATATGCAAGGTTAGTAGATGTCAATGGTGCTATTATTTATAATCGAGATAGGGTTTTAAATATTCCATCTTCTCCTTCAGACCATTTATATTGCATATTCGTAAGGTTTTTTTTTAATGAAGTCTCACCTTTAGGTCTTGTAAACTGTCTTATCTCTAACTATAGAGATGCAATCGACACATTTAAAGCAATATCTGTCAAATTATTTCTTCTAAACTCCCACTCATATTATACATCTAAACTCCTTTATTTATTAGGGATGAATTTATCCTTATACCATGTCTTGTTCAAACTATTCTGAAATCAACCCGTTATTTATCAATCATTAAAATCTCATTTTAAATTTGTTGAATAAAAACCATAACCTTGATATCAAATGTAATAACCCCATCATCCATACTCAAGTAACATATGGTTTTATATATGATTTAAGAAATTACTGGATATTTCTCTTTTTTTATATATCCTTAACACTCCAATGTTGACATGAACTCAATAAAACACATTTATTACCAATAGCAAACATAACTTATTTTGAATTTTGATCCAATCATTTTGGATCATACTTCATCCCAACAAGGGAATGACTCATTCACTCATTTTCATCACACAACACTCCCAATCTTTATCAATTCCATATTCACAATAATAGAAAAATATTTTAACATTTATAAGCAAGTTTTACAATAAAACTACCACTAACTTTATACATTCGGTAAATATAATATTCCTATGCAATATGCTAAGAAAATACATGATAAACACATAAAACTTTAAGTTTACATAATTTCAAAAGACATAATCAGTACATTACCATAATTAATCACTAGTTTTAGATATTTAAACCATTACACATTAAAGATTACATATCAAAATAGAAAAAATATAAATTTCAACCAAAAGCTTATTAATGCAATATCTTACATAATGTCCATCTAATTTCTAAACTAAGAAGTAATAACTAATTCTACTCCTAACAAACCTACAAAGTACCTGAAATAAAGACTACTTTCATTTTGTTAAGTCTAGAGTATTAAGAATTAATTTGGATTTTTAATTTTTCCCAAGACTTTATCTAGTCATAGTTAAAAAATCATTGTAATCCTTTGATAATTCATCACTACATTACCTCATTACCTCATTTAATGATTAATCATCTTGACATTCATATTTATTCTTCTAGTTCTTATTATATCTAAACACACCCTTGATTAATCATAACATGTTTTATAAACTCCACTCATACTCTTCTACATCAAAAGTCATTCTTTCAATTCCTCACTAAATTTACATAATATTCTCATTGAATTTACGCAAAGGTTTTCATGACTTGAATATCATATAAATTCTTCTAAATTCCAGAAATCATTACTAGCACTTAAATATATATTGTTCACATACTATTTATCAAGTAATTCTTGAATTTTAAAATTCCTTCCCTTTTATCTTTCATCTTAGTTGGCATTAATTTTCTCATTGACCTGGCTTTATTTTCTTGTCTATTCATTCTTTGACTAATTCAACTCCATTGCATGCCATCCACATTAAATTTATATAATTCCATACAATCATAAAATCCCTAAAATCTCACAATTTCATCCCTTTAGATATGCCATCCAATCACTTAATAATTTAATGCGTAGGTATTTAAAATCATCATCCACGTATGTTTGCTAGCAGACTCTTTATTAAATTCCAGCTCGTCCCTACTGCTCTACTGTTAAATTGAAGCTTGTGCTCATTAATTTTAAACTAGTGAGTAGGTGATTTTACATAAAGACAACATTATTAGCTTCATTCGGCGTTTACACTGGAACTTTTTTGTGTTTTTCTTTATGTTTTTATACATTTAAACTCATTTAATAATTTCTCTTTTATTTACCATTTATTATAAATATTCAACTTACTAGGGTATATAAGAACAGTGCAGCATTAGGGTTCCATGTACCACCATCATTGCTAGAGTATAGGCTCACGAGTTGTTGTTGATGGAAGAGCACCACCTACATGATATGAAATGCCTCTCTTTTCTCCTTATATCTACACCCATTTGGTAATAGAAACCTAGAACCAAAGAAACAGGCACAACAAGTTTCAGGTTTTTTTTCTTCCTTCTTTCCTCAAATCTGCTAAGAGCAAAACTTTGATGCAACTAGAATGTATGCTATCATGAAAGGAGGTCAAAAAAGGAGAGTTGACATCAGTTTCAAAAATAACTTTAACCACAGTACCATTAAACAAGCACTTTTAGTGATTGATGTGGTTGTTGTTGGGAGGTGATTGGAGGAGCTACGACATACGAGGAGACTTGATTATGTTTTTATGTGACAGAAAAGGAATGAGAGGTTTTAGATGTTTAATTGCTAGGGGGTGTTGTTGGTGAGCTTGTGAATGGTTGGTGTTGCTGGTTTTGGATGGAATGGAGGAGATGTAGCTGCTGTGTGGGTTTTGGTTTTAATGGTGGATTTTGTGACTATGATTGTTGAGGGAGACCTGAAGGGGGATGAAGCGAACAAGGGAGAGTTTTGTGTAAAAACATTTCTTTCCTTTGTAGTGAGGGGGGCAACGTGGGGGAGAGTGATTTTAAAAAGGAAGAGATTTTTCTTATACTTTTTATGGATCTCTTTTTTATATATATGAGATTGTTGGCTTAGTTATTGTATTTTATATATATATGAGATTGTTGGCTTAGTTATTGTATTTTTTATATATATGAGATTGTTGGCTTAGTTATTGTATTTTTTATATATATGAGATTGTTGGCTTAGTTATTGTATTAGATTAGATTCGAGGTTGAAATTATTTTTTAAAAATATTTTTATATTTAAAATTGAATTAAAATAATATTTTTTATTTTTAAAAATTATTTTTATATTTAATCTGTACAATCATCCACGCTTATTTACTATTTTCTTGATTTCCCTGAAATCTTATACCGCCTTCTAGCTTCATTTTTTTATTAAAAACAAATTCGTACCTTTAAAACAACATTGTGCAGTTTAAAAAATAAAATTCTAAACTCATCCTTATTATTTTTTTCATTAAGAGAATGAAGTGTCTATTTAACAGGGTTATTGAAGTTGTTTTTAGAATTATTTTTTGTTTAAAAATACATAAAAAAAATATTTTTGATATTGGCACATAAAAATGATCTAAAATCACTATTTTTTTTAATTTAAAATAAAAAAATTCAATTTTTTTCAAAAATATTTTTCAAACAATCCCGAAAAGGTCTGATCGGTTGCAAAACAAATATAGCATCTTCTGAACACCTTCGATTTTCAATAACAAGGCTAAGAGTGCACTTGAGGGTTTCCTTCACAAGATCTGAAGGTGTTTGGAAAGTTAATTATAATTGTTTTTTAAAGTATTTTTTATTTAAAAATACATCAAATAATTTTTTATTTTTTAAAAAATATTTTTAACATTAGTATTTTAAAAAAAATATTTTTAACATTAGCACTGCTGATTTTGATTTTTTTTTTTTCATTTAGAGTATTTTTCTTCTTCTTTCGCAAAACACTTTTTATCTAGCAGCAACGCAGATGAGTTGGCTACCATCGAAGACCGAGTATATAATGGCAAAAACCAGGAACAGATAACCCCAGCCGACTACCTGAACTTAACAACGATATTAATTACGTATGGACATGTTCTGTTATATGCTTTAAGCATGAATGAATCGACCAAGCTCACGCCTATGCTACATACTTCTGTCCAATAGTTGCCCAAGAGTTCTTAGTGGACTGATGAATTGAGCAGAGCTAATAAATTAATAATAAATTTCGTGATATCAGAGGTTTCACGAGAGAAAATACCTGCAACCTATATGTGTTTATTTGTAAAATATAGAGATAAAGATGGAAAATGATAAGTATATTTCCAGAATTGTTGAACTTGATCATTTTACACGCATGACAGCATATTTATATGCTTGACAGCTTCTTTAAGCTTATGTACAGCAGCAGACCTTTATGATCTTATACAATCACATACAATTGATTTCCCTAATCCAATCCCTGATTTTGCTCAATTATTATACACAATTAATCATCCTAATCTAATCCCAGATTTGCTTAATTGTGCAGGTGCGTGATCTGCTCAGTTGTTCTTCATCGTGATCTTCATTCTGATTCTGATTGTGATCTTCATTCTGATTGTGTGATTCAATATTCTCTTCTACATTATTCAGTCAAGGCAGTAGGTGGTAAGTGATAAAAGTTTGGACCAAGAAATTTGTTTTCACCGTAATCTCAAAGTTCAAGTAAGATTTACTTGTTCGTTAATTTCAAAACTCGTATGAATAGTCGAGATTCCACGTCACAAAAGTAATCAAATACCACATGGAAAACGATTGCAAACAACATTTGATACACTGTTATTCGAAACAATGATTTTTCTATCTAAATACAGAAAGAAATTCCGCAGATATGAAAGTGTGGAGATTCAGTTCTATGAGATGTGAAACGGAAACACAACTTCCAATCTCTATCCAATTTCGACCTCGGCTCCTTTCTTGCATGTCTCTCAATCATACGCTGCCTGACCTTCTCTACCAAGTCCCATCTCCCAAGCTCAGCATATACACTTGATAGAAGTATATAAAGCTGCAGGGGACTGTGGCTCCAAGTCTAAAAGTTGTTCCCCAAAATTCATGTTCCCATGGATTCTACAAATTAACGCCAATTAAAGCATTCCAAATCTGTTCATTGATCTTGCAGAGCATGTTAATTTTCATGTTGGCCCATCAACTTGTCAGAAGGCCGCACTTCACCCAGGAGATCAATCAAGCAAGCATTATGTTCCTGGTCGGGAAAAATACCATCACCACCGGTAATGGATTCAAGTAACCGGAGCCCTCCCTTCACAGGACCAGCATGCATTGAGAATGACATCAAACGTCTGAATAGCTCCGTCACCGTGATAATGTTGTGCCAATGCATAAATCATGGGGTTCCACAACACCTAGCTTATTACCCATCGGATAAAAACCAGCCTCGCAACTTCCAAACTTCCACATTTGGAATACATGTCAATGAGAGAACTCACAACAATTGTAGAAGGTCTAAAATTTGCTCTTATCAAGTAACCATCCATTTGCTTACCAAGCTTAACCGAAGTTGTATTGGCACAGGCGCAAAGAGTAAATTGAATCGGTTTAGTGACTAGAACCATCATATTCTTTATTTTTTGAATCCGAGGACAACCCACCTCCTGAAAAATATGTTTTGTGAGTCATAGATAAATAAAATCTCGACTGTCATAAATTCTTACAAAGAAAACATGTCTTGACTCAAAATCAAAATCTACTATGCAGATTGCAAGCTGACATTGGCAAGCTACTTGACATTCCACATTCCTCGAGGACAGCTCCATCATATTCGTAAACAACTCAGGTCCCTTATACACCAAACCATGCCTATCATACCAGGAAATCAAAGCCGCGCGACTGAATTCTTGTTAAGCATCAAATAGAACAATTCCTAGCCACCTTTATGTCTCCGCGTTGTGCACACCCCAAAACCCTCGTTGTAGAACACCCTTCACATTCATCCCATCAAACAACCTCATCAGCATCCAAGCTTGAAATCACGACGTTACAGAAAAAGAGAACTCTGGAATAACTGAAAAGAGAAATTGCAGCCCACCTATAACGTGGTAAAACACCGAGAATTGAAAAAAATCAAAGATAACAATTAAGTCCTAATTTGCAGGATCATTATTTGACTGAGGCTTGGCAACCAAGTTACCGATTTCCATGCAACAACCATGACCAAATCTTCCAACACCTATGCCCTGTTTAACAGCTACCAATTCCTAAACCTCAACATAAACACTCAATAACCCCGCAAAACTATACTCATTATAATCAATCCCTGATCTTTTAACTCATAAGACCTTGATCCTTCACTAAAAACAAAATTTCCCTTCCCAATAACCATAGTATCCAGGAAATAACATCTATCTTAAGCATTTTATCAAACAGATTCCTAGCTTGGCTTTTCATGCCTGATTTAGCATACCCAGGAGGCATATTATTCCAAGAGCACAAATTTCCCATGGTCATCTTGTTAAAAATTAATATAAATTATATTTTTGGGTCTCATTTAATAGTTTGAACTTTTAGATAAGATGGTTCTTTGACATAGTATCGAGTTCCGTTGACCCAACAGATCACGAGTTCAAATCTCACTACTCTCATTCTTTTTGATAAAAATCAAGAACAAAATAGTATGAGTCTGTACAAATTTTAAGAACTATAGGCTTTCACTTGAGGTGTGTTAGAGAATAATATAAATTATATCTTAGGGTTTCACCTAACAAATTTTAACCCTTATTCTATTTGATAAAAATCAAGAATATGATAGTGTGAGCTTGTGTAATTTCAAGCCCAATGAGCTTTCACTAATGGTGTGTGTTAGAGAATAATATAAATTATATCTTAGGGTTTCACCTAACAAATTTTAACCCTTATTCTATTTGATAAAAATCAAGAACAAAATAGTGTGAGCTTGTGTAAATTTCACACCCAATGGGCTTTTACTTGAGGGGTTGTGTTAAAGAATAATATAAATTATATCTTGAGGTCTCACCTAACAGTTTAAGCTTTTAGGTGAAATGGTTTCTTGACACATCTTATCAAACAACTTATATGCACTAACATGAGCATTGTATTGTACATGCATATGAATCAAATTAATGTATTAAAGGTATTGGGTCTTTTTAATCTAGTTAGTTTCAAATGAATATGAACTAATTTCCAAATTTAAGAGACTTGCAATTTGCACATTGTTGTATAAGGTAAGTGAATGCTTTTGCATGATAAAATCTGAACAGAAGAGACTGCTTGTGTGAGTTGGGATTGATTGGAGATGTTAGAGAAGGGTTAGGTTATGCAAGGAAGGTTTTTGGAAATGTGATGTTTGGTGGGATTTGAGTGAAGTTTTGAGAAACTAGAGAGTTTTGGTGCAGGGCAAGAGGCATTAGAGAGAGAGGGAACCAATACGAGGGTAGGCAAACGATGTGCCACTCTTCATTGATGGTGTTGATGGTGGGGCTTTAGGTCTAGTGAGATCATGTGTGGTGGGGTTAAGGTTAGATGGTGAGTGGAAAAGAGAGGATTTGTGACTTTCTGGTTGGTGGAGTCCTACTTTTTTAGATACCTATTATATTTATTTTATTTTGAATATGAATAGTTTTAATCAAGGTTATTAATTCCATTTTATTCATCCAAAATGACTAGTATATCTTCTTCCGGTTTAAGAAACGGAACATACAAAACAAATTTTATCTCAATAAGAATCTCAGTTCATTCTGAAAATTTCACCTAGAACATTTTGGTTTCGTTGCACTCGTTTTGTTCTAGTCAAGTAGTGTTTTTTTCAAAATAATTTATAGTTTTACAATATCAATCATATTTTTTAATTGAACCATAAAATTATCTCAAAGAATAATAATGAAAAAAAAAACTTTAACAAAAAAGATAACAAAATAAGATAAAATCAAAATAAATATTATGAGCATAAAAAGATCATTTGATCCGAAGAAAGAATAAAAATAATAGAAAATACTAAAAAATAGAACAAAGAATAAAAAGAAGAAATATCAATATAAAAATGATCACCAACATAAATTTAAATTTTAGGACTAAACTGAATAAAAATAAAACTCCACCAGAAAAGAAAATGACAAAAATCAAAAATTAAACTAAAAGCATAGACACATAAATACAAAACAAAAAAAGGAATTAAAATCAAATAAAAATTAAAAGAATAAGGGACAATATGAAAAATAAAATATATATTTAATTTCAATTGGAGAAAAAAATTACAACAAGTCAATACCTTGAGATCGAAAAAATGAAAGGGATTTAAAACAAACAAAAACTAAAAGAATAAGGGCCAAAAAAACTAGCATATATGATCAATTTCAATTGGAGGACAAAATTGAAACAAATCAAAACCTCTAGACCAAAAAAATCAGAGGAACCATAAACAAAAAAAATCAAAATAATGAGGTCTGAAATGAAAAATAGCATATATGGTCAATTTCAATTGCAGAAACAAATTGAATCATATGAAAATCTCTGGACCAAAAAAATTAAAGGAATAAAAAACAAACAAAAACTCAAAATAATAAGGTCTGAAATGAAAAATAGCATATTGAAAAAATCAATTTCAATTGGAGGTCAAAATTCAACAACATGGACTAAAATGAAACACTTATAAACCAAGCCCTCCATTTTGTTGTTTCTAAGAGCATTTGGGTAGTTAAATTGTTCACTAAACATGAAAAAACAAAAATAGCCCCACCATTAGCGCTTATTTTTGTCCCACATTTTAAAAATAAAAATATATTTTTTTATTCGAACACTATTTTTATCATGAAAAACTACAAAAGTTATTTGAACACAAATTTTATCATACACAATATGATAAAAATTGTGTTTATTTACTGTGTATAAAAAAACTTTGAAAGTTATTTGAACCAGTATTGTTGATCTCATTTTATACCATTTAAAAAAAAAGATAAAATAACACAGTTTTTACCTCACCAAAATTTCAGCCGCAACATTCCAGTTTCATTATGTCCATTCTATTTTGGCTAAATAGTGTTTTTTTAATAATGAATAAGTTTATAATATCAATCATATCTCTTAATTCAACCATTAGATTGAGATGAAATTTTACAAGGAGTCTCTTGATATATTTATATATACTATATTAAAATTTTATAACAATCAAAAAATATAATGACCTTGCGAGATTGCACAATTCTAAATAATTTTATTTTTGGATTTGAACTAAATTTTTTTTTAACTTAATATATTTAATTATATATATATGTACATAAACAGTATTACCCTGAAAGGAAGCGCCATAACGGTTTAAAACAAAAATATTATATTTCAATAGAAAAAATAAAACACCAACTAAAACATAATTGATAATCTTGATTTGAACATAATTATTATCAAACACAATATGGAGCATCAATTAGCCTATCCAGTTTTTTCATTGATAAGTGCTTTCCATTTGATGATAACGTCAAAGTTGTTTTGTCTTTCCCCACTTATATATTTTACGTCGAAGTCATCATTTCCTTTCCCTTTTCCTGTTTTTTTCAGCCATTTTTTGATTTTGATATCTTATATTACATTATAATGAAAGCTATTTTTGAGCTAAATGAAATTGGTATAAGATCTATGTTGGAGCTATATTACATCTATTAGAGCTTAGGTTTAGCTTAGTTTTAAATACATATAAGTATATGTCTATCATATTGGTATGTATGAGAAAAAGATCATCACTTTTTTTTTACCTTTTTAAAATTTATTTCTTTTTTTAATTGGTGTTAATTATTGACATCTAATTAATTTTTATTTACATTAAAAAAATTAATCTTGATTTTCATAGATTTGATTTGATCAATATAAATAGTATTTTGAGTTTAATAATTGATTTTATAAATATTGTATTACACAAAAACAAATATATATATTTTTATAGTTCCACAAAATTCAAACTTATGACCTCTTAGATAAAAAACGAAGAAGAAGAGACAATACAAATAGCAATTAAGTAGTTAATTTAAGGTTTGTATAGAAAATAATAAATTATATATATTGACATTTATAGATAAATTACATTAAGTGATCTAAATA
Source organism: Salix exigua (assembly GCA_032356905.1). NCBI lineage: Eukaryota > Viridiplantae > Streptophyta > Magnoliopsida > Malpighiales > Salicaceae > Salix > Salix exigua. Next base: position 11,981,881 of record CM063591.1, on the reverse strand, counting down.
GTTATTTGACGCACAAGAGCCTGTTTGGAAGTATGATTGAAATTGTTTTTCAAAATGCTCTCATTTAGAAAAATATCATAACTATGTTTGGGATTAATACATAGCTAAGCCCTAGTACATATGAGTCTAATAGCTCACCAAATCCATCTCTATTTGGACTCAGCATGTAAATGAATCTGAATTTATATGAGTCGAACAAGTCATTACACCCATGTCTAATTGAGCTCAACACTTTGTTAATCTCTAGAATGGTAAGTCCAACAACCCGTTAGATTAATATGTACCTGGATTCAGCCTGTAACTAGACCCAAGAACGTTAAGTCTGAAAACTTACTTGAACTATATCTTCTTGGTCTTTGTGCTTATTTAAACCCACCAATCTTGAATATGAAAACAAACCAAACTGATATCATTTAAGCTTAATATTTTATCAAGTTAGATATATTGAATTATCACCTTATATTTCATAGCTTTAAATATGATGAATTATCAATTTAAAGTTAACAATTCTATGAACTAAATTTTCTACGAGTGGATTTTATGTAGAAATCATTTCTTCTTGGGAAGCAAAATTTAACGTGCCACAGGAAACTTTAGAGACAAAATTTATTGTTTGTGTGGGAGTGTAGTTAAGATTGTTTTTTGTTAAAAAATGCACAATTTATTTTTTTTCAAAAATATTTTTAAAACACGCCAAAGGAAACTTTAGAGATAAAATTTAGTGTTTGTTTGAGATTGTTGTTAAAGTTGTTTTAAAAGTATTTTTTATTTAAAAATGCATCAAAACGATACTTTTTATGTTTTAAAAATTATTTTTAATATCAACATATAAAAATAATTTAAAAATATCAAAAAAAAATTAATTTTAAATAAAAAAATTGTTTTTTAATATTTTTAAAATATATTATGAAATAGGACGGAGGAAGATGGACCACGATTAGTAAAAAAAAAGGGTAGTAGATCATGGCTAAGAAAATCAATAGTTTAAGTGCCATTCCAGGTTTACACTTAAACCCTAACTTTGTACAAGTAAATCCACGTCAGCAAAATTTGGCGTCTTTCAACGATAATTTCAAAGCAATCCATCATACCCAATAAAAATTTATCCAACGTCGGATCAACAAAAGCCTATAACTCCAAATCTACACCGTCCGATAAAAAATTCTTATCTCCTTAATTCATATAACATGGTAAAGCCTGGCAGCTGCATCCAGTAGATTACATATAGGATTCGTTCGTTTACTCTCGTTCTCTCTCGCTCTGAAAATCATCCACTTCCTCTCTCTAGAAAACAAGGTAAGCGAAAAGAAAAAAACGGGTATCTTTTATTTATGTGTTTCAGTTAATTAATTATGATTTTGTATTGATTTAATGACTTTTTTTTTGTGCAAAGCCCTAATGAAAACATGTGAAAGTTGCTTATTGAGATCTGAAAGTTTCATTTTGGATACTTTATGGATTGTTGTCATATAAAGTCATGATTTTTTAGGAAAGATGGAAGCTTTATGATGGTTTTTTTTATTGGTTATGTGATTGGTTGTGATGATATTGAAATGAGTTTTTTGATTTGATTTTGTTGGTTTTATGATAATCAAGGTTTTGAAGAGAAAAATGGAAAATGGGGTGGATAGAGTTGTTGTGGAAGAGAAACCCAATGTGGGAAAGGAGGGTTTTGGGGTTAAGGTAGAGGAGGAGAGAGTTGTGGTGGGGCCTTTTGAATCGAAAGATTTGGAAGATGAGGTTTTTGAGGAGGCAATTGAGTCACATGAGCAATTGCAGGAGGTGGAGGGAAAGAAAGTTGAGTCAGATGGTTTTGTTGAGAGTGTTGGTGAGTCGAGTCCATCATTTGATGATGAGAGTTTGAGTCTAGGAAATGAGACTGAGAAATTTGAGGAGGCGATTTTTGTTCCTGCTGAGAGTGGGAATCCAGAGGAGCGAGATGGAGTGGTTGGTGAAGAGAAGGTAGAGGATATAGTGGGTGGAGATAGTGTTGATAAGATTGACGAGGGAGGGACTGCAAAGGAAGCTGGGAGCAATGAATTGAGTGGAGGAGAGGTTGCTGAGATTACTGGTAGTGGAGGATCAGAAGTTTTGAATGCTGAGGGTGAAGGTGAGGTGGATTCTAAGCAGGAAACTGAAAGTGATGAGATTCTGCCCAAGGATGATGAGAAGAAGGAAAAGGAGGAGGATGGGTTGGATATCGAATATCAGGCGACAAGTGACAATTCTGTTAAGATTTTAGAGGATAAGGATGAAGGCACAGGCCAGAATCTGATAAAAATGGATTCTGAACATCTGGATGGCAAAAGTGGAGCATTGAAAGATGATGGAGAGACTGCTGAGGAAGTTGGGAATGATGAATTGAATAAAGGTGAGAAGGTTTCTGAGATTGCTGTTAATGGAGAAACTCTAGCTGTAAGGAGTGAGGATGGGGGCAATTTTAATCGAGGAATTGACTCGAGCAGTGAGCTGAAAAGTGATGGAGATTCTGCTCAGGAAGCAGGGAACAATGAGATGAGTGGAGGTGAGAAGGTTTTTGAGATTGCTGGTAATGGAGAAACTAGAGCTTTAAGGAGTGAGCATGTGGACAATTTTAATATGGAAAATAAGTCAAGCAAGGAAATTAAAAGTGATGGAGAGTCTACTCAGGAAGCAGGGAACAATGAGATGAGTGGAGTTGAGGTCTCTGAGATTGTTGGTAATGGAGGAACAGAGGCTTTGAAGGGTGAGGATGAGTCTGATTTTATCCAAGAAATTGAGTTAATCAAGGAGATTCTTCCTGAAGATGGTAAGAGAGAGGAACTGAAGGAGGATAAGTTGGGTGCTGAATATCAGGAGGCCAGTGATCTATTTAATGTATCAGGTGATATTCAAGATGGTAAGAGTGAAGAATTGGCTGAGAATCTGGAAAGAAAAGATATAAAACATGAGGTTGAGAAAAATGGGAATTTTGAAAGTGCAACAGTGGGCCTTGATTCTGGTAATGAGATAAATAAGAGTGAACAGGTCAGGGACATCTCAGCAGGTGTAAACATTGAAAACCAAGATGGTAGCAATGGAAACTTGAAAGATGCTTCAGCTGTTATAGATTCAGAACAAAATGGGGAAACAAGTGAGCTGAAAGCTGGTTCAGCTATCCCGCTGACTGTGGAGGAAGAGAAGCTGGCACCAGAAGTTCTTACCTCATCTTCTTCAGAGAATTCTGTGATGGAGAGAAATGAGGAGATTCAGACACATGCATCTACTTTGCGATCAGAGGATAACAAGGGTTCTGAATTACACCATGCTGACAACAACATCAACAGAGCCAGCAAAAACACACCTGTGACTGAATCACCTCAGAAGACAACAGAAAAGGGTCAGGAGGATAAGAAAAATGCTCCAACAAATATAGAGCGTAAAATTCAGCATTTACCTGAGGTTGCATCTTCATCTGCAAAATCTTGGAGTGCAACCCCCTCACCTTCTCGTCCAGCTGGCCTTGGACGTGCTGCACCACTATTGGAACCTGCACCCAGGGCAACCCAGCAACTTCGTGCTAATGGAACTGTTTCTCATACGCAATCCCAACAGATTGAAGATCCTACAAATGGGGAGTCAGAAGAGTTGGATGAGACGCGTGAAAAACTTCAGATGATCAGGGTGAAATTTTTGAGGCTTGCGCATAGACTTGGGCAGACTCCCCATAATGTTGTTGTTGCACAGGTTTTATACAGACTGGGGTTAGCTGAGCAGCTGCGAGGTAGAAATGGTGGTCGTGTTGCTGGTTTTGATCGTGCCAGTGCAATGGCAGAGCAGCTCGAGGCTGCTGGGCAGGAACCCCTTGATTTCTCTTGTACAATTATGGTACTTGGAAAGACAGGTGTTGGTAAAAGTGCCACCATCAATTCTATATTTGATGAAGTGAAGTTTGGCACTGATGCTTTTCAATTGGGTACAAAAAAGGTTCAGGATGTTGTGGGTACTGTTCAAGGGATAAAGGTACGAGTCATTGACACACCTGGACTTCTTCCTTCATGGTCTGACCAGCGCCAGAATGAGAAGATCCTTCACTCTGTCAAGTGCTTTATCAAGAAAACTCCTCCAGATATTGTGTTGTATCTTGACAGGTTGGATATGCAGAGCAGGGATTTTGGTGATATGCCTCTCCTGCGTACCATCACCGACATATTTGGTCCATCTATATGGTTCAATGCAATTGTTGTCCTGACTCATGCAGCATCAGCTCCACCTGATGGTCCCAATGGAACTGCATCAAGCTATGATATGTTTGTCACTCAGCGATCACATGCTGTCCAACAAGCAATTCGTCTTGCAGCAGGAGATATGCGACTCATGAATCCTGTTTCATTGGTCGAGAATCACTCAGCATGTAGAACAAATAGGGCAGGGCAGAGAGTGTTGCCAAATGGTCAGGTTTGGAAGCCTCACTTGTTGCTGCTCTCTTTTGCATCTAAGATTCTTGCCGAGGCAAATGCGCTTTTGAAGTTGCAAGATAGTACACCTGCGAAGCCTTTTGCAACTCGAGCAAGAGCACCTCCTTTACCATTCCTTCTTTCATCTCTTCTCCAGTCAAAACCACAAATTAAGCTACCAGAGGAACAGTATGGTGATGAGGATGGTTTAGATGATGATTTAGATGAGTCATCAGATTCCGAGGATGAGTCAGAATATGATGAATTGCCACCATTTAAAAGTCTGACGAGGGCTCAGATTGCAAAGCTTACTAAAGTTCAGAAAAGGGCTTATTTTGATGAGTTAGAATACAGAGAGAAGCTTTTCATGAAAAAGCAGTTAAAGGAGGAGAAAAGGCGAAGGAAGTTGATGGAGAAAATGGCTGCAGCTACTAAGGACCTGCCCAGCGAGTACGCTGAAAATGCAGAAGAAGGTGGAGCTGCATCTGTTCCTGTTCCCATGCCGGATCTAGCCTTACCTGCATCCTTTGATTCTGATAATCCCACTCATAGGTACCGTTACCTAGATACCTCCAACCAGTGGCTTGTGAGGCCAGTTCTAGAAACTCATGGCTGGGACCATGATGTTGGTTACGAAGGTATAAATGTGGAGAGATTGTTTGTGGTTAAAGAGAAAATCCCTATATCATTTTCTGGCCAGGTAACAAAGGACAAGAAGGATGCCAATGTTCAAATGGAATTAGCAAGTTCTTTAAAGTATGGAGAAGGAAAAGCAACCTCACTGGGGTTTGATATGCAGACTGTAGGAAAAGACTTGGCCTATACTCTTCGAAGTGAAACTCGGTTCAGTAATTTTAGGAAGAATAAGGCTACTGCTGGTCTATCGGTTACTTTGTTGGGTGATGTCGTATCAGCTGGAGTGAAAGTTGAGGATAAATTGATTGCTGGTAAACGGTTGCAAATGGTAATGTCTGGTGGTGCAATGACTGGTCGTGGTGATGTGGCTTATGGTGGCAGTCTGGAGGTCCAGCTGAGGGACAAAGATTATCCTCTTGGTCGTTCATTATCAACACTCGGGCTTTCCGTCATGGACTGGCATGGAGATCTTGCCATTGGCTGCAATGTACAATCCCAGATTCCTATAGGACGATCCACAAATTTGATTGGTCGTGCAAATTTAAATAACAGGGGAGCTGGACAAATCAGTATTCGCGTAAATAGCTCAGAACAACTTCAACTTGCTTTGATTAGCCTCTTTCCTCTATTGAAGAAGCTAATTGATTATTCCCAACAAATGCAATTTGGACAATGAAGAAACTTGTAGGTTATACTTGCTAGGAAACTTCTGATGTCGCCATCTTGTGATGGGAATGCGAGTGAAGTGAAGCTGCTTATTGTCCCCCTCCCCCTCTTCCTTATCTTTTTTGTTGGAGTCAGATTACAACAATATTTTGCTTGGTATTAGTGGTTGTAATTTCTTTGTTAGATATTTTCATAAAGCGGTTTTTATTCTCATCAAGCCACTGGGGCTAATCATTGCTTCTATTTCAACGATGCCTGGTTCTATAATCCTTGGTACTTTGTGCTGTTGAGATAGATCTGCATTGTACCAATCTTGATCGCTTGCTGTGTATAGTTCTTGTGTTTCTAGCTTCTAGGTTTATGCTAGAATCACCTTTTGTATAATCAGTGAGAGGAGAATGTCGTGAATTTGTTAATCCTGCCTTCATATCGACCTCTGTGTCTGCAGAAATAGAGATGAAGAGCATAAAAGGAGCGCACCAAGGTAACGAGGGTGATGGATGGACCTGCACAGAACTGGTAGACAATTATCTCAAATTGTAAATGGCGCCACTCTCCCATGGCAATTATTATTAAGTTTTTCTTCTCAAGAATCAAGGCTCAGTCTTCGCATTTGGCTGAAAACAACAATCAAGCTCATGAACTTAAAAATAACAAAAACAAAATCCCAATTCTTGCTGCTCGTTTGCAAACCGCTGAGCTAACAAGTCCTGATATTGCTACCTTGGCCTGAACATGAGAGATTTTACACCAACACCTTACCTCTTTGAAATTATAAAGAGATAATAAAATCCTTAACTAGGAATGTATATTCACTAATTGTTATTCACATATCTCTAATTGTTATAAGAAAATGGAAGAGATATGTATATTCACTAATTGTTATTCACATATCTCTTCCATTTTCTTATACTACCTTAGTGACCTCCTTTTAATATCCTGTTTTGTTTGTTTTAGCTTTTGATTATTCTCAAATTCTGGATTGGGTCAGATTGAAAAAGAATGTATGGGCTGGACCAGGCCCAACCATCGAAACTAGGCTGAAATCCCCTCAATAACTGCTGGCAAAAGCCAACAGTTGCAGGACATGAATTAATTCACGTCCTGCATGTGCAAAAGGGTGCAGTGGAGGAGAAAGAGAGGGAGTAGCAGACGAGTTAACCTGGCATGGAAGAGGTGTTGCTAATGGCTAAAAGGTCCAACTGGTGGCTCACGGTGGCTTAGAAGGCTGGTGTTGGCCATTGGCAGAAAGGTTTGTAGCAACGAGAAAAACCTTGTGGGGTTTATTCCTAACGTGGAAGTGGTCGACTGGTGGTCGTGCTGGTGACTTGTGGTGGAGATGTAGCTGGCGATGAGTTGGTTGTGGTTATAGAAACTGAGGTCGTAAGAAACATGGAGAAATCTGTTTTCTCTCCAACTTTGAACCAAAATTTCTTGATGCTCAATGCATGAAATCCACCTTATTTATAAGAGGTGGAAGATGGAAAATCTGTCTTTACTGGTATCAAATCTTGGTCCTTAATTCAAACCAGATGGATCCCAACCATTGGTTCAAATCTGCTATCATGAATTGTCTAATGTGGCAATTATAGGTTGTCAGAGGCTTGAAACAATTTTGTCTGTCTTCTCCATGTTACTAAATACCTTTGTAAATGTAAAGTGGCCTCTCGAGCAATCTTTCAGGCCAAATCAAGACAACAATGAACATTAACCAGATACGAAGCGTTATCTAATCCTCTCTCTTTTATTATTTTTTCTTCCTTCTTCAAAACAACTTTGTTTTAAGGAATTTGGTCAAAGTTAGACTTAGTTCTTTGTCTTCTAATTGCTTTGACAACACCTTTAATTGAGTTTAAATTTTTAATTTTGTACAATTTTGCCTGGGTTGAAATTCAACATTACTCTTAAATTTCAATGTCTTTTTTAGTTAAGTCATTGGTCTTGGATTTATACCTTCAATTTAGCATTAAACTTTGAATTCTTTTCACCAATTAAATTCGTAATAAAAATAATTCTATTTTTGAAATATAATTAAGTCTTTCCATTAAATCAAGCCTTTTAATTGGATCCAAAGTGATTCTTAAACATAATTAATTTTTTTAATTTGACCCATAATTAAAGTAAATTGACCTATTAAAATTATAATTATAGCTCTAAACTTAATTGTTTTTGCACTTACTAAATAATAATTTATTTTTACCTACATTGTTTTTTTCAGTCTTCGCCATAAGTAGGTACCATCAAGCTCTTAACTTCACCCAAAATTTTTGGTTTGATTTCCTTACCATAATAGTCCTTTGGTTATTTTTATTTTTTTTCACAGTTATTTTTTTAGTGAAATAAAAGAATAGCCCATAAATGGGTTATGATGACACCAATACTATTAAAAAGATTATCATGCATTCACTATAATGGTCATGTGCATTATGATCTTAAACTTGCAAAAATCCCGGTTTTTCTTTGTTAAGATCATGGAGTAAATGGTATGGTGGATTAATATTTTTTTTTAATTTATTTTGCAGTTTCCCTTCAAAAGGAAAAAAAATGATTTTACCTTAAATCTTTAGGCTCATCCAAACACTAAGGGTGTGTTTGACACAACTTTTGCTTTTGTGGTTGAGATTTAAAAAAAACAGTTTCATATAAAGCATTTTAGCTGCGGTTCAAAATAAGTTTTGAAGTGTTTGGTTAAAACTGCTTTTGAGTTTGAAATTAATGAAAAACAGTTTCATGTGTTTGGTTACTAAACTTTTCATATTGCTTTTAACTTGTGAAATTACTTTAAAGGGCATATATATATATATATATATATATGTATGTATAATTTTTTAAATATTGTAGATTTAATAATTATAATAATATAATATAATTAATAATTCAAGTAAATTTTAAAAATTATTTACGATATTGGTGTATCAAAATAATTTAAAAATATCAAAAAATTAATTTAAAATAAAAAATATTTTTTAAAAAATCATTAACTGAATAAAAAAAAATCTTCTTATTCCCTCACTTCGAAGAATAGAAATCTGGTCTAATGGGCTAGAGTTGTATCAGTTGGATATTGGTATATAATAATTTTTTTTTTGTAATTGGTTTTCTTTCATTTACAGAATTTAAAAAGTTCTTTGGCGATGATCAAAAATCAAAGGCAGAATAACAAGCTAAGAAAGGGGGCAAAGACGGCACTAGGCGTTCCGATCAATTCGTTCACCCCCAAGAAATAAAAAATCACAAGAAGCAGGTTGATAGCTGCTTTTCTTGCAACCAAGGTTTGGGGTGAGGTCCACATGTTTCAAACCAGCTTATCATCAATTACCAAACACTTTTTCACTTTTTTCAGACCACTTTTTCCAAACCAAGGTTGAAAACACTCTGCCAAACGGCCACTAAACCTAGTGCATTTGGGTTTAGCAAGATACTAGATTCATCATTTGTGGGCTTAGCCAAGTATTGAATTCACACGTATGACTTTGACAAGCTATTAAACCTATAATTCTGAGACTCAAAAATATTCAGGTCTGATGAGTTGCTATACACATTATTTTTGGGGTTAGCCAAACGCTAAACCTGGATATATGTGGTTCTGTAGAGTTGTTAGACTCATCATCTCTATACTATGCTAAGCGTTGAAACCAGACATATTTAGGTTTAAAACAAAATCATTGGCACGTTATATTACAAAGAGGGTGTTTGTAGATCTTCAGATAATATTTTTATTTAAAGATAATATTTTTATTTAAAATATATTAAAATAATATTTTTATTATTATGTTTTTTAAAAAAATCAAAAATATTTTTGAATCACAAAAAATAACCTATTTTCATACAATATACTATAACAATTTGGTTTGGTAAAAAATCCATTTATTTGTGTGTAAGGGAATATTTTATTTTATTAATAGCATTAGATCTAGCTTTGAAGAAGAAGAGAAGAAGAAGAAGAAGAAGAAAGGAGGGCATTGATTCCCAACAATTCGATTCCTTCCCTTCCATAAGATTACTAACCATTTTTAAAAATTAATTTTATAATGAAACCGTATACTCAAGATTCAAGAATAACATCACCATTAGTAGTGTTTAAATAGCTAGTTTTGATCTTGGCAAATCCTCTGGCCAACCGGAACTGCCATCTTCCTCCAACCACCGCAACCTCGCGATCCTCCGCCTCGCTCGCCGGATTCCTCGAAAACACGCTAAAGGAACTTCCATTGAACTCGCCGGTTGTAAAAGCAAAATCAACCAGCATCACTAAAGTAAATTTACTGTTTTCTTGTCTGGATGATAAAAAGAGCCTTGTTACCTATCAGGCTTGTTAATTCAGTTTTGTCCGGTTCAGAATGGTTGGAACATTCTGTGTAATTAAAAAAACCAAGATGAAACGAAGTCGTTTTCGTCTTGGTTTTAATTCCTGCCCGTTCTGGAAATTCCGGTTAAATACCAGTCAGAACGCCTTGGTACCGTTCCGGCTCAAAATCATAATATTTTTTTTATTTTAGAACATTTTACTATCATAATATTTTGAAATTTTAGAAATGTTTTTTATTTTGAGATTATGTTTGTATGACTTTGTGTTTGTGTTGTATAATTTAAAGTTAATTTATCTTGAATTTAAATTATACTTCTTAAATTAATATATATATATATATATATAGTACAACCTCGAAAAGCTCCGAAACTGAAACGTTCATTTCCAATAGAAAAACCGGAACGACGACCGGAACGATATTGACAACCTTGTTCTATACAACATACCATATCAATTTGGTTTGGCAAAGAATCTATTTAATTGTGTGCAAGGCAATATTTTGATTTTATTAATGGCATTAGATTTTCTTGTGAGGCCAAAAGAAAAGGAGTAGGAGGACATGAACACTACCATTTCTAACGATGGAGATGGATATTGGTTCAGGGAATTCAACTATAATCCTAGCCTTAGAAAAATCACATTTTGAGCAACATCCTCTCATTCGATGCCCGAAATTCCCATTCAGTGCGTTAGATGAATGGAATGGAATGCAGTCTCATGAGTACTGGTTGAGATTAATTATAGAGAGAATGCCATATCTGTGGTACCTTGTGATAGTATTGTAACTTCCCGTGATGATCTATACATACAAGTAAAATAGTTTTTTTAAGCTTTAAACTTAGAAATTCAAAGTAAATTTTTATTTATATAATACAAGATTATTACAATCTAGTTTGTATACCTTGATATCCTTTCTTTAGGCTAGAGTACAAGGAATTGAATAACCAGCAAACACAATATTCATAAAAGAAAATTACTTTTTTTGATAATTTGATTAGGGAATATATATATATTCACATGAGTTCTAAAACTTGCTCACCATACTTTGAAGGAAACGGTCATTCGCAGCTTCAATTAGAGAGGAAAAAAACACAGATGAAAAGCAAGGATCTAAAAAGAAGAAGAAGAAGAAGAAGAAACCGTGATAATAATAATAATTTCATAGAGCCATGCCGGGAACCCAGCACCAAACCACCGATTCACAAAGCTATGCAGCACATTAATTTGCTGGAAAGTACTTGAACATTAAGGTACTTGCCCAGATTAAGACTTTTATTATTGAACTGGAAAGTACTTGATTATCGTCTCGATGGGATTTTGGTAACCTTTCAAGGCTTGAAGGTAGGGGGCCTCCTAACCTTGGTAGCTGTCTCAAAGCCATAAGCAATCTCAATTAGTTTTGGCTCCGAACCCTTTAGTCCACCAAAGCAAATCCCAAAGGGCACACCGCCACTATCATATCCAGCAGGGACGCTGATTCCAGGGTATTGTCCAATTGCAAGAACAGCTGATACACCACTAAAACTAGGTGCCACCACTGCGTCTAGTTTGTGCTTCTTGATTAATTTCTGCAGCCCATTCTTCGAAAGTTTCCTGAAAGTTGACACCAGTTTCTTCAATGTAGCCTCGATGTTTGTTATATTTCGACTCAAGAACTCGGCTCTCTCGAAGAGGTCTTGACCGTATTCCTCCGTCTTTTCCTGCAAGATACATAGATCAAAATTTGGATTGTACCCGTGTTGGTTCAATGCTGATTATATCCGCACAGATACTAACCAGTCTGGAGAATTTTTTGTTGAAGGCTATCACATCTTCCAAGGATCGGACCGGAGATGCCACCAACTGTTCTAGATACTTGTTTAAAGCTGGCTTGAATTCGAGCAACATTGCAAGTGTTTCTTCACTCTGCTGGGATGTGATTGTTTCAACTTGGCTTATTTGCAAATTGTCAACGAGCACTGCACCTTGTCGTCTTAATTTTGGAAAATACAAATCAAGGTCTTTTCAGCTTGCACTGATTTGCTAAGATATTATTGAAACTACTACTAGAAAAAATTAGATATCGTTTTTTTTTTGTACAGTCTTTATAAGAACAGAACTTTTTTTTTTAATTTAGAAAATACATTTAATCTCAATTGGAATGAATACTCATTTCATCCAGTGTTGTAGATTCTACGTCCAGGACCTGGTCTCGACCTGACCCCTGTCGTCTGGGGCGGTCCCCAGCCAACCCTTCCAGGCGCCCTGGACCAGGTCCCAGCTCTCAACTCAACCCTTGGAGGCTTGGTAGACCCCGGTCATGACCAGACCTCCAAGCGTCGTGGATTTAAACATGAATCATCTAGGTGTCTCGCGCATGTTCTCGGCCTGATAACCACTCAAGTGTTATACCGTAGATTAATAGTGTAAGAACAACTTTTGAGAAACCTTTCTTAGTTATGAAAACTTGCTGTCATTCTTTTTATTTATTGAAAACAGAAAAAAACGAAAATGGAAAGGTTTTTATATTTAAATTTCATTTTTTTTTTATGAAAAACGAAAATGATACCAGATAAACACTTTTTTTGTTACCTTAGTGTTTGAAAATGGTGCTCAAAAGTTTGATGCAGATGGGATTCGTTGCCAAAACTGAAAAATGGATCCCTCACTATCCCCAATCTCTTCCCTTTAAGCCCAAGAGGGTTAAGAAATTGTCTGTAGCCACCGTTTGGGATATATTTTGCTGCTTCTCCAGTTGCAGCATCATTTGAATCGAAGCCTACAATGGCATCAAGAACATATACAGCGTCCGATACTGTCCTGCATATCGGCCTGCTCCATCCAACATGTAATAACACAGCAAATATTGGTTCACGTAATCTCAATCTCTCTTGTCTTGGTAAAATGATCACAATTAGCTAAGAATAACCGATAATTTTCGTTATATATTAGGGGGGGGAAAAGAAGCAAAGAATTCACCTACCCCACAGTGTCCTGTCTAGGGGTGATTGGGATAACCCCAGCTCTACTCGTGAGGCCAACAGTGGGTTTGATGCCCACAACTGAGTTGTAACTGGATGGACATAGGATGGAGCCATCAGTCTCGGTCCCAAGTGACACGGCTGCCATGTTTGCTGCCACTGATATTGCTGATCCACTGCTTGAACCACAAGGATCCGCGGACAAAACATATGGATTCTGCAAATAAAAGTCACTATCTCACGTCGTCAGTGCGATTGACAAGTCGTTCGGAAGACAATCGTCACAGAACATGTAGCATTAGAATACCAATCCTGCTTCCTGCTTGTTTGTTCTTAGCAACAGCTAGAAAACCTTTCAATTCTACAAAATGATTGATTATAACCACAATCAAACCCCAAAATTATCTGTTAGTTTCAGACAAAACTCCAAAAGTCATAATAATGTTTAACATAGCAGAGTCATGACAGCAGTTAGAAGCCTGGTAAGTGAATCATCATCTCAAGAACGACTTGAACAACAGACTTGTGAAAGTAATTAATCAGCTCACCTTTCCTTGGCCGCTTCTCCCACAAAAACCTGAGGGTGCGCCATTTGACCTAAAATTAGAAAGGGTCTTCTAGAATTGTTTCAGTTATTAGAATTAGTTAGAATATTTAACACACAAAGAGAGAGCCCTAGTTTGTCAGGGCATGCATTTTTCATGTTTGCAACCTCTCTGCGGAAGTTGTTTTTTCTGCTTTTTCTGTTTTTCTGCTTTTTCTGTTTCATGTACTAAATGGCTATATATGCCAGGAACTATTGCTAATCAATACAATTTCCATTCATCCCATTTCACGTGTTTTTCTCAAAGTCTAACAAATTGGTATCGAGCTTGCATTAGGCCCGAAAATCCTTTGCAGCGAAGACGACAACAAGATGACCACAGAAGGCAACTTTGTCCAGCCAGCCATTCTAAGATACAATGGTCATTACGACCATTGGAGCATGTTGATGGAAAATTTCCTCCGATCAAAGGAAATGTGGGAGCTGGTGGAGACCGGATACTGATGAAGCAAGTGGGTCAACACAAACCGAGGCACAACAAAAGAAGAACGATGAAATGAAGTCGAAAGATTTGAAGGTAAAGAACTATTTATTTCAAGCAATTGATAGAACAGTTCTTGATACTATTCTCAAGAAAGACACCGCCAAAAACATATGGGATGCAATGAAGAAGAAATTCGAAGGGAGTGCAAGGGTTAAGAGATCTCACCTTCAAGCTCTCCGCAGAGAGTTTGAGACATTGGAGATGAGGTCCGGAGAAAGAGTGATTGAGTATTTCTCCAAGGTCATGATCTGTGGCCAATAAAATGAGAACCTATGGAGAAGACATGGAAGATGTTAAGGTAGTAGAGAAAATACTACGTTCTTTGACTGAGAAATTCAACTATGTTGTTTGTTCTATAGAGGAGTCAAAGGATATTGATATGCTTACTTGTTGATGAACCGCAAAGTTCATTAATAGTCCATGAGCAGAAATTTTCCAGGCATAAGAGTGATGAACAAGCTTTGAAGGTGACATATGAGGGAAACAGAGGTCGTGGTGGTCGTTTCTCATTCGAGGAAGAGGAAGAGGTAGAGGACGAGCGGACTTCAATAAAGCAACAGTTCAATGTTACGAGATGCCATCGACTTGGCCATTTCGAGTATGAGTGTCCTACTTGGAATAAGGAGTCACTGTATGCAGAGCTTGATGAGGAGGAGGAGATGCTTTTAATGGCTTATGTGGAGAAACATCAAGCAAGAAGAGAAGATGCTTGGTTTCTCGATTCAGGTGTTCTAACCACATGTGTGGTTATGAAGACATGTTCGATGATCTCAACAATGAATTTCGGCATTCCGTGAAGTTGGGGAATAACACAAGGATGAATGTGATGGGTAAGGGAGTGTGAAGGTAGTGTTGTGCTGAATTTCACATGTTATTGCTTGAGGTATATTTTGTTCCCGATTTAAGAAATAATCTTCTAAGTGTTGGCCGGTTGCAAGAGAGAGGGTTAGACATTTTATTCAAAGGTGGAACATGCAAAATTTTTCATCCAAGACGAGGACTAATCATTCAAACCACAATGAGCATAAATCGAATGTTCATTCTCTTGCTCGATGCTCAGTCTCCAGCACAACAAAGCGCTCAATGTTTCCACACAGACACACAAAATATGTGCCATCTTTGGCATAGAAGATACTGATCACCTAAGCTACAAAGGTTTAAAAACCTTATCACACAAAAACATGGTGCGTGGTCTTCCACAAATTTCAAACTCGGATGTTACCTGACTGATCGTTTGAAAGGGAAGCAGATCTGTGACCCCATTCCAAAGAAGAGCAACCGGAGAGCATCTCGAAACTGGAGCTCATTCACTCGACATTTATGGGCCAATTACTCCTACATCAAATAGCAACAAGAGGTATATCCTGTTATTTACCGATGACTATAGTAGGAAAACATGGGTATATTTTTGGTAGAAAAGTCGAGGCCTTTGAGTCATTTAAATGCTTTAAATCCATGGTTGAAAAACAAGTAGACTTGCTCGTGAAATGCCTTCGCGACCGACGAGAGGGGAATTCGTTTCCAACGAGTTCAATGACTACTGCAAACAACACGGCATCAAACGACAAATGACAACGACTTATACCCGCAGATGAATGGCATCTCGGAGAGGAAGAACAGGACCGTGATGAACATGGTTCGGTCCATGTTGTGTGACAAAAACATGCCCAAATTCTTCAGGCGGAGGTCGTGAACTGGGCTGTTTATGTTACGAACAGGTGCCCCACTTTAGCGATTCGGGATGTTACGCGGAGGAGGCCTGGAGTGAGATGAAGCCGTCGGTGGAGCATTTTAGGGTTTTCAGTCTGCTTAGCCCATGCTCATGTTCCCAAAGAGAGAAGATCAAAACTTGACCACGAAGCATTACTTGTGTATTATTGGGGTTAGCGAGGAATCCAAAGGTGCAGACTATTTGACCTGATTGCAAGGAAAATTATCGTGAGCGAGGACGTAATTTTTGAGGAAGAGAAGCTGTGGAAATGGGGTGAGAGCTGTGACCAACAAATTGATGATTTGCGATGGGGTGATGATGATGACGAAGGAGAGAAGGAGAGGAACAGATGGAGATGAAGAAATTGAAAGAGATGGAGAAATTGCAACTGGAAACAACGATGAAAGCCACGAAGAAGGAGATGACGATGAAGAAATTTGTGAAAATGAGAGAGTAAGGAACAGTGTGACTTTGCCGACAATTGAAGAAGAAAGGGAAAGTGAGTCTGCGTGAGTTGCGTGGCGGTCGACCCTCCACGTGGCGAACCAATGACGGCAGCTCAAGAGGATTGCGTGGCGGACAACCTCCCACGTGGATGGTGACTATGTAAGTGGTGGTGAGTTGTTTGAAGATGAAACCAATTGAGGTCGTTGAGGTGTCGACGATCCTGCCAGTATATGAGGAAGTCGTGAAGAGCACTCGAATGGAGGATGGCCATGAACAGTGAGATTGAGTCCATAGAGAAAATAAAACATGGACACTTCTTGCATTACCAGTAGGATCAAAAGATAGGGGTGAAATGGGTTTATAAAACCAAATATGATGAGAATGGGAAAGTTGATAAATACAAGGCGCGTTTGGTGGCGAAAGGGTATGCTCAAAAATATGGGGTGGATTATACTGAAGTGTTTGCCCGGTAGCAAGAATGGATACGATGACGGATGATCATCGCGTTAGCCGCGCACAAAATTGGATGATTTCTCAGCTGGACGTCAAATCGGCTTTTCTTCATGGCGAATTGAGTGAAGATGTTTATGTAGAGCAGCCGAGAGGATATGAAAAGAAGGGAGTGAGCACCTGGTTTACAAACCGCATAAGGCATCTGTATGGATTAAAACAAGCTCCACGAGCTTGGTTTAGTCGAATTGAAGCACATTTCATTGGTGAGGGATTTCGAAGATGTGAAAGTGAGCGGACTTTATTCACAAAAAGAACCCAACAAGGAGGAATCATCATTGTGAGTATTTATGTCGATGATTTGATTTTTACGGGTAATGATGAAGTAATGCTATCCGATTTTAAAAACTCTATGCTAAGGGAGTTTGATATGATCGACTTGGGAAAAATGAGGTTTTTCCTTGGAATTGAAGTATTACAAAAATCCGATGGGATTTATATTTGTCAAAGGAGATATGCTTTGGAAGTGTTGAAAAGATTTGGTATGATGGAGAGTAATTCGGTAGGGAGTCCGATAGTTCCAGGATTCAAGATAAGTAGAAATGAAGATGGAAATACAGTAGATGAAACCTACTACAAACAGATAGTGGGGAGTTTGATGTATCTTACTGCTACAAGACCCGATATGATGTTTGTTGTTTGTCTGATAAGCGGTATATGACAAGGCCTATGGAAATTCATCTGCATAGCGACTAAGAGAGCACTTCGGTATCTAAAAGGAACAGATGAACTATGGGATTCATTATAAAAGAGGAGGAGAAGGAGAGCTGTTAGCATTTACGGATAGTGATTATGCCTGCGACATGGAAGATAGGAAAAGCATCTCTGGGTATGTGTTCTTGATGGGTTCAAGCACTGTTTCATGGTGTTCAAAAACAGCCGATTGTGACCTTGTCGACTACTGAAGCTGAATTTGTGGCGGCAGCAGTATGTGCTTGTCAAGGAGTATGGATGAAGAGAATTTTAGGAGAACTGGGACACTCGGATGAAAGTTGTATGATCATAATGTGCGACAATAGTTCCACTATCAAGTTGTCCAAGAATCCCGTAATGCATGGCCGTAGTAAACATATTGACGTGAGGTTTCATTTCTTAAGGAACCTTACTAAGGAAAGAACAGATTGAGTTAATTCATTGTGGGAGTGAGGATCGGATCGCGGATATAATGACTAAGCCATTAAAGCTCGAAGCATTTCGAAGCTTCATAAGTTACTTGAGTATGTGAGATAAACTAATTGCTTCATAAGCATTTAGTTTAAGGGATGGAATGAAAGGGTCTTCTAGAATTGTTTCAGTTATTAGAATTAGTTAGAATATTTAACACACAAAGAGAGAGCCCTAGTTTGTCAGGGCATGCATTTTTCATGTTTGCAACCTCTCTGCGGAAGTTGTTTTTTTCTGCTTTTTCTGTTTTTTCTGCTTTTTCTGTTTCATGTACTAAATGGCTATATATGCCAGGAACTATTGCTAATCAATACAATTTCCATTCATCCCATTTCACGTGTTTTTCTCAAAGTCTAACAAAATTAGACCACTCACTCAAGCTAGCCTTCCCTAATATGATAGCTCCAGCTTTCCTCAACTTCATCACCACACCTG
Organism: Salix exigua; assembly: GCA_032356905.1. Classification (NCBI taxonomy): domain Eukaryota; kingdom Viridiplantae; phylum Streptophyta; class Magnoliopsida; order Malpighiales; family Salicaceae; genus Salix; species Salix exigua. The sequence goes on along the minus strand of CM063591.1, from coordinate 11,963,540 downwards.
CATCCCGAGGCACAACTGATCCAAGTAGTGCATAGGAACCAGCTGTAGTGTTCAGCTTGTCTTTGGTTGCCATGTTGTCCTTGAGCAGGATAGGAATCCCATGTAAACCACCAGACGAACCTGGGGTGTTGACCTTGCGCTCTCGGTCAGCCTTATCGGCTAGAAAGAGAGCATCAGGGTTCACCTCTATGACCCCTCTAAGGAGCGGGTTGAGTCTGCGGATCCGTTTGAGGTAGAACTCAACAAGTTGTCTTGAGGTTAGTTGGTTTTGCTTAAAAGCTAGTCGAAGATCATCAATAGTTGCTTCTTCGATTGAGAAGGCACTGCTTGTCTTGGTAAAGAACCAAGATAATAATAAACTGCTTGTCTTGGTAAAGAACCAAGATAATAATAAAGAAGCAAGAATTAAAAACAGTAGAGAATCGTTGGCCATAGCTTATAAGATGAGCAGTGCTCGACTGAGTTACCCAGCTGAGTTTTCAAGAGGGAACTAGGCTACGGGTGAGATAGGAGACGGTACTGCCTTTAGTAGACAAATACTGGAGGCTGAAGTAGCACGGGACGTTACTGTATATATGTATAGTAACTTATGGTTACTGATAGAACACTTAACTAGGTACTAATATTTGCCCGCGTGCTGAATTTTTTATATGTAGAAAAATAATTCATTTTTAATATGGTGTAATTTTTTTTTTAATTTTTTAAAATTATTTTTGACATTAGCATATCAAAATCATGTAGAAATATTTTTTTTAATTTAAAATTTAAAATTTATTCAAAAGCGATTTTCAAACGCATTACCAAACACTCTTGTCATATCTCACCAGAATCATAGTTCAATCAATTTTTTACAATAGTAATGAAAAACAAAATCCACATTTCAAATCACTATTTATTACTGTTTAAAATTGTGATATCCTTTGGCTACGTATAAAATAATAGTCATGGTGCACGCAAGCTAGCTTGGACATTCTAGTTATAAAAAAAAATTATAAGTTGAAAAAAAAAACAATGTCAAAGGATTATTCGTGACACGTGTAACCTACTCTGGTTATAAAAAATATATATATGTGAGGAAAAAATTGTAGTGCGTGTAAACTGACCCGGACACCGTGAGTATATATAAAAAAAGAAGCCTGAAAAAAAGAAGAGGAAAAAACATTTTCAAATATTAATAAATAGTGAAAATTGCAAAAAAACAATTAAGTTCAGAGATTTATTGTGATGCACATAAGCTGACCCGGACACCCCAATTATCGAAAAAATGACTGAAAAAAACATGTCAAACACTTATGAACAATAGAAAACACTTTTCTTTACTCAAAAATCATTTTCGGTGGCAGGGGGACTCGAACTCCAGCAATCTGAGAAACAATATTTACTCCTATTACCTATAATTAACTAAATAATTGGCGATGCAACGAGTTTTTTTTATCGATGTAGAAAATTAATTGCTTGTATATGTATTGTATTTTATTATTTTAATTAGTAATATATATATTTTAAGGCGCTAATATTAAATAAATATCAAAATATATAATTAGTTTCACATATCTATAAGAAAAAAACAAAACTTACAAATAATCATTAACATTATTTTGAATGTCTTATCTATAATAATTAGAAATTTCAACAACTAACAATATTAACAGAAAAGCAATTAAAAAACTAAATAAATGGCAAAACAAAAATAAATATAATTAGATTTAAAAGAATTATTTGACTTGAAGGATAAATAAAAAGAATTTAAAGAACAACAAAGAGAAAAAATAATAAATATAAATTTTCAAATGATCATAACCACAAATTAAAATATAAATATTAAAAAAAATCTTAATAACAAGTGGAAATAATAAAACTTTGTGAGACCATAATTATTTATAGAAAAAAATCCATAATTTTTTTTATGATTTATGACTCATATTATTATATTAAAAGTATTTCAGAGTAATGATAGTATTTGTTTTTAAAAAACCTAGGTGATATATATATATATATATATATATATATATATATATATATATATATATTAAGGCTCTAATATTAAATAAATATAAAAATATATAATTAGTCAGATATATTTAAAAGAAAACAAAACTAACAAATAATTATTATCATTATTTTGAATGTCTTATCTATAATAATTAGAAAATTCAAGACTTAACAATATTAAAAAAAAAAGCAATTAATAAACAAAATAAAAATAAATATTATTAGATTGTAAGAATGTATTTGTTAGTTATAAATATGGCCATAAACACTTATAATGATCTCTTTCCCTCTCTTAGATATAAATGCTTGTACTTTATTTATTTGTTAGTTTGTTTGCTAACTGGAAGATTGTCTTATGAACTTCAAAAGTCATTCCTTGTTCAGGAGCCTCTTTGGTGGAAGAAATCCAAAATTTAGTGGTGCAAACATAGGGGCAAGAATGAGAAATTTTGTCACCTCTCTCTGCTATCTCTAGGAAATGGGATAACTTTATGGCTCAAAAATTGAGCAGAGGTGGTTAAAGTTGTTATTGGAAGTGATTTTTATTCAGAAATAAAACAATAAAAATTATTAAATTATTATGATAAAAAAAAGCAAGGAAAAAACTAATATTATTATTCCTATTGAGTTAATAATTGGAAAAATTCAATAAAAATGTCAATAAATTGTTTTTTAAAAAACATAAGTGAAAAAAATAAAAATGAAAAAAAGTGAAAAAACGCCAAAATCAATAAAAAATAAAAACAATCAAAATACATTTTAAAAAAGTGAAAAAAATTAAAAACACAATGCACAAGTGTTTCGCGTTTAGCTATATGTATAACTAGCTATATTGCTCAGCGTTATCGGGGCATTTTTGTATATAATTTTATATAATTAAATAAAAAACGATAAATTTATATGATATAATTAAAAAAATAAAGTAGAATTTCTAATTTCACGACTATGATTCATCATGTTTTTCCCCAACAAGATCTAGACCGGTGTATATAGTATACTAGCTATATTGCCTGCGCGTTGTCGCGGACATTTTTTTATATATAATTTTATATAATTAAATAAAAAATGATAAATTTATATAATATAATTAAAAAAAATTATAGCTTATGAGATAAAATATATAAATTTTTAAGTACAATTTGTTGTGCAAGTATAAATAATATTTTTTAGAATAAAGGTACAAAGTTATAAAAAGATCATAAAAGAGCGCGAACTATATAACATGCGGATCATTGAAAAAAAGACGTATGTTGACATGAAGAACGAAGCCAAAACCTTTCTTTAAAATGTGACATTTAATTTCCCTGTTGATTAAATCAAAGACTAACAAAAGTAGATAAAATTTAATAAAAAAGAAAATGAAAAATTATAATAGATGCTAAAACAAAAATAAAAATTATTAAATGCTTATTAAGGAAAATACAATAAGGATAAAATACAAAAAAAAGAAGAAGAAGAAACGAAAAAAAAGGAGTTGTAATCATAAAATAAAAACAAAATGGAGGAAAAAAAAGAAAAATTAGAAAAAAAAAAGAAACGAAGGAGCAGTAATTATAAAATAAATAAATAAAATCAGCAAAAAAAAAAAACTGTTGCAATACACACAGTGTAATGTGAGAGGGAGCACAGTGAAAATATGAGAGGGAGCACAGTGAAAATATGAGAGGGATTATATGTTTTGTAATTTATGGCCATAGCTTAGGATTTTCAGTTCATAATAATTTAATATTATGTTTTCACGGTACTAGAAGCGAGTGAACAATCATGTAGCATTGCAATGATTGTCTCCGACAGTGCTGTTTTTGCTTCTTTGATAAAGGATTTCGAAAAGGAGAGTGCGCTCATAAAGGGCGAGGAGAAATTTCGCGGTGGTGCCTATAAAAAAAGAAGTTAGATTCCCTCGTGAAAAATAACAAAAATATCTCCATTTGTTCTTAAAAATTATATTCTTTATTATTATCTACTATTTCTCCTTTTTATATGTTTTTTTATATTAAGAATTACAACTTTAAGTATTATGTAATTCTCAATCATTTTAAACCTCATAGAATTTGAACATAAAAATTCTCCTTGATCCAACAAAAAAGGATCATATGGGATTTATCTATGAATCGCATAACAACTCTAACTTCAATGATTATTTAGTTTGTTAATTTTACATTTGATTTAGTACATGCAAGGTTTGATATAATGAAACACATCAATACACTCTATTATAACAAGAGGAATATTGAAGCCTTAACATCTAAAAATATCATTATTATTACTGCTAAAACAATAAAAATTATTAAATTACCCTGAGGAAAAAAATTGAAAGCATTAACAAAAGAGGAAGCAAGAAAAAAACTAAAATTATTATTATTGTGTTAATAATGAGAAAAAAATTAAATCAAAGAAAAAAAAGCCCAATAACTTTAACAAAAGAGCAAACAAAAAATAAAAATTATTAGCTAAATGAAATGAAATTAGTAACTGTGATTTTTCATGAGATGAACATACATAGGAGTATAAAATAACAAAAATAACAAAAATATCTCCTTTGTTCTTAAAAATTATATTCTTTATTATTATCTACTATTTCTCCTTTTTATATATGTTTTTATTAGCTTGCCACTTAAAACACAAACCTCAATTATTTTCACCCACCATATTATGTGTGAGAATGTTTTCATGAGATGAATGCAAATAGATGAACATACATAGGAGTATAAAATATTTAAACAACACTCTATTTTACCACTTGAGATTCAAAAGTATAACTCATCTATCTACTTACATTTACTTCGTCTTTTATATAATTTGGGTTCATCAATCAATAGAATGACTATCTCTTTTTTTTATCAAATGTAAGTATATAAAGAAAGATCAAAAATAAAACAAGTTGTGAACAACAAAGTCAAAAATCTAAAAAGAGTAGACACCTCAAGGGAACATAAACCCTAAGTCAAACAAGGGAGCAAACTAAGGAGAAGCCAAAACAAGAAGCATAGAATCCATCTCCATTCCAACTAAGAAGCTGGCAGACTAAAATACAAGCAAAAAGCAAGAACTAAAAGAAGAAGAACATTCACAACCAGCCACAACAAGCAAAGCAAACAGAGAAGCAGCCAGCAACCAACACCACCCCATTAAGATCGGTCATACATTAGATGGAGAATGACTATCTCTTGCTCTTGCTTGCTGCTGTGAGTCATAGACACTTGCTGAGATGTTTTGTACTGCTCTGAGTAAGAATTGTCTGTTATTTATTTTTCAAAGTATGCCATAATCATATTTCTTAACATGTTGCAGCATTGAAATTAACTTCAGAAAAATATCTTCAAGAACAGAGCCGAATTACTCGCTAATTTACTACCATGTGAAGGCTATAGGGCCTCTAGTGCATGGTGTCCAATCCATGGCGTGTGGTATCTGCCGTCCGTTTCTTGGTGTTTTTCTCGCTGTAGTCTTGCAGATTATTTTACAAGAAACAAATCGACGAAAGCAAATGAATTTGGCTCTACTGTGTTACATTTCCTTACTGTTTTTTATGTAATTCAACTTCTGTTTTCTTTAAAGTGTGACAATGCACAGAGCATGCGTTTGTATCTGGGATTTAATTATTGATTGTCCATAACTCAATGGGACATTGATATCTGCCAATTTTTCCATTGAAGCAGCGATCAAACTGCCAAAGACATCAGAAAAATTCAGAGTAAGTAATGCCTTTTTACATGTAGACAGTCAAAACCATGATGAAAGACGATGGATTAATGGTTTTGAGAAAGCTATACTTGTGAATAGAGAGCACTGGCAAGAGAAAGATTGTGAAGGTTGCTTGAATGAATTTACGAATAAACCAAGCCTGAATACCTCCGTATTAAAAAATAATATAAATCATGTTATGGGATCTCACTTACAAGCTTAAGCTTTTAGGTGAAACGGTTCCTTAACATGGTGTCAAAGCCTTGTTGATCCAGCGGTCATGAGTTCGAATCTCATCACTTTCATTCTATTTGATAAAAATCAAGCACAAGGTGATGTGAGCTTGTGCAAGTTTCAAGCCCAAAAGGCTTTCAATTGAAGGGGTGTGTTAGAGAATAATATAAATCATATAATGGGACCTCACTTACAAGCTTAAGCTTTTAGGTGAGATGGTTTTTAACACTCCGTATAGATGATATTGATCTCATCCGAAGCATAGAAGGACAGAGATTTCCTGATTTTACTAGGAATTAAACTCTCATGAAGACAGATTTGGGATCCAAGTTACTGCATATTTTTTGTTATAAATCTTATTTTCGCTATAGTCGTGATCCTGGAGTCACGAGGACAATCACAGGGAGTACAAGTTGATAACGTAGATGAATATCATCCCCAACTAATTTCTATAGGAATGCTTGAGAAGCTCTACAAAAAAGCACCAAAACACACTCGCAGATAGAAATTCTGGAGATCATATGGAAACTGGCATGATTGTGAAAAGAAAGCCTCCCTGTAGAAGTAAACAAAATAGATGCAGAGTGGCATTCCATTGCCATCATACCCTTAAGCCAATGCAGAATATCATACCCTAAGAACAAATCTGGAAAGAAGTAATCTATATTTATTGATCAATTTAATATAAAACTTAAGATCTCAAAGCAGCCATTCTTTCGAAGGTTCAAGCCTTGAATGTAGGAGGCTTTCTAATTCTAGTAGCCTGTTAAAAACCAAAGGCAATCTGAATTAGCTTTGGTTTTGTACCCTTCAATCCCCCAAAGCTAATGCCAAAAGGCACGCCCTTATCATCATATCCTGCTGGGACATTGATTCCTGGGAATCCTCCGATTGCAAGAACAGGTGAAAAACCTGCTCCAGGTGTGACCACGGCATCTAGCTTATAATACCACATCAGCTTTTGAAATCCATCTCTTGTCAGCTTCGCTAAATTTATTAGTGCAGCCTTCTCGATGTTGCCGATCCCATTTGTAGCTTGAGCTAAAAGAAAGATGTCTTGACCAAATTCGTTGATCTTTTCCTGTTTGGCAACTCAAATATGTTAAGATTATAAGATGTAATCATGCATTCTTACAATTACTGATGTAGCTTAAATGTTGATCATTGTGCACAGAAAATTGAAAGAAAGCCTATACCCATATACTCACAAGTTCGGCGAATTTTCGGTTGAATGCAATAACATCGGCTAAGGTTCGGACAGGGAAGCCACCAGATCTTTCAAGTATGCATTGAGGAATATTTTGAACTCAGCTAGCAATAATGTTACTTCACCGCTCCCAGTGGAATTTAAGATAGCATTGATGTTGGCTATTTCCAAATGGTCAACTATAACTGAACCTCCTTGTCTTCATTCGAAGATAAAATTTGTATTACATGATCACATATTTCATAAAAATACTTCAATTAATGGTTAGAATATTTTTATTACCTTAGTGTTTGAAGATGGTGCTCAAAAGCTTGACTCTAAACTTTACTGGCAAAACCCAAGAATGGATTCCTTACTATTCCAAGTCTCTTCCCTTTCAATCCATGAGGTTTGAGAAATTGTTTGTAGCCTCCGTGTGGAATGTACTTTGATGCTTCTTGGGTTGCGCCATCATTGAAATCAACACCTACAATGGCATCAAGGACGATAACAGCGTCCGATATTGTCCTGCAGATGGGCCTGTCCCATACAAAGCCAATGTGTGATTACATGTTGACTGAAATCACTGGATTGACTTAACAATGAGTAGACCATTGCTGATATTATCGACTAATTGAGTGAAAATTAATGCAGTGATGTGATAGGATTAATATGAGACCACTCACCCAACAGTGTCCTGTCTAGGAGAAAGTGGGATAACCCCAGCTCGGCTGGTGAGACCAACTGTTGGTTTTATGCCCACCACCGAATTTGCATTAGATGGACATAAGATGGAGCCATCGGTCTCTGTCCCTAATGACACTGCTACGAAATTTGCTGCTACCGATATTGCTGACCCACTACTTGATCCACAAGGATCAGCTGATAGAACATATGGATTCTGCACAAAGATCCAGAACACTTGGGTGTGACTCTACCAGCTACAATGGATATTTCTTTGGGACATGGCTGATAATCTCGTGAATATTCAAGCAAATAATCGAAGAACGAAAAGCCAAAAAATGTAATCTATAAGAAACTCAGAAAAACTTCGACAAGGTTTTTGGGGTTAACTCACCTTTCCCTGGCCACCTCTAGCACTGAAACCATTAGGTGCATTAAGTGATCTGAAAGAACACCACTCACTCAAACTAGCCTTTCCAAGAATTATAGCGCCAGATTTCCTTAACTTTGCCACTACCCCTGCATCACGAGGGACAACTGATCGAAGCAGGGCAAAAGAGCCAGTTGTTGTGTTCAGTTTATCTTTGGTGGCGATGTTATCCTTTAGGAGGATAGGAATGCCATGCAAGCCAACCAGAGCACCTGTTGCCCTAACCCTCCGCTCATAGTCGGCTCTATCAGCTTGGTAGAGTGCATCAGGGTTTATTTCAATGACCCCTTTAAGTACTGAATTGAGCCCATGGACTTCTCCAACGTAGAACTCGACTAGTTGCCTTGAGGTGAGCTTCTTTTGCTTAAAAGCAAGTTGGAGATCACTTATGCTAGCCTCTCTAATTGAGAATCCATGACATGATATTGCTAAAAGAAAGAAAATTAGTGATGAGAAAAGCGAAGAACTCAATGGTTTCTTTGTAACCATATCGTCAGTCGCTGTAAAACCGTGATCTATTTTGAAGTTGTGTTTGAGTGGGATGTGAAATGGTCTTGACTACACACAGAGAAACAATGAATGTATCGGTACCTGGGATGGATATTGTGGGCAGTCTATTTGAATCATTCTGCTAATTAGATGCTGCCACTTGATGAAAACAGCGTATTGATCTTTGCCGGGATTATCCATTTCTGGCAGGATTCTAAGAGAACTTCAGTTAATTTTGAATAAAAAAGCGAAAGCACCAGTGATGGCAAAATCGGCTTTCTAAACTTACTGCACTAAAGAAATGCCCTGATAGAATATTCTTTTAGCAGTGAGCTGAAGTATTGGCTGGTTTATGACCAAGTCAAGGCTGCAGCAAGGTCTCTGGTGAATGACCAGTTCTTGGCTGACCGGTTTTTGCCTTCTGTTTCTGGCAGTTTTTCATGCATGATAGCTGCAGCCTAATATAATTTTATACAAGGCATCGCTGGTAAATATGTGTGTTTGTGTGTACTGTTGTTTAATTGCCGTCCATTTCTGGCAATTTTTTCTTCAATGATTTCTGATTCTCTATATTCAGCGCACTGAAAGAGTCCTGCTCTATGGTTTGTTTGCTACTTTTGGCTACGGCAGAATGGACAACAATTCACCATAGATTCTAAAGAAGTTTTCTTGCTTTCCGGTGTTATAAATGTATGGATTATCCGTTTGTATCCGAGTTTCAACAGTTCAATGACTGTTCATACTTTCATGGGACATCAAAATCAGTCAATTGATACCCTTTGATCAAAGGCAACAGGCCATCAGGATAATTAAAGTGAACAACACAAACTTAAAGCAGTTGTGTTCAGCCAGCAGGTTTCTATCTTCTTTCAGAGGATGAGCCCCTAAAAGTTCTCCCAAAAACCAATCCAAATATCAAATTTATTAGCTGTTTTAAAGTTCATAATGAGTGGATTGTGCTAAAATAATCTCTAATTAGACAGTATTAGCTAGTCTTCGGGGAAGTGATTGCTTCATTGTTGCATGCAGTTACAGTTTGAAGACAGGGTCTGAGATTTGAACAGATCCAGTCCTCGAAAATAGCAGTGTAGATCAGAAAATGGAAGAGCCCCTCCAGATCCAGACCTAACTTGGGTTTCTTTGGAAGGGAGATTTACAACCTCAAACACTACAGTTGAAGAATAACGTCCCCAGATTTAGGAGGGCTTCTGATTTTAGTAGCTTGTTCAAAGCCAACTACGATCTGAATCAGCTTCGGCTCTGAACCCTCCTCCAAAGTTAATGCCAAAAGGCACCCCCACGTCGTCATAACCAGATGTCACATTGGAAGGGTTTTGTGTATCAAGACTCAATGAACCTTGGGCCTGTACAGTACAGCTGTGAGGCCCATAACGTTTAAAGTCTTGGCCCACATAGTTTTTTTATGGCTTCCAGTCCAGGCCCGAGCTGTCTTGTAATGAGCATGAATGACATTATGTCTGAATTAAATGTGATTATCCACTTTTATTATTGTGCAATTTTGAGATATTAAATAGTTTGTTAAGTTATACAAGTCAGAATTCTCACATTAACAAGGCACTATTAACCTTTATTCACATATCATTAAAGTTATTTCCTCCTCCTTGTCATTCTTTTATCTGATTTTCCCCCACCATGACTGCAATGCTACACCGTCAATCAATATGCTCCATGCAACAACATTTTCTTTTCTTCTTTGTTAATGTAAATGTTCTTTGTTAATGTAAATGCCCGAGACACTTTACGTGCACCTCTATTAATTTTACTGCCCCTGAAATTAATACATGTAAGTGACTATCATATTAACACCCACAATACCGCTTGTTATTTAAGCAGTTTCATTATACACTTTATTGATAGCCTAAGACGTACAACGTCATCCAATGATGTCTGATAGAAAATGAAGGCTGAGAACAAAAAGATCCCGGTCAGGAAGAGAATTGACTTATTTCAGAGACTCGATCCTTTTCTTCATGGTGGATTTGATAGCATGGAAATAGATAGGGATAAGAATAATGATATATTTCAAATAAAATCATGCTGCCAACCACATTTTCTATATAAATAACCATTTATTTCTTTTCCAAAACAAGAATCAATGTGGCCAGTTCCATACTGCAGAAAGAACATATCAATGAAGGAAACATAAGAGAAAAAAGAACTATTAAAATACCTATTTGGCAGAGATCCCATGCCTCATCTCATTTGACTTTGGACAACTCAACATTCTGTAGTACAGAATTTTAACTTTGTAGACAGAACAGTCAGAAAACTCTTGATGTAACTAAAACATGAATGCAGTGCAAACTTTGTAGCTATGAACTCAAACTCAACTCTGCACTCGGTTTGTCGAGTTGTGCACTAATGACACAGATCATCAAGCCAATCAGCATAAATCCGATTTATTTTCTTCTGTCCTTTCCACTTTAATAAACATTTCGTACCTTTCTCTTCAACTAAACTAGGCACATTCACTATCGACATACTTGGAGACAAGTTATTAGGAAGAGCTGGTGTTGGTGCTATAGTCACTGTGGAGCCTGCATTTCCTGCTTCCACCTCAGTGCGTCCACCAGGAATTTGCAACTCTGAGTTCAATGGAAAAGTTGAGTTTAATAGATAAAAATAAAAATGAAAATAGAGTTCATGAATGATGATTTCTTTGCATCTTTTCTAGAGGAGCACAATTGTGATCGTATGATGCAACACACATCAAATACAAGGATCAACTTTTCCAGTCAAGAAATCAATGGAAGATGAGAAAACTAGACAAATACAACATCTAAAAATTATTATTGCTCACTCCTATCAACATATATGCAAGCCTGTGACAAATTCTGTCTATCTCTAATCATAGAACTAAAACTGAGGAACCAAAAACCATTACTGCTATACAAGACGCAACAGTTCAAGTTTCTAACAAAAAAATAAATTTCTGTTCTAGATAAATAAATAATATACTTTAAGGAGATAAATGAAGAATGTCTTTTCAGAAGATAATGAGACAGCCTCACAGTAAGTCAAAATAACAAAGCAAAATCAAGATGTAGGACGTGCTGATCCTGTATTGATTAGCTTAAGAAGACTCGATGACGAAAAACACGAGTCCTAGAAAACATTAAAAGGCTATTCTAAGCAGATACAGAGTGAATAAAATTAGGAACTGATTAAAAGAGAACTGATTGACCAAGGGATCCATCTCCAGAAAATGGGGCAAAAGATGAGTTTTTCTCTATAAATGGTAGGCCTTTAATTTTCATGCAGGAATTTTCACACAATTCGTAGGCAGATAATGTGACATATAAGGAGTTATGCCAGTATCTCGGGGCACTGAATATATAAAACGGAATTTTAAGTTTAAACTCACTGATTCATGTTAACAAGTTCAATTGGAAGCCACCAGGCTCCCCAGAAAGATAAATCAAGATATCATCATATACTTAAAGCCTATTGGAAAAGAAAAAAAAAAAAGGAAAACAAATGAAGAACTCCAATTCAAATAGTCTGAATCATCAAAATTTAACCAAACTTTAATGCTAACAATTACTGCAGTAACAAACAGGTGTTAAATATAACAACAAAATACAACTTCAAGCAACAGAAAGCACCTGCTAGCCCATGAGCAAAGTGACATTTCTCGCCAAAGGGGCATTGACCTGTCATCTCCCACTTAGTGCACAGCTTTGTCTTCCAATAAACAGGCTTTATTAAACTTGATCGAGAAGCATCCGAAACAACAGTGTTTGCAGGCCTGTTAACTTCAGCAGCATTAAAGACGCCACTTCCTTGACCCGTCAGCTGACCTGTAGTCCCGATACTTATTGCAGCACTCTCCCTGAACCTCCCTGTGTCCTCCCTGAAATTTGCTGGATCCTCGTGAAGGAAATTACACCTATCCCCATAAGGACATTCCTCCCCATTATAAAACTTCTTGCATAGCTTCATCTTGTGAATTATCCTCAGATCATCTTCCCGATTCGTCGCTGTTGACCTATCTTCTTCGCTACTTGCACCTCCACCCACTAGTTCCTTCCAATTTGGTGGGGGCTGCCTCAAATCTTGCATTCCATGAGCAAAATTGCAATTCTCACCATTCCTACAAGTACCAGTCTTAAACTTTGCACACACTCTTGTCTTGAAAAAGATGTTGGTTGTTCCCTTGTGGACTGGAAGGCTGTTTGTTGGTGGCACCCTAGAACTCATGGATTGGTCGGAATTGTCCTCAGAGTTTCTAGGTCTATTATAAGGAGGTTGGTGTTGTTGTTCAAATTGCTCATTGTTATTCATTACAAATTGAGGACACACATCAATAGCATCACTGCCTGAATGATATGAGGCCTGTGATGCCATGAAAGAAACAGGGGAATCAGGGTAACTCATGTTTCTACAATGTAAAATCAAACTTAATGAGAAGAACGAACTTAGACCTCAAAAACCCTTGATTTATAACACTAAAATCTACCAAACCAATTAAGAAAGATGCAATCTTTATCCCCAAGAGACAAACTTTTCACTAAAGATATGAACTTCTGGTTTAGAACTGAATCAATGTATCAAGATTGGGAAAAGAAAGAAAACCCCAGATTTATATTTGGATCAAAACCAAACAAAAACGATATAATTTGGGACGGACTTGAGAGAATTAATGAATGGTCGTTAGAAGAATTTAGACAAAACCCAGATGAGAAATTTGGATCAAAACGATGAAAAGTTATAGCTTTAGCAAACAGGTTTATATACAAAGTCCAATATGAAAAGGGAATGGTACAGACTAAACCCTAGCCGCCAAATTGAGCGAATGCAAGTTTGCTAGGGTTTTTGTCATGTTATATAAGTAATTCTTATTTGCCTTTAGGAGACAGTCGGAAGGGTCACAAGTTTTTAAACGTGAAATAGCAAAACGCCGGGTTGAATGACTTGTTCCAGGAGTTGCAGTAAAATAATCCATACCCTATGAGCACGAAATTTGAATAGAAATAATAGATTAATTTACTTCAAAAATAATGATTTAAGAATATAATAGATTTTTTAGTTCAAGCCTTAATTATTTCACCACAATTAAACCAAAAAAATGGTGTTTGGCATCCATAAACTTATTTGAAGTCTTCACAAGAATAATCTAAATAATTCATTTTTCTTTATTGTTTGTTGGCACATTCTTTCGTTCAGACAAATTCCAAAGAAATACTAGCTTTGTCCAAATCTATGACCGACACCTTATTGCAATTCAGATTAATTTAACGAGTTCCGAAAAATAAGTTCCTGGAAATCTCGAATCTTCCCTTTTAAGTTCATTTGATCAAGGGATTGCATCAAGTAATTAAACAATCAAACAGCTGAGATGGGGGAGAAACATTCTACCATGCAATACCAGCAAGTAGAATGGATCATTGATAAGTAATTATGCAAAATTAAGAAATCAATTAATACAGTGGATGATAGTAGAGCAAGGTTTCGATGAAGAAAATCTTCAAAATCTAACGCATAAAACAAAGAAGAACCCCCAATTAACTTCCTAGCTAGTTTCCACCACGCAATCCACCACTCCTTTTATCTAGTTTTAACATATATAATTTTTATTTTGGTTTTTATTTTTTGGTTTAATTTTGATCTCTTGATTTTTTTTACTTCTTCCAAGATAGTTTTTAATTTTTTATTTGTATTTATACACCTCTGCTCTTGGTTTATATTTTTAATTTTTATTGTTATTTGTATTTATATTAAATACAGGTTGTATCAAAAAACTCTATTTTATGCATATATAGTTAACCGTGAAATGCTTGAAATACTTTATAGTTAACTCTTTCATTTTGTCTTATTTGAGGATACAAAGATTATTTTATGGTGCACTGAAAATGTAAAATTACTAGGGCACCCCCATTGACAATTATTGGTTTTTATCTTATTTGAGGGTAATGGTTATTGTATTGTGCACGAAAATGAAAAAATTAAAATTACCAAAGATATCATAATATTATTTTAAAAATATTTTACATAATAAAATGAATGAATATATATATATATATAATATACAATTATTAGTATTATTATTATTGTAAATAATTTTGTTACAATAATAATCAAAAGTTTTATAGGCTAATTATTTAACTCAAATATATAACATCATAAGAAAATATAAGACCATTAACATTTTTTTGCATGTTAAAAAAATTGTTTCTAGCTATGACAAAGTGTAGAGTCAGTGACTCATATTTTTCATTGTAAATAATTTAGCAGAATTTTTTCACTCATTTTATCTACGTGTGACTTCAGTATATTTTTTATGTGATATTAAATCTGAACTTTCACACATAAAGAAGTTGCAAAAGTCAATTTTTAAGAAAAATAACATCAAATGATAATTTTTTGAATAGTATTCTAATTGTTATTATCATGATTGTTAAATTATCATAATTATTATAGCTATCATTATAACCATTATTGTACATAATTAATATTTTAATTATTATTTTCATACTATTGATGGCATTATTATTATTGTTAGAAAAAATTAAATTATTTTTTTATTTTATAAGATTTATTCTTAATATTATTATATTAAAAGTATTTTAGAACACTTGTTAAGGAACCATCTCACCTAAAAGTTTCAACTTGTAAATGAAGCGCCATAATATAATTTATATTATTCTCTAACCAATTAATATGGACTTAACTAGTAATGAAAGTAACCATTATTATTATTTTTTTCGAGCAACTAAGGATTGTTTTTGTCATTTTACATGCCTTGTTAGAATGGTCATGCACATCAATATTCCTCGCTAATGATGTTATTGTTAATACTAATAAATAAATAAATAAAAATAAAAACTTGCAGATTCATCGCCTCAAACCGAGAGATATTATAAATATAGCTAAAAGGAAATGGAGAAAGGAACTGTTAATTCATCGTTCACTCGTGACTCATGGTCACTATTCATGTGCAATTTTACTCGGTGTTTGCAGGTGTATGTCTTCTTTTTTTTGGTTTTGAGCGAGTGTATTAATGAAATTAGCCCTGAAAAGACAAAAAAAACACCACCGATTTCGAGGGCTTTGAGGTAATTGGCCATTCAGACCCGATCCCGCTAGCTTCGGTAGGCGACTTTTTTATAATATTTCTTAAAACAATGCATTGTCCGTTTTAGCCCTCAAAATAACGCACAAGGTGGGAGGGGTTAAACGGTAATTAGCCAATTTTTTATTGTTTTCGCCGGATTCTTGTTGGCGTGTCCCAACAGCGCCAGTCCATTTCACAGCACGCACGTGTTTCGAGCGACGCGTGCTACGTCATACTGGCGTCCAAAAATGATCAACCAGACGTCTAGAACGATGTTTCCTAGACATGTGTCAATGGGCGTTTGAATCCCCCCCTCATTTCTCTCTCCTCCTGCGCAAGCTAACGTCAGCGAAACAGTGTTTTTAGCAAAGTTCATTTTAGTCCCTGAACGTTATAATTTGTTTTTCTGTCCCTTATTGCAATTATATAAGTTTTGATTTGTTTCAATTTCATTCTTCAATTGAAATTGATTATGTGTTGAAGTTCCAGTTCGGTCGTCATGCTTTTAATTTTGCGGGTTGGGCTGGAATTCTAAATATTTTTGGTATCAAAGTTTTGATTAATTGCAATTTCATCCTTCCATGCAAATTTATTATAAATCCTTAATATTTTAGGTATTAAAAGTTTGATTTCTTTCAATTCTATGCAAGTTAATTATGGATTTCAGTGTCATTTCAGTCCCAGTTCTTTTAGTTTCCGGTGTTGTTTTGAATTATTTGATTTCAATGTTTGGATTTACTTCAATTTTGTCATTTAAATTTAAGATATTATTGAAAATATATCAAATTAATTATA
The DNA here is from genome assembly GCA_032356905.1 of Salix exigua. Taxonomy (NCBI): domain Eukaryota; kingdom Viridiplantae; phylum Streptophyta; class Magnoliopsida; order Malpighiales; family Salicaceae; genus Salix; species Salix exigua. The sequence goes on along the minus strand of CM063591.1, from coordinate 11,946,971 downwards.
TATTTGTATATTTATGTCAAATTAAAGTATGTAAAACTAATATAATGTTCAAATATTTATTGAATATTTAATCTATAAATATATAGAGGGAGAGGAAAAATGACCTAGGATTTTCTTAATGACAGAAATTCATGTCAGTATTCTTAAATACATTTAATATAATAATACGATGAATAAATTTTATGCTCTTTTGTTTAAGTTTGTTTCTTTAAATAAATTTGCAGTGTTTTAACTTTTTAATTATATATTTGTGTATTTTTGTCAAATTAAAATATGTGAAATCAATTATATGTTCTAATATTTATTGGATGTTATCGCCTAAAAATATATAGAGAGAGAACAAAATAGTCTAAGATTATCCTTTAAATTAAATATATTATTGAAATTATGTCAAATTAATTATATATTTGTATATTTATGTCAAATTAAAATATATAAAACTAATTATATGTGTGGATATGTATTGAATATTATTGCCTAAAAATATATTGAGAAAGACGAAAAATGACCTAGGATTTTTTGAAGGACAGAAATTCATATCATGTTTTCTTAAATATATTTAATATAATAATATGATTAATAAATCTTATATATAAAAATATTGGCTTCAAAATTTAATTTTGTGCTCTTTTATTTAAGTTTATTTATTTACAAGAATTTCCAATATTTTCATTTTTAATATTTTTGATATGATATTACTGGAAATTTAGTACTCTTTCAATTTAAATGTTAACAAATTTACCTGTATTATCTACAAGTCAAATGAAAAAATATACAAGTCACTTCCCGTTTCCATTAGAATGTTCTTTTTAGACGACAAATAAATCATTATAGCGCACAAAAAAATTAAGTTTATGTTTTAAGAACAAATTACAATATTTTTATTTCTAATATGTCTGATATTTATTAAATATTATTGCCTAAAAATATATTGAGAGAGAGGAAAAATGACTTTGGATTTTTTGAAAGAAAAAAATTCATATTCATATTATTAAATATAATTATACTAACTATATATTAAAATAATAAAATATAATACATAAAAAACAATCAATTTTTTACATAGATAAAAAACTCGCGTATCGCGCGGGTAAACCGCTAGTATTTTCTAAAACAAGCTTACTTTGGGCCTAGCAATTGTAAACTTCGATGAAAATTTCTAGACCAGCCCATTAAAAGACCCACAGCATGAGCACACCCTTCGCTTGAGTGGACACAAATAGTTACAAAACCTCACCCGCCCGATGTGTCATCCTGGTTATCAACCCAGTGCCTAGTTCAGGCCATGTCCTAACTATGATAAGGAGCACTCCTGACTCGAGAGCTATCAAGTTGCATGGGAAGGAGCAGTCTGTTACTTCATTAGTTAAAGAAGCTAATCAAAACATCGAGTCAGAGAAGTTCACAAGCTGAAACTTTTCATTCTAGTCGAGAGACGAGGGGAAGGGAGAGATAGTTGATGCATGCAATAGTTGATAATGCAGCAGCATATTTTTGTTACAGCAAAAGAAAATCATAATTTAGGGACAGGAAGTTTTTGTTTCTAGTCGAAAAGAGTAGGAGGAAGGAGGCTCGCGAGACAGGGTAGCCTGCTCAAAAGCATAAGCAACCTCAATCAGCTTTGGTTCCATCCCCTTTAATCCTCCAAAACAGATCCCAAATGGCTTTCCCTTGCTGTCATACCCAGCTGGGACTGTAAATGCAGGGTACCCTCCAATAGCTAGCACTGTAGAAACATCCACACCGAGTGTCACCATGGCATCCAAGTCATTCTCTTTCATCATCTTTTCAAACCCTTCTTCTGACAGTTGTTCCATTAACTCCACTGCCTTCTTCTCTTTCTCTCCGACCCCATTTGTCATCTCCGCGGCAATGAGTAGTTCCTGACCATACTTACTCATGCTTTCCTGCAGTGGTCAATGGCATGTCATGTCTTAAAATCAAAGAACAACAACAGCAGCAAAGCCTCAATCCCAAACTGATTGCAATCGGAAATTTTTACGATAGTTCACTTGAACGCCTAATGGTTTCAGCTAAAACTCCTAGCATGGTAAATTTTCAATTGGAAAGATGAATTTCCAGTACATCATTTTCGGTGTGAAGCATGGAGAGATCTCCTTGCTGATGTAAATTGGTTTAACCACGTTCTACAGCGAGTGAAGTCCTTCTGCCTATTTGATTTTTTCGGTAAAGCATGATCCTAGAAACTACTTACCAGATCAGGATTGTTGTTGTTGAAAGCGATGATGTCTGCCAATGACCTCACAGGAGATCTGATTAGTTCTTCAAGGTACTGTTTGATTGTGAGCTTGAACTCAGCTAATATTACCATTACTTCGCCGCTTTGATAGGGATCCAAGATGACATCAATATTGTCTATTTGAAGGTTATCCACTATACTCGCACCACCTTGCCTAAGCATAAGTGCAGTGTCAGATTCCTTTACAGAAAATTGTGGATAATGGAATTTGCTCATGAAGCTAACACCAATATGCTACTTAATGTGTGTGATTTGTCCAAGTTGGTAGTACTTGTCATCATTGTTGCTTGACACTAACCTTAACACTTTCAGATGGTGGTTGAATGTTGAGAAAACAGTTGAATCGTTGAAGGAGTCCGAAAAAGGATTTCTCACTACGCCGACTCTCTTCCCTTTGAGCCCATCCTTCCTCAGAAACTGTTTGTAGCCACCAGCAGGTATAAAATCGGCGGCTTTGGTTGTTGCTTCAGAGTCTCTGGGATCAAAGCCAACAATTGCATCAAGCACATACACCGCATCTGATACTGTCCTGCATATGGGACTTCATTTTTTTTGTTTGAATAAAAATTCATCAGTACTAACCTACTCGATAAGTAAATGAAAAGTTACATTAACAGTCGACCAGTTGATCTCACTATCTGCTTACGATTTTCTCTCTTCAACAGAGGATTGCAGAAAGAAAAGGTAAAGTGTGCAAGTCAGCATCCAAAATATCCATGTTATTTGACCAGCACTGCATTCTTGCAACTTGCAATTGTACCATTACAGGAAACTATAGGGAAGATGGTTCATAAATTCTTAATACCTCCGGCGTTTAGCCAACAGAAGCAAAATGAGTGTCTAGTGACTTCATCATTGCAAGTTTTCAAGAGTAAAAGAGATGTGGCAATTGGCTGGCTTACCCAATGGTGTCCTGGCGAGGCGAAACTGGGATGGCACCAGCCCGACTAGTGAGGCCAACCGTTGGCTTGAGCCCAACAACGGAGTTGTGATCAGCAGGGCAGATGATAGAACCATCAGTTTCGGTCCCTAGTGATACTGCCACCATATTTGCAGCCACTGATATTGCTGATCCACTGCTTGAACCACATGGATTTCCCGATTTGACATAAGGATTCTGCACATTTCCACAGAGTAGGTTTTGTCTAATATTTATCATCAAACATGGCAATGTTTGATTCACCAATTCATTGAATTAATAAAAGAAACACCTTTATCCAAAACAACACAATCAGTGCATGAATCAAAAGGATGATTCCATTATTCTGCAAATTAATAACAGTACAACATTGTGTATTCATATCATTATTTTTTTGACAGTACACAAGTCATAACTCATAACCAAACAAAGCCAAGTTAGAAAGAACTCAATAAAATCTCTACTGGTACCTTATGTTTCACCAAAGCCTGGAATCTATTGCAAGAGCTATAACTTATAAGCCATATCTAAAAATTCTAAGAGGGAAAAACTCAAATTGCACAGCCATTAATGTTTCTCAAAATTAATAAAGAAAGAAACTAACCTTAGCTAGGCCACCTCTAGCACACCAACCATCAGGAATGTCAAAAGACCTACAATGATACCACTCACTAAGACTGGCCTTCCCTAGAATCACAGCACCAGCATTCCTCAACTTCTCCACCACGTGGGCATCGCGAGCAACCTCTGATCCCACCAAAGCATACGACCCGCAAGTTGTGTTCAATTTATCTCTAGTCCCTATACTGTCCTTCAACAGCACTGGAATCCCATGCAGGTCCCCCAAGAACCGCTTGCCCTTGTTTCTTTCCCTCTCTTCATCAGCCTTTCCAGCTTGTTCTAATGCGTCTGGATTGACTTCTAGTACACTGTGAAGCAGAGGGTTCAGTTCTTGGATTCTATCCAAGTAGAAGTTGACTAGTTGTTTTGAAGTTAATTTGTTTTGAGCAAATCCTTGTTGGAATTCTTGGATTGTGGCTTCTTGGATTGTAAATGATGAACCCTTTATTGTGTTGACAAAAAGGAGAAGTAGAACAGTCGTCGATGGAGATAGATAGAGGAGACTTCTTGTTGGGTTTTTGAGGTTCTTCATTTTGGTTCAAGAGTTGAAGGTCAAAAGGAAAGCTATTGAAGAGATGGAGTATCCAATGGATTGCCTTTTATGGTTAAATTTAAGGAAGCAGCTTGGAGAGTTCGACACTTGGGGCTTGTCACTGTATTGGGAAAGGAATAGTCGTTGACTTCATATGGAAATAGTTTGAGCCGTTAGATTAGCTTAATTTCTGGGGCTGACAGTCAAATTCAGCCCTTCTAGTTATTACATGTTTCTAATCAATATATTCACTTTGAATTGGATCAAATCAATCCCTTCAATTCAAATCAGAGTTGATTTCAGCCTCTCAATCCATGTCTATATGAATGGTGCCTCATAATTATAATTCAGAGAAGGATATTAAGCACTGCTTTCCAGATATGTCTTTGAAAAGATAACATTTTTTATTTTATTTTAATATTTTCAATTTCTTTTGATGAATTGATATCAACAATTATTTTTAAAAAATAAAAAAATATTACTTTGATGCATTTCTTAATATAAAGTACTTTAAAAAACAACTTTAACCACACCTCCAAACACACCCTAAATTGCAATTAATTGGAACGGAGGGGTTGGTCTATTTAATTAAAAGTATAGGTTTGGTTTTAATAATTGTAAGAAGTATAGGGACCATGGACTTTTTAAGCTCCGTGCCTCCAAGGAAAAACGATTAAGGTAGCTCCGTGCCTCCAAGGAAAAACGATTAAGGTACGAAAGGCACATTACACTGTCTGTACTTTGTATATCAGAATGTAAACTTATTAGGTTTCAATTTTTTTAATTTATTAGGTTTTATGACCGAGTCAATCCAATCATTACCTCAAATTTAAGAAATTCGGGAATGAAAATTAAAAACATCCAAAATTAAGAACCAATCCCTCTCAAAAACAAAATTAATGTATAAAATTCAAGGAAATATCACCTGTAATTATTGGGTTTTTTTAGAAAATAAAATAAAATAATAAAACACTCTCAAAAGTCAAAACTGAATCATAACATACATGATAATATGATAAATTAATACAAATCCTAGTGCTTGTTCTAACAAACATGAAGAACAAGAAAGCAATAGGATTAGAGTGCATTATAGTTTATAATAATAATAATAATAATAGAAGGAATAAAATATATCCAACGGACAGACTAAAGCCAATGAATAGTACACGTCATTTGCAAGTATTGAATTTGCAGGTGACTCTGCCATAGCCAGAGTTTGCCCTCATGAATCTCAGCGCTGTCAGAAGAACACTCTTCTGGGAGCCCATCAAGGCCCAATTCATGCGAGTGACCACAGTGATCGCATTGTAAGGGAACTCGACGCTGTTGTAGGAATTGAGGAGCGCGGTTGTTCCTTCCCGCAGGAGAGTCCTGTACGGATCACTTCTCCCTTGCAAGCCTTGCCACAGTGTCATGTCTGTTCCGTATCTTCTACCCGCAAGCAGCCCGAAGACGACAGCTACTTTCATGTCGGGACTCACTGCCCTCCAGTAGCATTTGTACTCCGGCATGGTCCAGCTCCTGAAGAATTACTTGATCTTGTTAGTGGAAACAATGGAATGGAATTATTTACTGAGTTTCTACCAGCCAAAACAATGAGTCCTTCATAATGAACTTACTGGTGTGGACATGCCGATGCTTCTAGGATGGAAACTGGTGGCATGGGAGGCAGAGGTGGCAGTGGAGGCAGTGGAGGAAGCCGGAGAGCAGGAGGAGGTGTTGTGGGAGTTACTGGAGGCCGTACAGGTGTTGCAGGTGGAGGCACTGGGTTCACAGACCTTGGACAGAAAGACATGGAGGCTGAAGGCTCGGTTAGCAGAGAATCCACCGTGTAAAACTCCATACCAAACATGCTGAACGTTAATCTAAGCTTCTGGGCATGACCAGCTGCTGCACTACAGACATTTGAACCCTGACCACTGCCTGAGACCTGAGCATAACAGTTGCTCAAATCTGGGCTGCCGTCAAACTTCATTGCATAGTTTCCAAACCAATTTGTGGTCTCTTCCCTCGACGTTGTGATCTGGCCACTAGCATCGGCACAGGTTACTGTAACTTTGATTCCTGCAGAAACAACAATGTCAAATGATTACAGGGAAACACAGGAGAGTGGATAGAAAGCATTTAGCCGATGACCGCGGTGGTTCTTCATCTCACCATAAATGGGATAATCAAAAAGGGATATCTGGCCGTCCTTGCATTGGTCACAAAAGACAGTTCCGGTGACCGTGGCATCTGCTCGAGCTCCACCAATGGCTGCAGAAAAAAGAAGAAAGGCACAGAAAAGAAGTTTGCGTGACCAGTCCATGTTCCTTGATAGATGCAGGAGACACAGCTAAGATTTAAGGAGAGGAATGTAAAGGCTTGGTGCTATGAACACCGCCGCGATTGTCAAAAAAAGACGCAGAGGAGTAAAGACGCCATAACTCCCCAACTGCCTGTATTTATAAGAAGTTGAAAAAGAAATTTAAAAGACGAGAACAGCTGGTAGTACGGACAGCCTATTTAAGACCAAGTTGTGATGATGAAGGATGCCATTGTCATCTGGGCACGGGGGCAGGTCCCCTGATTTATTGCTACTCGCTCATTCTGATGTGCTGGGAGCTCGCATATGGAACCTTCATTTTCCAAATTTACAGCATTTACCCAGAAATTCCCTGATTGGTTGAGAGCTTAATCCTGGTGGTGCTCGAAAGATTAATTTTGTCGAGGCCCTAACCATGATGGTTGTATCATATAGAATGAAATCAGCTAAATATAGTTCACCTAGAAGTCCAGCAAATATGATGCTTCGCACCCATAAGTCACTTATAATTATTATTATTATTATTTTGATATTTTAAAAATAAAACAATTTAAATACATTTTGAAAAAAAAGAAAAAGAAACGTTAAATGCATTCAATATCCTTCCAAGGGAGTAGCAAGTAGCCGTCCTTGCCTAACTCATTCACGCCAGAATCACTTATGTTCTAGACATTTGACACGTGGTGAGCTACACGGACGTTGTCTTTTGAAACTTTTGGCGGTGAGGAAGATGTTAGTTAGCCGTTAAAGTAGCAAGAAGCATTGATTGAGATGCGCAAAAGCGTACACTCGTGCCATTGTAGAGCAAACAAACCCGCTTCCCCTTTTCTTTCCAACTACAACGCAGTTACAGGCGTTGCATGTGGCCATATTGATGCCAGAATTTTCCATCTTATGATTCTAAACGACCCGTTTCCTGTCTAGAACATGCTCCGATGTGTATCTGGCATTTGATCAACAAGTGTTCCAGTTGATATGGACGCCGGCACTCCATTTCTGTGTGCCACACGCAAGTCTCTTGATTTATTTGGGCAGATTTAACGGTAGTCAAAACCAGCACGAAGAATGAATAGAGAGGGGAAAAAAACAAAGATAAATACGTAGGAATGTAATAACACATAATCCTGAAGTTCAATCCCAGCTATAAAACATGCTACAGAGGCAAACCAGAGTCAATTACTTGTATGCCTACCAAAATTCTCTTAACAGTAATATGAGTCACGGCAAAACTCGCGCGGTACAGTGGGCAAAACATAACACCTTGGACTACCAATGAATAAAATGTTCCTACTCTTTTCTTTTTCTCAATCCTCAGCTTTTTAGTTTGCAAAAATTCATCTTCAATTTCCTTCAGCAACTGCATCCTCAATGGCAAGCCCATCCTCAGCAATGCTTCCATTCTCAGTTGTCCCGGAACTGCATCATACAATTATTAATTTCACAAATTAAGCAATTCATTACAGGGCAATTCTGACATAATCAGTGACATCATAAGAAAATACCTAAAGCTCTAAACCTTCACATTTGATTTGAAATAGCTCTCATTCAATACAACTTGCGTCAGAAAACAGCTATTATCACACAAACACTGGAAACAGAAATCATATCTAGGCGAAGTTTTTGCAATACATATTGTTGTCTGATATGTTAAAAACAGTTAATACGTAGAAACTATTTTAGGAAGCAAGAAATCCATCCAACATACCTGGCATGACTTAGAATATCCAGAGTAAGTTGTGATAAAGCAAATATATCAACCACTTTATCACAAGATCAAAAGTAATGAGACTTTGTAACTTCAAATTACATGAGTTTATACAGACGTGGCAATTAATTCCAATCCACAAAGCTATGGCCAGTTCAGATGCATGCGTAATCCAACTTAGGAATAAAAGATTCTCTTGCTTTATACACAATTTCCCATATCAGAATTGTATTTCGCACGACAATCTCAAAGACTCCTCTCAAGTTACAAATAAAATCCGTTTAAGATAAAGCAATCACATACAGTCCAGTAGCTTGGTTCCAACTTAACAAGGCAGGACAGGAGTGCAGCACGAGGCCTTATCTAATCAGACTATATAACTTATTAAAATACTGAAAGAGTGCAGCGGCTCTCGAGAACCAACACGACAGTAGGACCAGAACAAACTATCTTATCAGGTTAAAATAACTAACTACAGAGTTAGCAAATAATCCTGAGGCAGTATTCCCTAAGTACGCATAATTCAAGTGATAAGATTGCCTCCCTCATAATTAAGATAATCAACTCCAATTCCCCCGTTGACAAATAATAAACCACGCACGAATGAAAATAAAATATATCATGTAAGACTAGATTAACATCTCCTAAGCAAAAGAGATCTAAAGACACATCACTAATCACCCAGCAAATTAATCAAAGAGCTTGTGAAACAAACCTCTGTGGACGAGAGCCAGAATCGGTAACATCAGGCTTCCTCCAACTTCTCTCGTTACCGGAACCTCCACCAACAATTCCAAATCCCCTTCTTCCAAAGGAATCCCCTCTCTCCACATCTTTATTTCTCTCACTGTTAATTTTCACAACCTCCAACTTCTCATCAATCTCCTTATAATCCACCCCTTTCTCCTTCAGCACCTCCTCTCTTGGCCTTGCATCTCCAAACGGACTTGACCCTTTAGGTTTCGCTAGCACCTCATTCCCATTACTCACCGACAAAGTTCTTGGCTGCAACTTCAGTTTCGGTCTCTCACCACCACCACCATTGCTAAGACTTTCATCTTTCTTCCTCCCCCAATTATCCGAATCAGCAGCAGCACCGCTACCACCACCAAAACCATGTCTTTCTCTCGATAAGGAATCGAAACTCCCCCTCCTCTCAAATCCACCACCATTCACTCCAACAAATCTCCTTGGCCCATCATTCGCTGTCTTATTAGAGGCCCAGTTCTCCGATTCATCAGCCTTCGATTGAGAATCGAAAAACGAAGATCCCCTCTCCCTATCCCTCCTCTCGTACCCATTCCCCACCGGGGACTTCTTCGTTTTCGACCAATCATCAATCTCATCTGCTCGCGACGGAGCAAATTCCCTACTCGACTCCCTATCAGAAACCCTAGAATTCCCATTACCACCACCACCCCACCTCGAATTAGACTCTTCCCCCCCATTACGATAGTTCAAACCATACGATTTAAACCCGCCGCCGATACGGGCCCGGTCGAGCTCTTCAGCGGAGCGTTCGCGGGGCCTGGTTGGGAGACTGAGGAGATCAGGCTCATGACTTGGCTTAGGCGCTGAATAAGTAGAAAACTCGGCTAAAGAGAGGGTTTGGTTTTTTTTCTTTTTAGGTTGTTTAGTGGCGGCGGCTAAAGAAGGGAATTCAGTGGTGCCACCGAGCGGTTCAGTGGATGCTCGTTGGGAATTCTGTTGTTCTTGTTTGAGTTCAGCTTCGTGTTCTTCGGCGTCTAAGGCCCACGCACCGGGTTTGCCCCAAGCAGAAGAAACTGTTGCCGCCATGATGGTGTTGTTTTTCGCTCAGATATTTTTGGTCTGGAGATTTTGGTTTCAAGGTTTCAGATTGCGTGCGCAGGCAGCGGAGAGGGGAATTATAAAGGGGTGAAGAGTGTTGATTTGATCGGACAGTGATGAATGGGTGTTCGAGACTCTTACGGGTATTTGATGGTGCGGATCAGTTCATAGTTTTAGAAATATTACGTGTATTTTTCAACAAAATCTACACTTTTAAAAATAGTTATTTTTTATATGTGCATTAATTTTTATATTATTAAAAAAACATTAATTATTTTTTTTATAAGTTCATTATTTTAAATTGTGTATAGTACATAGTTACTTAACCAAACCAAGAAAATATTTTAAAAAACAGATATATCATGTACGAGAAAAAAATCATTTATTATGTGTTTGAAATTATAATGTTTTTTAAAAGCAATTATTATTTGAAAAAAAAATTAAGATAATTATTTTAAAAAATATATTTTTTTAACATATAAATATATTAAAATAATATCAAATTAATATTTTTTTTAAAATATACAAGTACAAAGACATTCAGCCCTTTAATACACAGCTAGCTATTCTAAGGGGACGTTTGAAAATATATTTCAAGAGTTTTTTTTAATAAAAAATTATTATTTTCAATTAATTTTTTTTAGATATTTTTAAATTATTTTATTGTGTTGATATCTAAAAAAAATATTTTAAAAAATATTATTTTAATATATTTTTTAACAAAAATTATTTCAAAAACAATAAAGCAAAATAAAAATGCATGACAAAACATATAGTTATCACAATTCTATTTGGGCATCCAAAGAGCTTTGTTGCCTCCTTGTCTATATGTGACAACACAAATATACAGCAAGATTCAAATTTAAAAAACTTATGTGCTCTTTTTTTGGTAAGAAGAGGGCTAGAAGCCCAAGAAACACAAAAAGGTTACAAAACAACACAACAGGACATCACAACACCCCCTAGCATCCGTAGCAAGAATATCTTAAAGGAAGTCATGAACCTCCTCATAAACATGGAGGTCAAAACCAATATTATAACTTCTAGTAGTCAAAGCATCAACAACTATATTTTGTTCATGGTAAATATTTTAATTGTGCAACACCAATGGTCATGAATCTTCATTTTACAACAGGAAATGATGTTGTATAGAGAGTGAGTTGAAACCGTAACAAAAGTTAAGAGAGTGACAACAGCACCAGAATAACATTCAATCTCCACATCCTGGTAACCATAGTCCCAAGCCAAACTAAACTCCCAAAAAATACCCCATAATTCAGCCTTAAGGATGGGGGCATGCACCCAAATTCACAATAAAGCCTTTGATCTAGACCCCGATTGAATCACGTAAAACACCTCCTGCACCACTAAGACTAATGGCATTTATTCTACTTCCATTTGTATTAACTTTGCAAGCACCAAGTTTGGGGGGTTCTAATGGAGATAGACCATAGTGTGCTATGAAGAACTTGTTTTTTCAGTTTATGCCCTATACCGATTCAAGGTATAATCAAGAATTATATGCAAAGGCTCGGAGGGTATAAGAAAACCTTGCTCAAAAATCACCTTACATCTCCGTTTCTATATGAACCATAAAGCGATCGAAAAAACTAGTTACCAAGGCAAGCCATGGGTAATAATCTTATTGGATTGAAGATGCAGAAATAACCAATCATCAAACTCCATGGGAGAGTGACAAATATTGGGCCCGTTACTACCTAACCTGCACCAAATATAATGGATAACTTGGCAATCCGTTAAAAAAATGCTCAATGGACTCCACAAGGTGGGGCCATCTCGGGCAAGTTTCGACATGAGTGAAACCTCTCTTATATCGTTGGGCATTTGTGAGTCTTCTTATGGCATAAAACTCAAGAAAGGTTTTCACTTTGAGGGAATCTTCAACTTCTAGAGGAAGTGTCATTTCTATTTGAGGTCATTATCCTCCATCAAGGAGCTATAAGCAATTTTAACAAAAAAAAAAAAAAACAATTATTGGAGGTGAATTGTCACATACGCTTATCTACCCCACTCTCATTAAACCCAACATGAATATCAATAATCAACTTGACAATATTATCAGGCAGGCAAGTTAGAAGACACGTGGTGTCCTAAAACCCATGATCTAGAAAGTCACTAACCTTAGTTAGTAATAGCTCCTCAGAAAGATCAATGGTAGCCCATTGACGAAGAACACCACAACAAAATAATTCACCATTATATCTTTCATGCCACACATATCAATAACCCAATCACCATTAGTATTTTGTAAACCTTCAATTTTGTTCTTCCTTCTTCTAATAATAGTTGAGAGATGAAAAAAGTGAGTATTTCTGTCACCTTTCTTAAACCAAATATTCCTAGATTTCTTTTTCTAGAAAGCTCTTCTTGATCAAGAAGGAAATAATACTCACTAGAAAGCTTTATGTCATGTTGATTAAGAAAAGAGTTTGGAGCAATACATAATTTTTTTTTAATACCAACAAGTCTTGTCAAGATATTTCTCTTCCTTTGAACAATACAGCCAAACACAGTCTTATTCCAATGGATAAGATGGGAGACCAGATTAGCAGTTTTCTGAACAACATGATTTGTACACGAGTTCCAAGAATCCCTAATAAACATAACAAAGTCTGGATGGGATAACCACATAGCTTGGAAACAGAAAGGAATACAATCTCTATTAACGGAATAGTTAGAATTCAAATGGATCATGATAGGGTAGTGATCAAAATAATTTGGAAAATAGAGATGGGCTTAGAAATAACACCCAGGCAAAATTACTAAGATCTCTATCAATCCGCTTACAAGTAATACCATCTACATTCCTCTTGTTGCACTCATGTGCTCTTTCATTCTCTAGCTCCTCCATCTTGCTAGGAAAGAAGCTTGCATAGTTTCTTGAAGGTAAGAGACTAAGTGGATATTTTATCCAAATATACATGTGTTTGACACTATATTTTAAAAGTATTTAAAAAAAATAAGTTTTTTTTACTTTAAATTTAAAAAATATCATTTAAATATATTTTTGAATAAAAAAACTTTTAAAAACAATCTCAACTTCATTCCTAAATAGTCACCGGAAAATATCAGACGGGAGAAGATTATGAACGATCTCCCCAGAATTGAAACTGACTTCATGACCAAATGCTGACCGGCAAAAGCATCAAATCTTGCATCAATATTTTACATAATTCCTAAATTTTAAGGTGCGCTTCGAAGGATGCAATACAGATTTACACTGCAATAGAGAACAGCAACACAGGCGAAGAATTTGTGCACTCTATTATAGCTTCATCTGTCAGTTTTTCCTTCAGAAGATAAGTCGAGCTCTGTGGAGAAATGGCAATATTTCAATATTGTAACAACTATAAATCAATCATAAATACACACTTACAAAGAAAAAATCAACATGAAGAAAATACACGCACCAAAATGTACAAGTGCCATGATGGCAAAGTAAGATCATGGACCTGGTCCAACATCTTCCCTTGAACTGGTTTTGATTCTACACCGTCAGGCATGTTCAAAGTTTCAGATAAGTTTGGGCATTTCAGGTGAGAAGGACTCTTTTCATTGAGGGCCGACTTTCACACGGCATGTCAAGAAATGATATCCACAGAGGCAGAGCCCAGTATTGATACCGAAAAAATACTCCAGGTGACAGAAGAGCTCCTCACTGTGCAAATAAATCTCACCCTTGGTTGCTTTGTTGCTCCAATGGCGGGAGACCATGCTTTCAAATCCCAGATAAAAGTAAAAGAAGCTCATTGCTCATCCGAACTCTGTACAGTGATTAAATGTTCTTCAATACCTTTAAGGGAATCCCCGCTAACATACCATGTTACAGTTCCTGCAAGGAATAGGAAAGCCTCTCAATCATAAACTCAAGTTAATGGCAAATTTCACATCAATGAAGGCAGTGAGGATACTTGTACAAACAGTGGCAGTTAGTTGCCGGTAATCAATACCACCTAACTTGAAAAGCAGAGATTCAATTGAATTGAAGGGAAAGTAAACGGGGTTTTTCAGATATGGTGTGAACTGTAAGGTGAGTGACTGTGCATCAAACACCATAGGATAAAATATATTTTGTTGGTGATATGGTGAGCAAAGCACCAAACTGCTTTGGGATTCAGTTAGGCTCACATGCTCTTGCTGTTAACGATTTCTTCAGTCTCCTTCATCTCTAAGGTGCTGATATTATGTGCAGTTTAATATTCCCATTCCCACAAGGGATATTATTTTCATTGAAGGTCAGTTGTTTATCTAACAGGAAGAGTAACAGCAGAAATTACACAACAGTCATAAAGTTTCAATCAGTTGCTTCTAAATCATAGTTGGACAGTCCAAGCATTTCAATAAGGTCCATTAGTAAATGTTGAAGTATATCTGTTTTGTTTTCCTTATCCTCAAATGGGTACGGTCGAAACATAATTTTGGTATCATCAGTCCTACACTGACAACCCTTATGCAAGGAGTGAAAAAGGAGGAGAAACGGGATATGGAATGTATTTACCTATTGGCGGAGCTGGTTCCTGTTCTCTTGTTGCATGGAGTATGATTGTTCCAGAAAGAACAGTGATAAATCCACAAAGCTCAGAGGCTATACTGCTCACATCTTGGCCAGACCAATCCTGCAGAAATTACATGGTGACAAACATTTTGAGCTCGCAGGTTTGTGGTAATTGTAACTGTATATACACAACAGAAACAAATCCCAGAGGATGAATCAGTACCTTGAACATTATGGCACTGGCAACGATGGTCAGAGTTGTAAACATTACATAATACACTGGAGAAACAAGTGCTGCATTGAATGTATCCAATGCCTGGAACATAAAACACTATTGACATGAGAATGATAACTATTAAGGGTTTGTTTGGCATTGCGACCAAAAAGATGTTTGCCCAAAATTTGAAAAACAAATTGCTTAAAATTATTTATTTTTTTAGTGTTTTTGGATTGTTTTGATGTGCTAATCTAAAAAATAAATTTTAAAAAAATAAAAATATATATTATTTTTATGCATTTCTGCTCAAAAAACACTATGAAACGCAACATTTACCACTCTCTTAAACAGGCACGAGATAGAATCTCATCTGACATGAAAAATAACAGCTGATGATGAAGATGAAACTGCTTCAATAAACTTTAGGATATCAGGTTGATCATTTTCACTTGGCATACAGCAAATATCCAGAGATAGTCTTTGCTTGAGACATGTGAATAAAGAAACAAAGTTGCATGATTGAACATAGAGGTGTTCTAACCCAATCTGATAGCCTAATATATAACTTCGCAACCTGCTATCATCCACCTGCAGTATCCAAATAAGCATTTCCTTCCAACTACATCACACTCGGGACCAAGTAGCATAGCTAGCCCTTTTCCCATAGCTCTCATCCACACAATTGACAGGATCAAGTTGGTTGACTACGCCATCAGCTTAACTTCATAGAAAGTAGAACCACCTCCTAACATAAAGTACCCTACCTACTCATCCTTATCCAACTAAAGGTGATACATTCCCCAGTTACAATGAAATTTAAATTCTTCAAAGACCATCCCAGACACAAAAACACGTGCATAGCTAGGTAATAGAGAAATCTCAAGTTTCTAATTCATATTCCATGGCCCCCTTTGAACTCAAAACCACACCCAGATACCTACTTTAGATTCTTTTTCTATTATTACTTGCATAATTTGTTTCCTATTTTCCCCTGCACTAATGAATATATGGGTTTCTGCTTCTCATGCCAGCCTATACCATGACTTACAATTGAGAAATACAATTGATGACATTAAACTTACCCTGTTCAGGTAATTTAACTGTGTGATGACACAGATCACTGCAACTGAAAGAAAAAACCATGTCTGAGGATAAGCTATCTGATTTATCCCTTCCAGTGTCAACTTTATTGCAATTCCAATGGCTTTTATGCTTACAACCTGAATAACACCAGGAAAAAAAAATGAGCCAGAGATAATGCTAAGAATGGTGATGCAAGGTAACTGACAATCCATACAACTTTGAATAAGAATGTCTGTACATCTACTCAAAGAAATAGTAAATACCGTTATTGAACCCATCAAAGAACATATTCCCAAGTAGACCAATATGTTTGTCTGCCCACAGCGCGGTTCAAAGTGCAAAATCAGAGCTAACACTATTGAAAGTGTAGCTAGTGCATATATTAGAAATGCTGTGATGTGAGAGGGGAAAACAAAACCAATAACACAATAAGTAATCACCCAAGACTATAAATTTGTTCAACAAAAGAGAACAAAACATAAAAAAGAGTACGAACCTGGTTGGGTTGCCAAAGTCCAGATTTCTAGTACAGAACTAGGTGTATGCTCTTGAGGTGCATGGATTACTATCACTACTGATCCCACAACACAAGAAACACATCCTACAACACCCATTTTCTGCAGCCGTTCCTTCAACATAAAATGTGCCAAAACCGCGCTGCTCAAATTTCCTCATGCATGTTAATTATAAATAAAAATGCGAACTATTTAATCACAACACGAAAAAAGAAAGAGAATCCACACATCTGCAATCTCTACCTGATAATTATACTCAGTGCACCAAGTGGGGTAACTAGAACTGCTGGAGCATAAACATAAGCCACAAAATTCGCAATCTCCCCAACAATCACTGTTTGTGCATCATAACCAAAACAAATTTTAACACGACATTTCCGCAACCAAAACAATCACATAATTCAGACAGAAACAGAATCATCCAATCCATGTATTACTTACTTGTCACCATTCCTGCCCACCACAGCGGCTCTAGCAAGTAAGTATAACCTCCAACCCCTACATTTTCCACTCAAAAAACATCACTTATTCTAATAAACAAAAACCCAGAATGAATTTATTTATTAATTGAATTGGATCCAAATCTCAAATTTGAACTAAAAAATGTGAACTTTATCACACAACCATGTTAAAAATTTCTCGTCTTTTACTCTCAAACTTGCTAATAACCTAATTAAACAACCAATAATATTGAAATCCAGATGATTTAAGGTAATTAAAATAATAAAACAAGATCAAAAATAAATAAATGAACTGACCCGCGCGAGTACCATTTGCACCAGCTCGTTTGAGTCCTTTCTTCTTTAAAATGAAGCTTGCCCCTATAAATGCACTCGACGCTACAGCTAGAATTAGCCCTCTTGAATTCTCCGATACTCCCATCTCTCTCCCAATAAACTTTATATATAATCAAATAATTGCTAATCAAATCAAATCAATTACACTTTTCTACAAAACTGAGATTGTTAGATTTACAGAACGGGAAATGGATGGAGGAATTTATTCACTTCGCGCCAAAACGGGCTAATTAACAGAAACGAGAGCGTTCTGAACTGTTTCTTTCTTCTCTCTGACAGGCTCTCTGTCCGCTCTGGTCCTGGCTCTTGACGAGTCTTTCTCTGATCGGGTTCTTTCTTGCCTTCTTTGGCGTTTTATTTGAAATTTCCGATTTGAAGGAGTAAGGATTACGTGTTTCGCGTCAGAATATTTAAATCGGCACGACGCTGTTAGAGAAGCCGGAGGGTTTGACGTCGAGTTGGACACGTTACAGATTTTAATGGGGTCATTGAAGCATTAAAAACTATTTATACATTTATTTTTTAAAAATTATTTTTGATATTAAAATATTATTTTTTAATTTAAATTAAAAAATAAAAATAAAAATAAAAAATTTTCAAATTTTTTTATAAACAATTTCCAATCACAATACTAAATAACCCCATAAAATAACGATATTACCCCAGCTTTTGCCAGCAGCAAATCCATAGTAGTAGGCGATGATGCCGGCAGGGTATTCTTAGGAGTGTGGTTCAACTATTTTTTTAATTTAAAAAATATTAAAATATTTTTTTTATTGTTTTGATATGTAAATATTAGAAATTAAAAAAGTATTTTGATATATATTGCATAATCCCGGACATTCTCTGAGCTGGCAAAGATGCAAGTAGAAATTTTATACCGTTAAGAGATGAAATAAATATTAACGTTCTTTATTATGCACATGAATTTACAATGACAAGCTGGAGGACAGCAAATGTGTTTAGACGCTGTAGTGATGGCCTGGGTAATCATGAGGTCCGTCAATGTCCCCTTTCGTGTCCAATTTGTAGCAGCTTCATCATTTTATTTATGGGGGTATCTTTGGGATGTGAGTTTGTTTTTGAGCTTTGAAAATAAATAAAATGGTTTTTTTATTTTAATTTAATTTTTTAGTGTTTTTATTTATTTTGATGTGCTATTATAAAAATGATTTTAATATATTTTACTTCAAAATCATAATTATTTTATGGGTTTGGGTCATAGGGATGACTTGTCTTAATTCTTAAGCTTCCCCAGCCCACACCGCTTGACCGGCGGCTATCCTCGTCAACGATTGTTGGTGCCTTCATTTCCATCCACTCTTGTAGCGTGTAGTACGTTATTTGGCAATGCATGAATGTATTTATTAGCAGCCAAAGATTAAGGGCACGTTACTTGAAAAGTGTTTTATAAAATGTTGAATTTTTTTTAATAAAAAATATTAAAATATAATTAAAATACGATAATACGCGAATGGATGCAAGGAAGCTTCGCCGATCTGTTTCGTTGGGGAGTACACGACACCGTTTGTATTCGTTAAACCTCGATCACAGCTTAGCAGCCCACTTCGGTTTCTTGGTGTTCTGCTATCATCTCTAATGACCCGACCAAAGAAAGAAAAAAGTTTGGCAAACACCAGGCCCAGACAAATCTTAGCCATCGTATAAACATTAAGTTATAAGAACTAATCATGGCTTAGAAGCCCTATTAATATCAATTTGCACGGAGCCCATTGGCATGCTTGCCTCTAGTTAAGCCTGCTAACAGCACAAATCACAAAAAAGTGGTGGCCCAGCGCCGCATGCGGTGGCAATGAGTTTCATTCATAGGCCACAAAAATTATTTACACATTTAGCGGTGGATACTCGTAATTATCAAAGCCAGTTACAGGGCAGTAATCACTTTCACAGACCCCCATAGCGCAAAAGCAAATGCATCTATCTCCTCCTCCTTTGTCCTTTCGTCCCTTCCATGGCGAACACCGCCAGAAAAATCAAACATAAAATCTCAACGCAGCAAGATGAAAATGTTCACAGATTATAAGCACTGAAGAAAATCAGAGTAATTAAAACTTGATTAGATAGCAATAAGCCTATCTTATTTATGGCAGCTCCTTCACAACACATAAAACCCTGATGGAACCACCAAACTCCAAATGGAAACACCGAAACAAAGGCCCCATAAAACCTAAATCACTACAAACACACCCAATATCACTAGAGAGGATAGATATTGAAAAGACAAGACACAACCGAAAGACGAGTCAACCGAGGCCATCTAAGAGAGTTGACCACAGTCAGCGATAACAACAGGCTTTGAAGTCCTGCCATTTCCAGACCCAACCTTCTCAATTCCCTTCACCACATCCATCCCTTCAACAACTTGACCGAAAACGACATGTTTCCCGTCAAGCCACTCGGTCTTAACAGTGCAGATAAAGAACTGAGATCCATTCGTCCCAGGGCCGGAATTAGCCATGGAAAGCACACCAGGTCCAGTGTGCTTCTTTGCGAAGTTCTCGTCTGCAAACTTAGCCCCATAAATTGACTCTCCCCCGGTTCCATTTCCGGCAGTGAAGTCACCACCTTGGCACATGAAGCTAGGGATCACACGGTGAAAGCTTGAACCTTTGTAGTGAAGTGGCTTGCCGGACTTTCCGACACCTTTCTCGCCGGTGCAAAGAGCACGGAAATTCTCGGCTGTCCTTGGAACAACATCAGCGAACAGCTCCATGACGATCCGGCCAGCAGGTTGGCCGCCGACGGACATGTCAAAGAAAACCTTGGGATTAGGCATTGTTAGAGAGAGAGATTAGGGATTTAATTTACGAGGAGTATTAAATCAAGTATGGCTTGTTAGGGTTTTTGGGTGATTTAGGGGTGACTTTATAGGGCGAGAGGGTGGATTTGGATCGATAGATCAGGCCACGTGGAAGGATCGCGGAGCTTTGGGATCAGCTGTGGTTAGGCTTGTTTTGACTAGGGTTAAGTAAAGGATCCTAAGCGGTATATGCTTTTTGGCTTTATTAGCACCGTCCAGAAACGGCGTCGTTTGGACATGGCAAGCATTTAATGGAATCTTTGAGGGATTGTTAAAATCGTACAGATTTCACGCGCCAGCATGATTAATGTTTGTCAGTGATTCGATTTAATTTTGAAAAATACATACTTTTGTTTGGTTTAAACTTAAACAGGTGGCCTTTTGATTCTGTCTTCCAATCAAGTCAACGATGATTATCATATCTATGCATTAATGATCTAATTCGGAGATCAAGTATCGTTTTGAATTTTTAATGTTGTTTTTCAAAATATTCTTTTGATTATAAAATATTATCCCTTATTTTTAAAAGTTTAAATTAATTAAACGATATTCCAAGTTTTTTGTCAAAAAAGTGTTTGAGCCCCTTTTCCAAATACCACTTAAGTTGTAGTGCCAGAGAATATAAATCTATTTGTATTTTTTTATAAGAAATATATTAAAAATATATTTTTTTATCATTTTAATATAATTACATCAATGATTTAATAACTTAAAAATATTAAAAACAAATACAGCTGGAACACAATAACAACCACCACTTTTTGATGCTGATCAAAATAACATCAATAAATAAATAATCAAACGTGGTAACTGACAGCTGGAATGAGGAAGGGAGCACACTACCGTTGAGGAACACGTGATTTACCACGCCCAATCAACTCAGCCAATACAATTTGTCAAGGGAAAGTATTTAACAGAAAATAATTCAGAAATCCAAAGTCAACCAGTACAATAGAACGTTGGTGACTGGAAAAGGAAAAACGACAGCATTTAGTGCAACTGGTTATCATTTGAGCCCCGCGAAATTACCCGTGAAATCGAACATTGCAGGGTTTATCCCTAGTCAACCAAAATTGCAGAGAGGAGAGAGATAATGGAAGCTATTTCCTTTTTTCTTTTTATTTTTAGGTGGTTTAATTTAGGCAAGTTTATTTCAAATAAAACTGTTTTTTTAAACTATCTCTCACATTATTTAGTATTTATTTATAATTAAAACATTTGGTGGACAAAAACTATTCTTTTTAATTGAAGAGAAATTTCATTTGACTTCCAAGGTGTTTTTATTTTATTTTAGACAGAATATTTTAAAAAAATAAAAAATATTTTTATTGTTATATATTTGGTTTTGAGTTATTTTTGTAATTTTATACCTTAAAATCTTATTTAATTTGATCTTTATATTAACTTTGTTCTGATTTTTTATTGTTATTTATTTTCTCTTGTACTTTAGGATTTGATCTTTTTTTTCTATTGCTACTTATTTTATTTTAAATAATTTATGGAAATGTATTTTTTTTATTTTTATCATCTTTCAACTTTTTTATATTTAATCTTTATCATTTTGATAGTTATTTTTTTTGTTTTGAATATTTTATGAAATTAGATTTTGTTTCGATTTCATCCTTCTTCAACTTTTTTTTATTTGTAAGATTTGATCCAAAGGCTTTTAATAAAGTTTTAAAAAATAAAATTCATAACTTATTTTCCAGCATATTTCTTGACACTACCACATATATAAAAAAAATCATTTTTAGAAATTTACTTTTTTATAAAAACTATTTTCGAGAGAAAAAAAAATTATCTCCCAGGAAAAAATAATGCTATTTCTGGATGAATAGCCATTGCCACCTACATAAAAGAGAAACAGAGATGGATTTATTGTCAAGAGCTTCAATGATTGGCGGTTGGTTTGTGCTCCAACAATTGTCTCGCCACAAAAACATGCTACATTGTGGCATCACGCATGCTAAGGGGGCAGGGCCCATTCAAGCACAAAGGTGAAAATTCAGTCCTCCCAGAAAAATTCATTTCCCTAAATGATTATAACAGTGCATGATCGAGGAAATAAAAGAATCTTGCCCCCGTACACCATTTTCATGATCTGTTACTCACCCAACCAAGTTCGCCTATTTTTCCAAAAGTGTTTCACAATAACAATACGCGACAGACATGAGATGTTATGAGTTTCAAGGGTGTGGCTGATGCTTTTAAGAATGCATGGCCTTCCATGGCTAAAAAAAGGCAATTACAAATTTACAATAGTAAATCTAAAAAACCAATTAAAAATATAGTTAGCAGTGTGTGAAAGGGATATTACCTCCCTAATACAGGGCTCATTCCACAAATCTGTAAGACGACGAGCTCCAAATATAGGACCATCTCCATTATTTGCAGTAGTAAGAGACAGACTGACTGGATTTCAGGATTAATGTACTTTGATTTGTTTGGATCACAGTTCCGGAACAATAGCAACCGCCTCATCCTTCATTTTAAAATATAACAAGTCAGTACAAAAGCATAGGGTTTAGAAAGATTTTTACATCAAAAGCAACACAGAAATCTCTCATAGATGGGGACACTTCATTTACTGCCAGTGGTGAATTTTTTACTCAGAGAAGTACCAGCAATCACTATTACAAAAGTAATCCCTCGATTTCATGATCTCAAACCGTCTGCATCCCTTCAATGAGAGGACTGAACTCGATGATAATACAAGAGCAGTTGGCACATATAATTGCAAGTCGTGCAATATCTCCGGCATTGGCATCTCAGGAATCTGAGTTAGATCAGCTCAACTGTTACACCCAAACTAAAAAGATACAATGTCACATTAAGCAACTAAATTGCAAAAATCAGGTATTGCTGTTAATAAATAACTAGAAAGACCTCTTGAAGGGATCGCCAATGAACTATCAACTTTAGAGAGAAAATATTCATCAAACAATTGACTAAATAGAGACAATGGCTAGACCAGTTAAAGACAGGTTAAAAATCTTTAAAAGTGACGTGGATCTTATAAACCAATGAAACATATAAACTTCCTGCATCACCGGTTACTAATTTCCCCATCACATGGACAATGAACAAGCTGGTGGCAACCTGCAAGTTGCAAGAACATGTAATTGTGGATATGATAACCTATTAGTGAGTGCTTCCAGAGGTATTTTAGATCCTAAAATGGCTCGTCACAGTCAAATGATATAGCAACAACATGCATGTCAATAGGGTTATAGTACTTAAATCAATAGAACCAAAACAAATAATAAATAAATGGAGGAAAATTTAAAGGACAACTTTGCACGATAAGGTATTTCATTCTCTTAATCACAAGAAATATATAAATTAATCAGGTTGCTGAAAATCAGTATCTCAAACGAGCTTGACAAGACATCTTTCAACTTACAATCATTTGCTGATATTGAAATGTCTGTTCTTGATGTATTTTTAGTTCTCTCCTTCAATTCAGACACTTATTTTAAAATACACTCAGCATGTGACAGCTTCTTCTTCAGGAACATGTCCTATGCCTTTTTTTCCCAATATGGCGGATTGACATTAATATTTGAATGCCAAGCTTTGAGACTGGATACAGTTGGTCAATTGCCTCAAGAACTTTCCAGAGCTCTTCAGGCACTCCAATATAGATTCATAATAAAATGCCCCTTGCCACTGTGCCTTGAGGAAATCAAGTACTATGAAAAGAATGCAGGGATTGCTGAAGATAAAAAAAAATTAACAGATTACAGCACAACTGTTTATGAAGATAAATCATATCAAGCATCCTCAAAAAAAAAATATGATATGAATGAACATCACAGATATATTGTGTGAGCAAAAGCTGTCAATAAATTCATTTGATCTTCCAACACTTGAAATAAATGCATCTAACAGACTTGATTTCTGGGAACATGATGAGCCGTTTGAAGGTCATTGATAGGCTGCTTTGCGCCACCAGCATTACTCAAATGGACCTCTCTATCCTCTACTGGGGGGAAATCTAGTAAGAAGATACGAAAGCTGCAACAGAGAAACCACCAAGAAGCAAACAATTTACACATGCTAGAAAGCTGTTATTGAGATACCAGATTTTATCAGAAAATAAAAGTTATCCAAATGTTTTCCATGAGTAAGTTTTGAGATAAATGCAAAAAACTGTATCAATGAATCGTGAAGTTCTGCGTCAGAAGCCAATTTAAGTGGAAATGAATGGGAAATAAATAAACCAACCAGGGATAAACTTGCGACTCCTGCCTATTACAGCTTACCTGTTTATGTGCTGCAGCAGTAAGCAGATTGACTGTAGCAACAAATAAATCTCCATTCCAGTCCATCTGCTTAACCAATTTACTTTTAATCTGCGATCAAGAAGAAACAGTTAGTCAAAGCCACTCGTGATGCCGCGTTCGGCTTCTTAAATAGAGAAACAGTTTCCACAAGCCATGCGTGATTCTCCTCCAACCTTTTTGGCCTTCAAAAACACAAAATTCAAATTGCAAGCGAAACAAAGTAAAAGAGAGAGAGGTAGTTACGAGGTGAGGAAGGAGGTCAGAGGAGCGTTTTCGAGGTCAGTGAGGATGGCAGTGAAAGAATCAGACCAGAGCGTGGAATCGACGGTTTTAGGGATTGACATTGAAAGGAATTTCCGTAGATTGGAGTTTTCGAAACCCTGGAAATTAAGAAGAAGAAGAGGACTGGATTGGAGAGGGTTTTTCGTGTTTTTTCTTAAAATAAAATAAATTTGATTTGATTTGATTTTGGCGCCATCGGGGTTTTTGGATTACAGTGTTAAACTGGAGGGTTTTAAAGCTGAGTAATGATGACGAGTCGTACGCTACTGTGAGAATGGCCGTTGGTTAGATGACAGACACGTCGTTTTTGTAGGCGATTAGCAAACTAACAAGTCTGGCCCGTGAGAGGAATTCACGGGCTGCTGTTCGGCCCATTGTTTTAAAAACTATGTGGGCTCGCAAAGGTTATAATATTTTTCGTGGACGAGGACGACAAGTGTGCTGCAAGGCATGCACGTCGCCGTCGAGATGGGAGTCAAAGGGATGGCAATCGGTCTCGATTATTTGATAACATAATCAAATAATTATTAGCATATAGTACTTCAAAGTGGGTGTTTGAGACTGTAATTAAACTTTTTTTATAAAAAAATATTAAAAATTACATCAAAATTATTATTTTTTTGTTTTTTAAATATTATTTTGGTATTATAATAATCTAAAAACATATAAAATATTTAATTTATATTAAAAAATAATTTCAAAATCACTTTTAAAACACAAACGGCGCAAGAGAGAGAGAATAAAATTGCCCATCAATGAGCTTTTAAGAGCCGCATTCATAGATAGATCTAGAGGGCCATGATCGTTTCATTAATAATTGATATTAATATTGCATGTGTTTTTGCTTTCAGCCTGTATGTATGTACCATGGCAGTCACCATCGTTAACTCTAAAATAACAGCAATCATCGGATCCTTCAATTCGGGCATCTTTCATGGACAGAAGCTCTCCGGCAGACCACGACGGAGTAAAAAGAAATTAAGGTCATTGAATGCTCAGTTGTCAATCAAAACATGGAAATTGTTTCTGACCATCCTTTTTCTAACCGAGGTATGTCGGCCAGCTCGATTAAATCTTTGGGTTCTTATAATTGTATACGAGCAAATTTCCCACGCAAAAATAAGTTGATTTTTTAACCTAGAAAGCATGAATCCAAGGAAATATAGATGATGAGATTTGTGAGACTGAAAGGGTGTTGGCAATCAAAAACAGGAAGTTATGGTAATGGGACGCATCAAAATCTCAGATTAGGTACCTCAAGTTGATCATGCTAGTGAATACAGTAGACAAGAGATTACTGCTGGGTGTTTTTAGAAAAAGATATCCAACTAAGTTAAAGTTCTCTGCTTGCTTGCCATGCATGCAACGGTGCAGCGTGCAAGTGTAAGTGAAGGAGTACTGTTAACAGAAATGACTTATTATATTATTGCAAAGGCATTGGAAGATGAAATTTACAAGTCAAGAAGAAAAGAGGAAATTCACAAATTAAGACAATCGATTTGAGTTCATTGACAATATAAATAGGTAATAATTGATAAATAGTAATCCGCACTCTCCACACTCCATGATTTCTTCGTTTGCTTTCTTTCCCTATCTTGAAGGCTTTATTGCCGAGCAGCACTGAGAACTTCACACTAGCAGTCATAAACAATTAAGAGAAGCAATATTCATCCTACTTGCAGATAAGAAAGCTGCAATGTAGCCTAATGAATGGGAGAAAATGGTGGCAAGGGTGGCCATTTTCCAAACTTGGGGTGGTGGAAGTACTTTGGAGGAATCTTGGGGAGAGGAGGGAGCTTAGGAAGAGGGGGGCATGGCTTCTTGTAAATTGGAGGGAGAGGCTTGTAGATTGGAACGAGAGGTGGGAGAGGCTTGTAGATTGGTGGTTTTGGCTCTGGTTTGTAGATTGGAACGGGAGGTGGGAGAGGCTTGTAGATTGGAACGGGAGGTGGGAGAGGCTTGTAGATTGGTGGTTTTGGCTCTGGTTTGTAGATTGGAACGGGAGGTGGGAGAGGCTTGTAGACTGGTGGTTTTGGCTTGTCGATTGGGGGAAACTTGGGGTGAGGAGGAAGCTTAGGAAGTGGGGGGCATGGCTTCTTATTAAATGGAGGGATATTTGGGGTTGGAGGGAGAGGCTTGTAGACTGGAACAGGAGGGGGCTTGTAGATTGGTGGTTTTGGCTTTGGTTTGTAGATTGGTGGTTCTGGCTTTGGTTTATAGACTGGAACAGGAGGGGGCTTGTAGATTGGTGGTTTTGGCTTTGGTTTGTAGATTGGTGGTTCTGGCTTTGGTTTGTAGATTGGTGGTTCTGGCTTTGGTTTATAGACTGGAACAGGAGGTGGGAGAGGCTTATAGATTGGTGGTTTTGGCTTTGGCTTGTAGACTGGAACAGGAGGGGGCTTGTAGATTGGTAACTTGGATGGTTTGTGGATTGTGGCTCTGGCTTGGTTATAGACTGGAACTGGTGGAGCGTAGATTGTGGCTTGGCTTGGTTTGTAGACTGGAAGTTCTGGCTTGGTTTATAGACTGAACAGGAGGTGAGAGGCTTGCAGATTGGTAGTTTAGCTGGCTGTAGACTGGAACAGGAGGGGTAGATGGAACTGAGGTGGAGGGCTTGTAGACTGGAACTGGTGGAGGGAGAGGCTTTGGAGGGAAAACCTGCGGGGGGAGAGGTGGGAAAACCTTCGGGGGGAGAGGTGGGAAAACCTTCGGTGGGAACAGGTAAGGATGGTGAAAATCTTTCAATTTCGGAAGCTTCCATTGAGGCAATGGAGGCAATTTAGGTAGTGGTGGATACTTGAAGAAAGGCCACAAAAATGCTGAAGTGCAAGTCACAGGTGAGAATTTCAGTTTTCCTGCAAGCCCAAATGTGTGTTTCTCGTCAGTTTTCGACTTGAATACAATCTTGGAGGATTCCAATCCATCGTGCGATGGGCATGGCGCAGCTGATGCACTGTGAAGCTGCGCATAGCATTCCTCCTCCAATTTTCCACCCTTCACAACATCATTTGGAAGAGACACCTTGAACTTCCCTTCTTCGTCAAGCTCGCCAAACCCTCTTGTTTTAAACTCTCCATTTTCAGGCTTGCAATCAATTGTCACTCGAAGCCCTGTCAAAATAATATTGTATCAGATTATCTCACAAGGTCTAGGTCTGGCTGATCATGGCATAAGCCTGTGACCTTGGAAAGGACAATGCATTAACATAGGATCAACAAAATAACCACTACGATTGCTGTATCAAAATGACTTCACCCCTAACATTTGCCAGAAAAACTATGTTTACCTGAAAAGGCATGGAAAGTCTTGATGTTACTCTGTGCACAATCTGCACATTCTCCTATCCCAACTACCTCGACTGTCTTGTCATCGGCATGGCAGAAAGTTGCAGAAAAGAGCAAGGACACGTAGAAGCACAGAAGTGCTCCTCGAAAAACGAGGCGAATCCGCATCGGGAACACCAAAACTCAGATGCAACACTTGGAAGCTGTAAGGAGCTTCTTCTTAGTGTTCCTGATACAATGCGTGGAGAAGTGGTTACCCCTGAAGCCTCATTATATAATGCTGCTAAAGAAACGATTTCAAGGGCTCGCCGACACCAAATTAAGGGCATCACATGAGGTTAGGGACCCTCCAGAGATGACTTTCGTTTCTGGTTTGAAAAAGACAGTAGCCTGCACACCCGATTCATCAACCGGATGACATTATATCTTACATTCAATGAGCTCTCAACTGTGCACAGCTATAAAGATTTTGTGCTGCTCTTATCTCTTTAAACCTACTAGCCAGCTCCTCATAAATACCTCACTTTACAATTGTGGTCAATTTACAAAAAAGTTCCTCCTTTATAAAATACAATGCATGGTTGTTGCAGTGCCACAACTTTTCAGAGCTTGGGAGAGAAAGAAAACATTGCATATCCGAGGCAGTAACAACTTCTCGTGAATAAGTTGTCAACCAAAACTTTTCTTAAAAGTCCAAGATATCAGTGCGTTGCTCCCTGGTAGACCGAATAGAGTTCAATTTTGGTGCAACAGAATTACGTGCCAATCACGTGCATTTCTTGCAAGAGACTGGAACAACCGGAGTTTTACTCTGAACACAAATAAAAGAGCAGTAAATAACAACTTTAGATTCAATGTGTGAGCTATTATTTGACAGAGTCTTGCACATCATATTAGGCTAAGCCCGTGCAGCTGTCTCTTCCAATAATATGAAACCCCAACAGAAAATTTAGGCTCTTAACAGCTTAATTGAAGGACTGTACTGTACTAGCTAGTCATGCTATCATGTGGTGAAGACGTTTAATATTAGTTGATTGTTGCGTGCATGATTTATGAGTTTTATTCTACTGCAAGGTGCAAATAGTAGAGAGAAAATTATATCAAAAAAATATTTTTAAATTTAAGTTTACATGATGATGTCTCAAAACCAATGATATTTAAATAACAAGGTATTTAGCTTACGGATCATAGTTGATCAAGATGTACAATTAAACCCTTTTTTTTCTCTCAGTCTTAAGAAAAGAAAGTCAAATTAATGGTAAAGTCTAAATACTTGCAAAAACAACTCCAATTGAAAATGAGAGGCTTAAGAACAACTTTGTAGGAAAGTCAATAAACGACTTCAAAGAGCTTTCAATTTCAGAAAATGTAATGTTAGTTCTTGTATTTTAGGATGATTAATGCTCTGAAATATAAAAAGTTTTGAACTTTTTATCTAGGAGATTCAAGGGGTGTTTACATTCCATGAACCCTAATGTTTTCATGGAAAGGAGAGAATCGATTGAAAAGTCCCGTGGTTTCGACGGCATTGATAAAGGATGAACATATTTTACATATTATTAATGATATGGTAAGTGTGATAGGTCTTTTAAAAGATCTTTTATACATCTATAAGTGTAGAGAGACCATTCCCTCTAGCATGAATAATTCATGCAACTATTCTAGATCAGTCTTCAATACTCAAGACCTAAGATGTAACCAAATCTAGATAAAAGGATATGACAAGCTATCTAACCCATAACCCTTTAAATGTAGATGATTATCTGGGATATGACATATTGCCTTGGGTTCGGTTGATTGATTGTTAAACGCAAGTATATTGGATCTAACATCTCACGAGACTGTGTTTACTTGAGCTAAGCTTAAAGCTACATCCAATCATACTGGGTTTAGCATAAAGTTCATGTTATTGTGAGACTAGAATTACAATGTGTTAGAAATAAAATGGTGGTGTAAGCACAGGGTACGCCATGAAAGAGGAGCTGGCTACTTTCTTGGAAATAAAAATATTTTAAGAGTGCTAATCGGCGGCGACTGGAGAAAATAATCTCCCTCCACCTAACACAAAACATTATGCACCTCAAAATATACATCATGATGATGACAGGGCAAATTTGTGAGGATTATGTGTGTGTCCACCATCAACAATCGAGCAATCAAAGATATAAATGAGGGTTCATGAGTAGGTGATATTAGGTGAGGCAACAAATGCTCTCTTCATGATTCCACCATTTGCCCCTAAAAAGCTTCAGTGCCTGACAGGCCACACGTGGTTCTAAGCAAACGACACCGTGAATTGTGAGGCCCTAACATAGTCCGGGTTGAGACCTCCATGATATTTGAAATCCAACTGCCCTGGAATGATATTTGAAATTCTGTGGACGAAAAACCAATGGTGGAATGAATTCAATAGCCAGTTTACGTCCACTATCATTCGGGATGTAACCAGGCAGAGCTATGGTCATTTTCATGGGCCAGAATCATGAAACATCATCCAATTCCCAATAGACATTAGATATCAACTACCTCCTCCTGTTCGTTTCCATGGAGCTTTGACAGCAAGAGCATCCAATTTAAAAACTAAGGACATCATGTGGGAAATTCTAACAATGGTAATCAGAGATATAACACCAGGCCCTTCATCATTCACACACCTCATCTGGGGGTCAATTATCATGCCACAGTAAATGTTAAGGAATCATGTTATCTCTCCCAAACTAGTTATCCGAGATGAGTTTTCCAGAAAAAATACGGAAACTCAATGGCGGCGGATGTTATGCAAAAGTAAAACAGTCGGAGAGATCCACCATATCGATGGTCGATATTGTTCGAAAATCCCATCAAGGAAAATATTTCGAGATAGGAGAATTACTCCCTCCAGCACTAAACGAGCTGTGACATAAAGAGAGTCCCCAAGAAAACAAGCATCGACTGAAATAGGAAAAAAAGAACGGGTGATATGTAAGGCAATTCACTAAATTAAAGATAATGATATCCTTCCTACCTCGGAGTTTTCTTCAAAAAGGCTCAACTTTCAAAAATTCACCAGAAAATAAAAAACTAGTTTATTTCTTTCACGTGTTACAAAAGCGAGGCAGGTTAATTTTCAGGACTAATTCATTTCATGGGCTCTCTTGGAATCTCCAAATGCCTAGCGTGAGCTACAAGAGTTTGCACTCTACAGCAGTGCCTTGCGCTGCTGAAACAGGGTGAGCACCACTGTTTACTTCTTCTTCTTTGACTTCTGGGATTGTGACTTGCCCAATGATGTCCCCTGAACATTACAGAATGTAGAAACACAGATTTATCAGTTACACCTACATTCTCTGCATCCGATGACACTACAAATGAGGCTAGGAAATTTCTCTAGCAAATGATGAATGATGGGAGGAAGAACTATTCTGAAAGACATTTTTTATCATAAAAACCAGCATGACAATCAATCATAGGAAATTTCTGAAAGCAAAGTTAAAACCTAAAGCCACACACCTCAAGCCATTCATCCATGGAAGCATCTCTAGTCCCCGTTCCAACCTCCACTTTCGAAGCCCTCTTGGTTTTCTGACCAGAGAAAAACAGCAAATTAAGAAAATTTCATGAATCAAACATGTGTAATTAGTTATAAATAAGCAGGCAGGGCTGGCATGGTAGCAAAGATATCAATCACAGGCTGAAATCTAATAAGCTCTTAGCCTAATAGGTATTTATCCAAATCAAAAGCATTCATCTTGTGATTTGTTGGTTCCAGGAACATGTGGAAATTAAAAGAGTTATTCAATACCGACTTAAATGAAGTATTGTGCGGTGGATCAAAGGATCCACCACTTGGCTTCTCAAAAGTGATGAAAATGTCCATATGAGATAAAACAATAGAATTTAACATTTCAGTTACAGCAGTGGAATTGCTTATAAAAAACTATGCAAAAAAAGAAAAGTCCTGTGAGTACCTTAGAAAGATTCTGTATTTGACCATTAACCCATAGACCAAAGAGGACAAGAAGGGCAATTCCAAGGGTAATAAGAAAAACTGACTCCATGCTTAGGAAAACACCAGAGTCAACAACTTCAATTGTACCATTGTGGAATGTACTTTGGTATGGATGCTGGTCTATCTCATAAACAATGGTGCCTACAAGATCGAAGCTTCCAGGCTGCACAAAGAGAATAAAACATGCAAGTTTGACTTTGGGGTAAAAATAAAACCTGATGGAGGAAAGTTCAAGGTTGAAAGTTGGGATAAGACATAATTCTCGGGTAATGATGTCTGTACCTGCAAGAACTTGCTGACAGCAAAGATATATGGGAAGGTAGCCTGAGCAGAGGCTGGAACAGTTGCATTGTTGAAGCCCTAAATTAAAACAAAGAAACCAGTTAAATAACAAATAACAAACTCAATCAACTCTACAAAAGATGGATGAAAGCAGTTTCCAGTCCAAATGATTCTGAAAAAATCAGCAGTACAGAATAAATAGAATAACTCTTGGCAATAAGCACTAAAAAAGAAAGAAGGGATGTGAAGACTGACAGAAGCAACCATAGAGAGTCACAGACAATATACATTGCAAATATAAAGAAAAAAAATATTATAGAAAGGTTTTATATAGCTAGTTTACTCATTCTATGATAATTTTTGCCATATTTGCAATGTCTATTGTAGTTTACTCATTCTATAATATGTTATTGCTAAAGGACCAAAGAACACAGGTATATTTTAGTTTCAAACCTTTGATCATACACTGTTCAGTGCTGCATAACAATTTAATACGGATCATCAATTATAAAGACTACAATGAGTTTTCAGAGAGCAGAACTATTTTTATCGCCAAAACAGAGCACTAACAGATAGCTCGGGGCTTGTTGAGCATGTTAAAGGCATCGAAAATGCTGAACTTTGCTATCCACAAGATTTACCAAATGCACACTGCTAATTCACACAACAAAGCAAAACAAAAGGAGAGAGAGGGAGAATGCAATTTGTGTCATGTGTCATTATCCTTTTCCAGGCAAACACAATTAGACAGCCAAAGGACAGAAAACACACCAAATAGTGCAGGGCAGCATTGCATATGAAGAAAATAAAAGAGCTTAATCTCAAAGACATACAAGACATAATTTATAACAATCAAATTAGAACCTGAAATGGAGATCATGACATTTGATTTGCAAATGAAATCATACATACACCTACAATTACCTGAGCAGAGAGATTCTGAACCAGTAGCTTATGATCAAAAGGAAGATGAACACTGGCCCTGATTGCAATGATAGTAATGGGCAGCTCCCCTACATTTCATTCAAACAAGAAAAGTTTACCTCTGGTCAAGATAGTACATAGAAGTAGAGCAATTAAGCACACATTCATATGAACTAAACGGAGAGTGAGCAAGAGAAAGATCACAAAACAGCATTATAATCCCATTGCCAAACAAGCCAATGACAGTTTTATTACCATCATTTTTCATTCCAACTAATAGTTCAGTCTCTTCTCCAGCCATCACCACTGCAACAAGAGAGATAGAGAGCGAGAGAGAGAACAGATTAAACAAGCAGTACAGATCTATCTTCCAAACCCATTAAAAAATCAACAATAATCTTCACAGATGAAAGCGATAAAAATAAAGTTCTTACAACGTGCGCTGTTTTTGGGGAAAACACAGACAGTCTCAACTCCTGGAGCTGGGCTAAAATTCCCATCACCAAAATCCTGTGCATCGTCACCAACTATCCCAAGATCACTGACTTCTTCCGCAGTCTCTGCGACTTCGGCATCTGAATCTGACTGGCACGTAGCAACTACAAATAGAAAGGAAACGGACAAACTCGACTACTCAAAACACAAACAGATTGATTTAAAAAAACATGCATGGATTATTAAAATCCAGAAAACAGCAAAGATTCCTTCGAATACAATTCCAGCAAAACCTCGATATTATTATATAACATAAAACTGTTACAACTAGAAATTCTATCACCAATTAGCATTTGGAAAGTATTTTTTTAAATAGCAAAGCAAAACACCGAGTCAAATTTCACTTTGAAAAGCAAATTAAAACATACAAAAAATACCTAATCAATCAATAAATCAGTAACGACGAGCTAGAACAGAAACATAATAAAATCCGCGCCGTCGCTGCCATCGATATGTCAACAAAATATCCAAATAATCAGATCGATATCAATTGAATAGATCGAGACGATAAAAAGAACTGATATACGACACAGAATTTCAGATTTTAAAAAATAAACAGAGAGTTCACGAACAGAAAAGGATGCGTTTTGCAAGTGCGTGTGGATCTGGATCTGGATCCAGGAAATGAGAGAAGGAGACAGTGATATTACCTTGAAGGAAAGGAGAAACGAGGAGGAGGAGAGTGAAGAAGAAAACCCTAAGATGCTTCATCGTTATCGCCTTGTTTGGCTTCTTCGGTTGACTCAGAGAGATTATCAATAGTGTTTTTTTAAAAATAAAAATTTCAGTTTTTATTGTTTTTGGTTTTGCTTTGTTTTCTATTGGATTGGAAACCAAACACCTTGGTTATCGAGTCAAACTGAAAAAAATGAAACCGTCAATACCATTAGGGGCGTGTTTGTCTGTTTCCTTGAAAATGGAACTTGAGGGCTCTGACTGATGAATGGAGAACGCAGTTTATACGTTGCCGTTTCGACGTGTGATCTTGCAATTGGTTTTGTTTTTTTTTTTAATCTATCCTTCCGTTTTGTATTATTTTATTTCTAATGTTACACGCCACAAATGACAGTTTTCGTTAGGGTTTTTTCTTTTATAAGGGGGGCAGAAATTAATTATAAATTACTGTAAGGGATGGGTGCAATTACTTTTAGTACAAGGACTATTATTTAATACAACATATTTATTTATAGATTATGGGGAGTTAACTTAAGTAGTGGGTAATTATTTTATTATTGTATTTCAGAATTGCTCAATTGCTAGAGTTGATTTTTTTAATTAAATCTCAGCAGCTAACATATAATATGTGATATCAAATACCTAAAACAAAACCGAAATCTTGTTCAGACACTTGTGCACACACTCACATATTCACTTGTGAACGCGATGTTTATCGCTCGTGCGTCGCAGTTGCATCGATCCACCCGTTTACACTTTCGAACAAAAACATTTGTTAAAGCTGGGTGCGTTAAAAATTAAAATCAGTGCGATTCTCCAATAAATGTTGCTTTTGAGGCCCTCGCGTGGATTCTTTCTAGGACATGTTCCTCTTTAGGAGAAAGTTTTCTTTAAAATAAGATGGTTAATGAGGTGTCAATGTTGTGTTTCTTGTTTTAACTCTTTTATATTTTTCATAGTTGAAAAGCATAATTTATCAATGTGCGTTTTAACTCTTTTTTTTTAAATACCTTTTAAATTTACAGATAGACTTACGTTTTATGCTCCATCATTTCATAAGATGTTTTTTTTAATTCTTTTTGCTGGTAAAGACATAAATTGGTGTTTCCCCGGTAGATTTTTTTAATTTATAACATTTCTTAAAATGATCACAAATCGTAAAGCTCGCGTGGATTGAGGCAAAAACAAATGTTGAATTTGTACTTGGTTGGAGCATCCGCTACACATTATGTGAGGTCAGTAGGCTCGATCGGCTTTTGAATCTCCATCTTCGACGCATTCGCGGTTTTTTAAAGCTCGCGTGGGTTAGCATTCCAACAGTTAAATGTTATTTTTTCCCCAAATCTCAAAGACTACCCAGAAAGCACCAAGAGCTTTCAAAGTGAGATTTCCACCAGGAAAAACAGTTCCCGGTAGATTTTTGAATTTTATTTATTTATTTTTACACCTTTTACTCGTTGGGCACAACATCTCCGAGGAAGTTTAAAGGTGCAGACATCTTCTTTTGAATTTATTTCTCCAATAAACGTTGCTTTTGAGGCTGAATGAATTTGAAGTCATGCGTTGTCTTTAAAATCATGCGCATCTTCTGTCTTTTTGATTTGATTTCTCCAATAAACATTGTTTTGAGGCTCTATTTACACTTCCAAGCACACTCTGTTCTGGTTAGCAGCTACTTTTTCATTCTGCAGTTTTGGGCTGCTTTGTTTTGGTTTCTGGTGGCTTTATCCGTTCGCTGATTATCAGTTCTGCTGTGATTGATAAGGTTTTTTTTAATTGCAATTTTTGAATTGTTTCTGCATGCATTTCTTAGTTGTACACTTACTGTCCACATTGGCATGTTTCTGTAATTAGCTCTTCGTTTTTTTTGGGCCATGAAAAATTATAATTTATGGAGGTTGGCAATTATAGTTTAAAAATCAAGAATGAGATAACCAAAAAAATAAAATGACAAAAGAAACCCAAATTTTCAGCAATGTTTAAATAGGCAGGTTATGCCTCTTCTGAGGTTACATACAATGAACCAATCCAGTGTCCATATTGATCGATTACAGGATGCAGAATATGAAATACTTTGGAGAAAATCCAAAATCATGATATTTCCCAGTATACAAACCAAAGCACAGTTTTAAGTCATAATTCACCCAAAAAGACAGCAAAGTATTGCATACCAGCTTACACTGAAAAGTTGTGAAGAACCAGAATGTATAGCACTCTCTTGCAAAATCAGCTATATCAATAATCGCTTCGTTTTCTAACCCTTAAAAAGGATCAGGAGCAACTTTGTTCTTCACCAGGGTTCCCAAAACACTATTAAAAAAATGAAGGAAAATATAAAAAGTAGCGCATATGTGTTAATCGCGTTGCTATTGATATTATTAGCAGATATTACATAAAGATAAATCCTGCGCTAACTAGACTGTAAGCTCATTAAACATAATTGCCATCATATTAACTATTTATGATTCAAAAATCTCAACTGCTAAGTTTAGTAGCAGATGTTAAAGAAGGAAACAAATATGCACTAAATCAAGCTTATGGTTTTTCATTCTGCAGTTTTGGGCTGCTTTGTTTTGGTTTCTGATGGCTTTATTCGTTCACTGATTATCGGTTCTTCTTTGATTGGTAAGGGTTTTTTTAATTGCAATTTTTGAATTGGTATTGTATGCATTTCTTAGTTGTACAATTACTATCAACATTGACATGTTTCTGTCAAAATTTACGTGTAGGTTGACAGCTGCAAAAACATGGTTTCCAATTCACCTTCATTTAATTGAAAGTGAGATGGTTTATTGATAG
Organism: Salix exigua; assembly: GCA_032356905.1. Lineage (NCBI taxonomy): Eukaryota > Viridiplantae > Streptophyta > Magnoliopsida > Malpighiales > Salicaceae > Salix > Salix exigua. Next base: position 11,909,856 of record CM063591.1, on the reverse strand, counting down.
TTCTTTAAGCAGATTAAACTATCCCCAACTAAACTTTAAAACGCATGCAGTATTTAATATATATTTCATGTGTTTCTTTTACATTGCTAACTATTCATTTTAGAAGCTTAATACATCTTTGCACATAAGCAAAACAACATCATGTGCAACGAAAGGAAAAATTATTATTATATGAGAAATTATTATACAGATGTTATTTTGCTGGGATTACTTGCTCTTCCATGTTTGTACATATTTTGTTGCTTTTGAGAGTCATTGCCACCAACCACGTTTCCTTAAATGTTGCTGTCAATATAATCATCTTTAATGTTTAAAAAAAGAAGGGTGAGAGAAATTATCCCCGGTTGAATGAAAGGTTGGACAACTTAGAACTAACAAGCATGCAGGGTGATCTTCCATGTTAAAAACAATTAACCATCAACATCAACACATTCAATTCAAAACAACAAAAAATCATCCTTCATTCATTTTATTGATCACATATTATATCAACCAATTAAATAACCATCAAAACAATTAGTACACACTAAACAATTAATCAATTAAAGTCTTGCAATACTCAAATTACAATTCACTAATCTTTCATAAATTTTATAACTTATAATTTCAAATTTTTGCAATTGAATTATTATCTGAGTATTCAAGCTTATAACAAAAAACACTAATTCAATACATAAAAAAATTTATAACATGATTTAAAATTTACAATTCTCTATCTATCAACTAAAAAATTCTTTGTTTACCACATAAATAATCAGTTTGCTACATATAAAAAGTCCAGTAGTAACGCTGGGCTACCCAACTTGTCAAATCTAATTCACATTTCATACACAATCACACTAAATTAATCTGAATTTATTGGGGGATATAATTTCAAATTTGACAACTTATCCACAAATCCAATGCAACATGTAATTGGTCACAATTCCATAATATCCATGCTCTATGGTATGAAATCATCAAAGCCTGTTGATGATATTACTAAACAACTCCAACAATCCACTCAAAAAATCTAATTCGACAACTTGTTAAAAATTGGGGCAACGCATGATTATTTAAAATAATTAATTTAACTTATTCTCACAGTTAATTATATCAAATAAACCCTAATTAGTGATATTTATTGCTACTTTATCATTAATTCAATAAACTTTAAATTCAACCTAAATCTTTTTTTACTTTAACTAAACCAAATATATATTCATGCAATAGCAATGCAGGGTGGTTATGTTGCTGGGATTGAAAAGGACATAGCTTTTAGAATCCGTGACTGGGACTCTAATTAGAGTGGGAAATGAACGCTTTGAACGTGGAAAGGAGACGGCTTGACGGCTTGAATAGTAGCTGATATTCGGCTCTTAAAAAATATGAAGAGATGAGATGACAGGAGGTACTTTGAAACATAATGGGCCTGGGAGTTAGGCTAATGAACAACATCCTGTTTGATTTCTGTCGAGCTTCAGGTCCTGGAGTGAATTATAAGTATAGTAAATTAAGGATTGCTCAGTTGTATTCCATCAGAGTCACGGATGATCTTGGAAAATATTAGGGGTTTTCCTCTTATTCAAGGGAGAGTGGGGAAGAAGCACTTCAATTTTATCATCCAGAAGATGGGGGTGCGGCTTGCAGATTGGAAATGCAAATTGCTAAACGAGGCTGATAAAGCGTACTCCAGCAAAATCTGCCTGAACTGCAGTTCCAATTTATCACAGGCAACTGTAATCAAATATACAAGACCATCAGAAATTTTATTTGGAGTGATAGTGAAGGGTTGCCATCTTGTGAATTGGAATGCCGTGGCTCGTCCATAGAAATTTGGAGGCTGTGTGATGTGTTTTTATCGGGGAAATTGGTGTGGCACGCATTAAACAGCCCCAGCAAGTTTTGAGTAACTATTCTGCGCCACAAACACTTTGAGTCAAGAGCTTACTAATCTAATTTCTCCCAGCTTCAGTGATTTCTCAGGATGCCATTAGATTGGTATCCTTGGGGAATATTAGTTTTCCACAAGCATAGGGCTTCAATTTCTGGTATTAGAAATTTGCTAGCATGGGTTTGGATTGTCGAAATCTACAATATTTTTTGAAAAGCCAGTGCCACATCATGGCAAAGTTGCAGTTCTGTGGGAGATACTGAAAGGGTCTCGCCTCCATAAGATATTTAAGGCGATTTCTTCCGGCTGAGTCTTTAAGTATCCAAGAGGGTACCAAAAAAAAAGGCCACTTGAAATTAGATGAATACTGCCACATTGAGGTATCAAGTGTCTACCTAGATATCTTGACTTGGAATTGAGGTGCGAAAGTTCATCCCAGGTATTTGATGAAAATAACCACCGGTTTCTCTTTTCATAGACAAACTTTCGAAAAATTGCAAGCAGCCATTTTTAGCTATCCGATCAATCCCCGTGGATGGTGTAACGCTCCCACTTCCTTGTCGGGTCATATATCTGCCACAAACACGAAGGAAAATTATAAGAGAACTTGAGGTGAAAGCTGATCACTATAACTGCCCCTTGGCTCCACTACATTAGTAGCAGGTATCTCAGCACTGCCGGGCTCCTCCATGAAACACGATACCAAATGTGAAACAAATCATGCATACGGATATGGGCACATGCTAAGAGGGAGGGAGGGAGGGAGGGCATACCTCCCATCTTGAAGCAGGAAAGATGTGTTTATTCTTTTCATACCAGTGCCTCTCAACAACTTTACCGGCATGGGACTGTTAAAGAACAAAGGCAAAAAAATAAGCATAATTGTTTCGGCAAAGTATGTGAAGAAGCACAATTAGGCATGTTACAATGGGGGGGGAAATCACAGAACAATATAGAAACAACAAGCAGATTATATAAAATACACACCTCATCCTTCTCTATAGTTGCATCAGCAATTGTCCGCACATCCTCATGCACGTCAAAGTGGAAAAGCTGTGCAAATAAAAAGAATAAAAATACAACCACTCAAATCACCTTCATATTATTATGAGAATTTATACTGAGAACTGGAAGTGCTTTTCAAAAGCACAAACAGTCTCTGCAAAAGAATCTAAGGTTGCAGGAAAATTGTACTTGGGGAGGCCACTACCAACAAGTTGAGCACTTGCAGCACTTTCCATGTTAGGTTTTTTTATAAAATGAACAAATCCTAAAGCCAACCATTGTCTTAGATTTTCAATTCTTATAGTGTTCATGCAAATACAAAGACAAGGGAAGGAAAATATCTCTAGATGGTCCAAATAATATGCATACGCTTATTTTGTCTTGTTGGCTACTCAATGGATAGTTCAGAGGGTGGGATTTTATACTCACCGGACCACTTTTGCCCCTAGCCTTGTTAATGATCAGCTCATAGAAACTGTGTTGCTGAAATTCCACAGCCATGAAAATGGTATGAATTTGTTAGCATGAATGAATTCAAGATAGCAAGCGCAAAGGCTGTTATTAAAAGCTGGATTTCAAAATTATCTCACATGGGGAATGATAAGATCCTCTTTCACATAAAGCAAATTTTCCAGAGAAGTTGTTCTAATTTCTCTGAACTCTGGCGCAAGTTGTTGCTGAACTGATCGAAGAAATTCTCCTATGGTATCACCTTTACGAATCTAAAAGATAAAATAATAAACCAACCATGAAAAAATATGAAAAAAGGATATATAAACTATTTACCAATATTGAGAAGAAGAAATTGGCATGTCAGTAAATTAAAAAAGCGGGGTGAAGTCTAACCTGGATGACTCTTCTATGGCCTGCTCCATCCCAGTAGCTGTAAGTGATTTCAAGGGGTTCATCTGAGTCATTGGAGAAAATTGATTTATCACAAAGTGTATTTCATTGAAGCCATGTTAAATAGGAGAGACCAATGAAAATAATTACTTTGAATCTGTTCCTGTTCACGAAGCCACTGTTTCCGAAGCCTTTCACGCTCAGCTTGCTCCTCTGCCTCTCGCTCACTGAAACAGCATCCTCAGCACCCCTAAGCTCATATGTTAGTCAAGTCCATGCAAAAGCATTTCATAGTTGGAAGGTGCATGAAGAGAGAGAGAGGTGGGAGGAGATAAGAAAGGAGAGGGAAAAACATTGCACCTGTCAGGCAAAAAGCTTGTTTCCACAGTGGGATCTTTTCCAAATTTACCGTGTATTAAGCTCTTGGGCTCTAAGCTTTCTGAAGATGACATTGATAAAGAAAAATTTTAAGGTTAAAATAAAAGTTGTAATCCAGTTCCTCTCACTACCAAGAAGAAGATTGGATAAAGTTAAACAAACTTCTTTGCAAAAATACTAATCATGCCACAATTTAAAAACCAGGAGCAACCACTTTCAACATATGTACAGAGTATGGTTTGATCATGAAGAGAACTCAACTTAAGCCTTCTCAAACCATCTAAACAACATATTTAGAAAGAAAAAAAAAACAAGAAATTATAAGGTGGACTGGACACCAAAAAACCAATAAACCCAGTTTGCCTTATTATTTCTTAGCTAGTTGAGGTAGTACAACTTCACAGCAGATTTCCATAACAGACATAGAATATAAAGTGCTTAGCTAGTTGACAATGCTCTCGTCAAAGAAAAAGGTAATATTCACAAAATGCAGCCAGCACAAACCCAGATTCTTATACACAGATTAAATAGCTTAGTATATCAACTCATGTAATTTCTTACTGTTTTCACCATCCTCTTCATCACTTCCATTCTCAAAATCATCAGCAAAAGACAGCTTAGAATTCCCCTTAATCTTCCTCTTTTTCCGCTTCTGCAACTGAAGCTCCTCCTCCCTGCCAATACCAAGATAACAATCTTCATTAGCATTTAAATTCAAAACCAAAACCAAAAATATGAAACGAAAACACCGTAATCAAACTCACTCTTTCCGTAGCTTTTCTAACTTCTCCTTCTCTTCTTCTTCAAATTTGGTCTGGATATTAACCCTCTATGTAAACAAACACACATCAAACAACATTATCGATTAAGCACCTTATCATTTTCACTAAAGTTAACAAAACCCAAATACAAGAAATTAATAGAATCTGCTACCTTCTCTACATACTGTTCTCTTGTAACCAGACCTACAGTTTCCTTCTTAAATGCAGTCTCGAGAATCTAAAAAACAAATTAAACCCAAATTACCATCAGCACAGGAATAATCGGAGTTAACTAACAATTAATCAGGTCAGACGATTAAAAACCATAGAAAATGAGAGTTTTAGGTAAACCCTATAAATTTACCTCGGAGGTACTTGACCCGAATTGGAGGAGACCGGGCTGGTCCGTAGAGGAGGCTGACTTGGATTTGAGCTCTTGGATTTTAAGGCGTTCAGCTTCTCTCTGCTTCTGTAGCCGGCGGATCCTCACGGCATCTTGAGCCGTGCCTACGTAGCCGTCTCCCATGCCCGACATCTTCGCTTATCGGGTTCTCTGTCAAATACGGTTTTTTCTTTCTCTTGTTGAAAGTGAGTAATATCAGATCACCGAGGGATTGGAGATTTTATAGGAAGGTTCGGGTGATACGGTAGGTGGAGGCTTAATAAAAAAAAACTTATTCAGGGGTAATGGCTACCGTTGGATAGGATGACATCTGTTTGAGTCAAGGGACCTCTTGTATTTTGGATGATTTTATTAGTGTCCTGGGGCATGGAATTAGTCTGATGATTGGGGTAAAATGATATTATTCATCTGGGAGACAATTATTGCTTATGATCTGTGGGAAATGACTATAAGAGCATATTAATCTTTTATTTTTAAACAATAACAATTGAATAGTTGACTCTTTAGGCATATTAGTCTAGTTATTATAGATACGATCAAGTAATTTTAACAGTATTTGGATTATTCAAAATAATATTCATAAGTAATTTTATTTATAATAATATTTTAATTATTTTTAACATCATCATATCAAAATAATTTAAAAACACACACAAAATTAATTTAAAGTAAAAAAATAAAAATCAAATCAAAAAAAAATTGAAATGCAATATCAAACATGCAATTTATCGCCCTAAGACAAATTCAAATAGACTCTTTAGCATGGACTTATTGGTCATTTTATGATGGTATTTTTGTTAATATAAAAAAACTTAAGGGTATTTTTTTTATTTACATATTTAGTGAGTATCATTAAAAAAAATTATTAATACATATAGGGTTATCCAATCACAAAATATTGTCTTCCATAATAGTATTTAAAAGATTTGTGAGCCTCTTCGTGATAATCAATGCACGTGTCAAACACACCTTTCAATATTGATGATGACATCCATTATTTCTTCTTTTTCTTTCTTCAACTCAGTTTCAAATATGCCTTTTCAATTTTTTTTCTTAACATTTAGTTCATGTCATTTTTATTTATTTATTTATTTTCAAGTTTAGTTTTAACTCTTTTTATTATTGTTTGTTTTGTTTGAAAACATTTTTTGAATTAGTTTTATTCATAATTGCATTCTCTTTGGTTTATTATCTCTATCAAATTTGATAATTATTTGTTTTACTTTGACAAATTTATTTGAATCTCATCTCCTTCCATTTTTTTTTATTTGTTAAATTTATCTTTATTCTTTTAATTATTATTTGTCTTGTTTATGGTAATTTTTAAAATTGTTTGCACACACATACACATATATATAGTTACATTCTTGAGTTTAAATGGCTCAAGTTATTTTTTGTATTTTTATTTGTTATTGTTTATAGAATGTTTTTGATAGATTTTTTTAATGAGTTTTTTTTATAATTTCATCATTCAAACTTCAAATAAATTTGAATAACTAACCCCTTTCAATTTTTAATCATCATTTTTCTATTTAAAATAAATTTCTTAATTGTTTTTTGATAATTTTATCCTCGTTAACTTTCCTATTCCTATCAAATTTGATTATCGTTTTTTCATTCTATTTTTTTCTTTCTTTGTTGTTTTTTTTGAATTGTTATTGTTTTTTTAACATTAAATCAGCTGAGAATTGAGCTTCTTTATTAAACATAAGTTTAAAATTTAAAGGGTTGCAAGTTTTAAAGGTTAACCAAATTTACGAGATTCTCATGGGTTTGCTTCTTCTTTTTTTAAGCTCGTTTTCTTGTTTTTCTTTGTTGAATTTTCTTTAGCTGAATTTCTAGATTCATATTTCCTTTTCTTTTAATTTCATGTTGCGATATGAAATTGGTTGGTAAATAAGTTTATTTATTCAACCTATGTTTGGAAAATTATAGATTGCTAGTTTGAATAGTTTAGAAGTTTTGTCTTAGTTTTTTTCTAAAGCTCGTATTATTTTGGTTTCATTGAAACATTATTTTTATTATTAGAGACTTTGTTATTTTTTAATAAAAGTATTTTAATAAATAATTAAAATTAATATACGCTTTTAATTTTATCATTCAATATTATATTAGTTAATAACTAATTTTCTTTTCCGGTCCCTTCTCTAGATGTTAGAGAATAATATAAATAATATCCTTGGATTTTATCTAACAACTTAAATTTTTAGGTGAGATGATTCCTTAAAATGGTATCAGAGTCTTGTTGACTCAATGGTCACGAGTTCGAATCTCATCACTCTCATTCTATTTAATAAAAATCAAACACACAGTAATATAGACATGTACAAGTTTCAAGTTCAAAAGAGTTTTCACTTAAGAGAGCGTGTTAGATAATAATATAAATCATACTTTAGGGTCTTACCTAACAACTTAAAATTTGAGATTGTTTCTCAACACTAGAGTCGAGGTGATTAAGATTGGTTTTTATATTTTTCTTAAGAAAAATCAATATATTCATATCTATGTCATAATTTCATCATTAGTTGTTTTTTATTATCCAATTGATTATACCGGATCTATTTTTTTTTACTTTTTTAAATTATACCGGTGCCGTCATTATATTGTGTTTTTTTTTGCTTGCATCGTAACACCCCACAAATCTAAGTTTTGAAGTTGAAATTACTATTAGATAAGTTTTTATCTATATAAAAAATATATGTTATTTTATCTTGTATAAAATTAATATTTGAATGTGATTATATACAAATCATATAAAATTTAAAAATTATTTAATTAACTAAACAGTTTTTTTTGTTAGTGGATGGCACCACTTCAGATCAAATTATCAATGGGAGAAAGATAGATTAAAAATTCAAACATAAGTTAATTTAAAGGAATTACAGCACCTACAATTTAGTTAATTATCATAATAGCACGTTAATTAACAGGAGAAATTATGGATTTCTATTAAAAATAAAATAATATTTAAATAAACACTAATAATAATATTTTGATAAAAAAAAAATCTTCTATCAACTTGTGGAAAATTATAAAATAAACTAAAAGAGACCAGTGTTTCACTGTAGCATGTGAATGAAAACACTGTGGATTATAATAGTGTATTTTTGGGTTGGTTTTGTTTTTGGGTCAGGTTGGGTCACCAGTTTATTGATTTTGTTTATATTTTTTTGCACCATAAAATAATCCTTCTATTCCTCGAAGGCAAAAAAGTTGTGCCCTCCCATAAAACAACAACAATGGCTTGCCTGCGGGGGTGTTTTGATTATTTCATATTTTTTAAAAAATATTTAAATACTAATCCCCCCCCCAATAAGATATTGAAGAGTTGATTGTAGGGGGTGTTCCGGTAATTTACCAATTTTTTATTTTATTTTATGTTGAATATTATGCAAGCGTGTGACGCACGCACTGATAGTATTTGGCCTCATTCCTACTTCGGGCGGTGCGTGCGGTGTCTTACGGTGATGGAAAATATCCATCTAGCATCTCACCTAATGCGCCCCGTGTACTCTTACTCTTGGAGCGGCACGTCGCGGACCACGGTGGTCAGATTCATGACAATGATCGGTTGAACGTTTCCCCCCTTTCCTCTCTCCTGCATGCTCTAATACAAGGCAGGCCCCCGATTTTTTTTCTAGAGGTAATTTAATAATTTTTAATTTTTAGGTAATAATAATAATGATAATTTTAGATGTTAAAACTTCGATATTGTTGTTATAATAGTATGTGTTGATCTGTTTTATTATATCAAACTTTACAAGTATAGATATTATATTTTATTTTTGAACTAGCAAATCTTATTAATTATTTTAATCCCAACAGTTATAAAAATCATTTTTTGGCCTGTAATGTAGTGTAGAGAATTTAACTAGTTATACATATAAACGACGTGGGGAAAGCACTGTAGCTCCCCACACATTTAACTGTGGATTGCTACAGTGCTCTCCCCTTTAGATTTTTTTTACCTATACAATTTTTTTCCACTTATACAATTTTCTTTATTTTTAACCGAGGTCTCTGGGCCAGCTTAAGCGCACCACGACTAATCCCCAGATCAATTTTGCTCTCCCCTTGGACTTTTTTTTTCAGTTTTTTTTACCTATACAATTTTTTTTCACTTATACAATTTTCCTTTTTTTTTAACCGGGGTCTCCAAGACATCTTAAGCATACCATGACTAATCTCCAGACCGAATTTTTGTTTTAAACTCTATGGATTGCTGCAGTGTTTTCCCACTATACTTTGTTTTTTCTCACCTATACAATTGTTTTCTATAACCAGGGTCTCCGAGTCAGCTTAAGCACACCACGACTAATCCCCGGACTGAATTGTTTTTTTAACATTGTGGATTGCTTTTTTTCTTTCACTTATACAATTTTTCTTACAACCGGGGTCTCCAGGCAGCTTAAGCACACCACGACTAATCCCTGGACTGATATTTTTAAACATTGTGGATTGATACAGTGCTTTCCCGCTTATATATATATATATATTTCACTTATACATTTTTTTTGTAGCCGGGGTCTCCGGGCTAGGTTAAGCCCACAACGACTAATTTCCAGACCAAAATTGTTTTTTTATAATCGTTGTGGTGCACGTGAACTTTGTCAAAATTAAAATACATGTAAGTTGATATTTTTGAATTTTTAAAATTTTCTTATGACATCATGAACATAAATATCTATACTCATCAGCACCATTATTGAACATATTAACTAATATATAAACAGCGGGGCCAATTCACTGTACATCCATGCAGAGTAGCTTCTGAGTAAAATGACAGTGGATTGTAATAGTGATTTTTGGGTCGGTTCGGTTCTCGGTTCAGTTGGTTTGCCGGTTTTCTTATATTTTTTATTGTTTTTTTGCACAGTGAAATAATGATTTTAGCCCTCAAAAAAGACAAAAAACTGGTTATGGGTGGAGGGGCTCCGCGGTAATTGCACCCTTTCGGACCGGACCGGTCCGGTCTGCCTACCTTTTCCTTATTTTATATTTAACCAGAAATGGCTAATTACGGGTTTGGCCCCCAAATAAGACAAAATAGTTGACTTAGGCATAGGGACACACTGGTAATTGACGTTTCTTTTTTTCTTTTTTTTTCTTTTTACTGTCGGCCCGTGTGTCACACGCGGGCGACACTATTCTGCCCCACGCCCTCTTTGAGCGGTGCGTGCGTGGTGATGGAGTTGCCAGAGATGGTCTACCGGCATCTCAGTCGAGGCGCCTCCGCCTGGTCTTCCTCCCGGTGGGGCGCGTTTTGTCCACCGACGTCCATGGACGCAGCTGTGGCTGGTTAAAGCCGCTGCAACCGTTTCTCTCTCTCTCTCCTGCACGTCAAAGTGCAGGGGAGTCCCCCGGTTTTCATGCTTTTTCACTTCGGTCTCTCTACTTTTAATTTTGTTTATGGTCCTGATTTTTGTTATATAAGTTTTTATTTAGTTTGATTGGGTCCTTCGATTGAAATTAATTGAATGTTTAAATTTCACTTCGATCCTCCTTCTTTTAATTTATGAATTGGGTTTAAATAACTCAATAGATTTGGTACAACAGTTTCAATTTTTTCAATTTTGTCCTTTGATTGAAATTGATAATAAATTTGATTTTCATTTCGGTCCTTATACTTTTAATTTTGGATTTTAATCCCTTAATATTTGATTTTTCTTTCGGGCCTTATACTTTTAATATTTTTTTTAATCCCTTGATTTCTTTTTATGATTTAAATTTCCTTAAAGTTTTTATGGTTTTTTTAGTCTTTCATTTATTTTGTTTTTTTCATTATTAACACAACAACAACAAGAATAATAATAATAATAATAATAATAATAATAATAATTTAATTTTTTTTCTTGCTTACTCTTTTCTTAATATTTTTTTGTTATTTATTCTTCGAAATAATTTGATAATTTTTACTGTTTTGGCAGTGATAGCAACGATAGTTTTTTTTTTTATTCTTCTGTATGATCTTCTGTTGAAGTTTTTAGGATTTTTTTCCTTCCATTTTTTCCCTTTCATTATTAACACAAAAATAAAATAAATAATAATAATAATAATAATAATAATAATAATAATAATAATAATAATTTAATTGTTTTTCTTGCTTACTCTTTTGTTAATGTTTTTGAGGGTTTTCTTTCCTTGGGATAATTTTATAATTTTTATTGTTTTCACAGTGATAGCAACGATAGTTTTTGTTTTTGTTTTATTCTTTTGTTTGTCTTTTCTTGAAGTTCTTAGGATTTTTTTTCTCTTCCATTTTTTCCCTTTCATTATTAAGATAAAAATAAAACAAATAAATAATAATAATAATAATAATAATAATAATAATAATAATAATTTAATTGTTTTTCTTGCTTACTCTTTTGTTAATGTTTTTTAGGGTTTTTATCCCTCAAAGCAATTTGATAGTTTTTATTGTGTTGACAGTGATAACAATGATAATTTTTAGTTTTTATTGTATTTTTTTGTTTGATCTTTTTTTGTAGTTTTTACAATTTTTTAATCTTTCATTTATTTATTTAATCTTTCATGATAATAATGATAATAATACCAATAATAATAATAGTAATAGTAATAGTAATAATAGTAATAATATTATTTTAATTGTTTTTCTTGCTTGCTATTTTGTTCATGCTTTTTATTTTTTTCTCTCGGTATAATTTGATAATTTTTATTGTTTTAATAGTAACAACAACAATAATTTTAGAGGTTAAGACTTCGATATTGCTATTGTTATAATATTTTAAATTCATATTGCTTCCTTTTCCCCTTTAGTTTTTTTGTTAATTTTTTAATTTTCTTTTTGTATTAAATACTTTTTATAATTTTATTATATGCACAATAATAGTTTTAGTGATTAATTTTTTTTCTCATAAAAATATTTTGCTCTTTTTTTAATGTTAGTTTGCGCTCTTTTGTGATCATTTATGATGCAATACCTACATTCTAAAAGATATAATCTATGCTTGCGTAACAAACTCTACTTAAAATTTTATACATTTTATCTCCTAATCTATAACTTTTATTTAGTTATATCATATAAATTTATCGTTGTCAATTTAATTATGTTAAATTATATACACAAGAATACCCGCAACAACGCGCGGGGGCACTTAACTAGTATCTAATATTCACTAACATTAAAATTAAATGTATTAGCATTATAATAAGAAATTACTCATAATTCACTCATAACATAGTCATGAATATCTCACATTTCTTCATGTAATACTTACTAACAATAAAGTTGAAAGTAATTTTGGATGAATATTTACCGAAACCAAAGCTAGAGATATAATATATTTTTTTCATATAATATTTACTAGTGTCAAAGTTGAAAGTATTTGCAATTAAATATTTTACTAACACTAGAGTTAGAAATATTATAGCGAGACAATTGATAGCATAAAAATAATAACCCTTGACAATTTAAGACAAAATATGTAATGCATACTACATGTAGAATTCTTAAGGGGTGATAATATCTTCTATTTTGCATAATTATTTTTGTATCGTATCATATAATCTTTGTTAACCAGTTAAAATTTTAATGACAATGATACTAGATGATGACTCATAAAACTAAATTTTCTCTCTCTAAAAATATGATAATACAAATATTTGTATATTCGAACGTTGAAAAAAATAATATTAATTTTAAAATAATAAACTACAATATTACCAAACAATACCTTTTATCAATAATCTAGTGTTGGATAAAGGGATTTGCAAAACTGCAAAAATAAAATAAAACAGCGATAAATTAAAATAAAAAACAGTTAACTCGGTTACCCGGCATGGCACGAACCAATCCACAAAGAGAAACAAAAACGAACACACCTTGGAACAGCGGAGCGGATAAGCTATTAATTGTCTGGCGCTCTCACAGAATCCACTAATGGATCCGTTCACTGCCTTCAATCCTCCGGCTCCTCATCCTGACCAGCGTCACGTGCCGCCCACTCGCCCCAGCCCCAGCCCCAAATCCAGGTAATTTGGTTTTTTTGTTGTTGATTTTTGCGTCATCAAAAGATGTGCATTGGTGTTTATTTTTCTCTCCATACCCATTTTTATGTTTTAGATAGTGTATCTGCTAGGAAAATTCAAAAGGCGGACCGAGAAAAATTGAGGAGGGATAGATTGACTGAGCATTTTGTTGAATTGGGGAATACCCTAGGTAAATACTCAGTGCTTCTGTAGCTATCAATTTTTTTAATGGGTTTGAATTATGCGATTCTGATCTCTGCTGATTAGATTCAGACCCATTTTCTTGTAATGTCTTGGAAGAAAGTTACTGATAGCTACAGGTTCTGAATTCTTTGCTTTTATGACCTGGGTTCTAGTTGCTGAATGTATTGCATGGTTGTTCTATGAGGATTGAGGGGTTGGACCTGACTTAGGTGCCTACCTTGCCCAATTACATTCTCCAAGCAATGTAAAATTTGCTATAATAGATCACTTAAAGGTTCTTTCAGGTTGTTGATATGATGCTCCATAATTGGCTTGTGATGTTGGAGAATCAGCTAATTATGATCAGAGTGGCTGTTTGGGGCATATTGTTTTCTGAAATTTTAGTCCATGTTTAAATGGTCATGCAGTTTTGATCTCCATGTGGTCATTTTGATATACAGATCCTGATAGACCTAGAAATGACAAAGCGACCATTCTAGCTGACACAATTCAGCTGCTGAAGGATCTGACATCTCAAGTTGACAAACTCAAGGCTGATTATGCTACACTGAGTGAAGAATCTCTGGAGGTGATCTTTTAATACATCATTTTTTTTTAATATTGATGATGATTGTCACAATATGCTTAATCTTGAAATGTTTCTCAAACAGTTAACCCAAGAGAAAAATGATCTTAGAGAAGAGAAGGCATCTCTTAAATTGGATATTGACAATCTTAATATTCAGTGTCAGCAACGGCTCAGGGCTCCATACCCATGGCCTGCTATGAATCACTCGGTTATGATGGTCCCACCTTCGTATCCCTTTCCCATGCCAGTGCCAATGCCTCCAGGGGCAATTTCATTGCATTCACCCATACAGCCATGTCCATTTTTTGGAAATCAGAATCCTGCAGTCATTCATAACTCATGTTCAACTTATGTTCCATGTATGGTCCCTAATAACTTGGTTGATCAGCAGTCCGCCAAGCATGTTTCTTCTCTTTCACAGCGTGCCAGTCAATCCCATGTTTCAGGCAAACAAAATCTAAAGAATAAATCTTCAGGGGAGTGCAAGATCGAGAAAAGCGAAGGTTCTGATGATGTTTCCACAGACCTTGAATTGAAGACTCCAGGATCCACAGCAGATCAGGTAAATTGCAATCTCCTTTCAGATTCGTCATGATTTATGAGAGAAACAAGGAAATGGGAACGTTTTGTCGTCATTATTAATAATTGTATTAACAAACAGATGTAATAATTTTTGCAGGATTTATCTCCAGGACAAAGAAAGTCCAAAAAATCCCAGAGGAAGGAAAACAGTGTTACAGAATGGAGTTCTTCAAGTAGGTGTTCTTCACCTCTAAGTGTACAGGATAGCTCACACAACAGTGTAGTTGGCGGCACAAAGCACGATGATTTAGATAGTTAGAGCACAAGGTTAGTGAGGTTGATTCCAACTTCTGTATATTCATTGTTCATTTACCATACCATTTGTGATTTATGAAGGCAATTTGCTCTCTTCAATTTATCTCATTTCAATACCATAGACTAATTTCTAATCCCTTCAGTATGTAATATGTCTCTGAACTGTTTTATCAAAGGCCAGATGCTTCCATTAATATGAGCACACCTGGGGGAGTTCTCCCTGTGAAACTTCCAGGGACGATGCTCGGTATATCTTCATCATTTCTTTTTTTTGTTTTTAAGGACAAGAACAATCCTTAAGTGCGGTAAAACCTAATGTAAGTGAGACAGCTCATTGATTGTAGGAAAGACAAGTTTGCATAGCGGTCAATCCTTATCTGTATGTAAATGACTGTCACTGGAAATTCTTTGATGAAGAAGTGGCGTGTGGATTTTTAATGAGGACAATATTCCGTCCACTGATTCCATCCAAAGTGTATGCATATCGGTAGCAAATAGTTCAGATTTTTTTAGCGAAATCCACAAGGATGAGCAACATAAATCAGGGAAGTGTGGATATCATTCGATGTTGGGAATCCCGGCTAGCCTTTTGAGAGAAGGTCTCCTACCCGAACCAAAATCTGAATCCCAGTGGACTCGTAGAATGATCGCTGATGCCTCGAGCCTCCACTACATAATCTAAATCCTTGCTAAAAATCACTCGGGTTGCACCATTGTCACGTTCCAAATGCTAGCAGGAGCACCGTATGCGCCAGGTCGTCGTTGTGTATTATTGTCTAATACCTATGTATTCACAGGACCCCTTCATCTTAATTAACTTTAATGTTTGATAACGATACGCACCGACCCGGTTAGATCTTGTTGCCAATGATACATGCACCGAGAGGGTATGGTGGAAATGAAGCAAAGACAAATAGGATCTCAGCTGTGTTTGTTGGATTTGTACTGAAATTTCAGGTATGTTTTATACTGTACATTTTAAAAATATTTTTGAAAAGAATTAAAAATTTATTTTAAATTTATTTTTTAGTGTTTTAATGTTAAAAATATTTTTTAAAAAATAAAACAATAATATTTTAACATATTTTTAAACAAAAGATATTTAAAAAAACGATATGAATTTTTTAGACGTGGACAGCCCTTCTTGAACTCACGAGTAGTTTCTCCGTCTGACCAACTTTTTGGAAAACAAACAAACGAGAGTGAAAGTTTGAAAAGTGATTTACTCGAATTCACCTGAAATAAACACGGCGTAAATGTTAGGTGAATCAACATCACCTACCCACGAGATCCTTTTGTGTCAAGATTGTCTGCCAATCATGCCTCGCCACCTATATCCGCGATTACCGCTGTTTTTTTTTTATTTAACAACAAGCATAACTTTCTTCGATTAAATTATTTCTCTTTGTTCTCTGCATCGTGATGACGTCAAACGGCGTCGCTAGAGCAACAACCAGAACACTCTTACGGTCTTACCCCTTCCCTACTAGACATGTAATTCAAATTATTTGAACTTATTTCCAAATAAAAACAATATAGAAAACAATTGTCACCAATCCATTGCTCTTAATTTTGCTAAATTATATTAACTACAGACTGCTTACCTATTAAATCCTTCGTGCAAACGACGCTCTGAAAACTCGCGTGGACTGAACAACTATCAACGTCACACCAACACCATACGATAAACCCATGAACACAACACAATGAACAAATACAACCACCACAGCTTCAAAACCCCGCCTGCCTCTCCTCTCGTCTCCTCTATCACTTAAGCAAGCAGTAACATAACTTCTTCTTCTAAAAAAGGCATAAATAATTAAATTAGACCTTAGCTGCCATGTCTATGATCTCAACTTCACTCTCCGGTCCAAAATCTGCAACTTCGTATTGCGCGCCTGAGTTCTCCGGTCTTCGCCGTTTATGTCCTAACAACAACACCAACAACTCTCATTCCCCATCCTTTCTTCGCTTCACTTCTCCCCGAAAACCTCTTAGAAGAGTCCTTGCCATGGCTGGCACTGGACAGGTGCGTTTTTAACCTCTTCCTTTTCACATTGTGCTTCCTAATTCAAAGTCCATGTCTCCTCAAGATCTCGTTTCTTTAACTATTAATTATATTTGTAACCTTTACTTCAGTCTTTATTATATATTGTTTAATAATATTATTCAAGATTATTATATGTAGCGAGTTTGGTAAATGGAATCCTTTATTTTTTTTAAAAAGAAATTTAATTGTCTAGATTGTTGGTTATCTATGTTGCTATTTTTTTTCCACTTCCGCTTCTATTAACTAATTATTTTTTCTTTTATTCTTATGCTTGCAGTTCTTTGTTGGAGGAAATTGGAAATGTGTGAGTCCTTGTTTAATTTCTTGATGCCATTTTCTTTAGTTTGACAATGGTTCTACAAGTGTCTTTTATGCCTAATTCTTGATGATATTGATAGGCACTGGATTTCCTCTTTTAGGGTTCAATTCTTCTTCTGATCCAGTTTTTCATCTTTGTTTCTGTATTTAGAATGGAACAAAAGAATCCATTACCAAGCTCATTTCGGACCTGAACAGCGCAAAGATGGAGTCTGATGTTGGTGAGGAAATCTTTTCTTGTGCTTTGCTGTTTTATCTGTTCATTGCCATCAAGTTTAATTGATAGGCATTCACTGGTCATGGCACTTGTATTGTCGTTGGATTCACATTCCAAGCGGCACCGTTGTTTTCAAAATGATTTAGACATGGTTTTAGTGGCGGTGAATGTGCTCCTGTGTTCTTGGTAGGGAGATGATCTATATATCATGGGATTTTTTCCCTGTATAATGTTCTTTTTTCTTTCTTTCTTTCAAGGCGATATTTATATCTAGCTGTTAAGAGGTTCTTATTTTTTAAATTGTTTACTGTGAGTTTCGCAGATGTTGTTGTAGCACCTCCCTTTGTTTACGTCGATCAGGTCAAGTCTTCCTTAACAGACAGAATTGAGATATCAGCTCAGAACTCCTGGGTTAGTAAGGGTGGGGCTTTCACAGGAGAAATCAGGTCAGCTAGCTGCTCCTTTTCAGTTGTAGCTTTGCTTGGATGGAATGGCAACTGCTACTCCCTTCCTGTAAAAGACCTACAAAACATATTAAAAACCACCTCTATTCTATGAAAACGTTTTTAAGGCTTTATGCGCTTACAGAGTAATTGCATGGACATTGTTGGGCATCTCATCCAAGAGATTCTTTTCAGGTCCATTAATGAGATGTTTGTTGTTTTATGCTACATGCAAGTTAAATTTAATTCACCTCTGAGTTTTCTTACCATGATGCTAATGCTGCATAGAGAAGGAATCACAAGCAAGGGTTATTTTGTTTTACGATTCTTCCATGCTATTGCCTTTTCCCAATGTCTTCAAAATGTTTTTTTTTTATTTAATTTATCTGCAGCGTGGAACAACTGAAGGACATTGGCTGCAAGTGGGTTATCCTTGGGCATTCTGAGCGTAGACATGTGATTGGCGAAGACAATCAGGTGAAAGTTTAGTGGCTGCAAGGATTAGATCATAATCCCTTTTGCTGTTATATGACAGGTAGAACTTGACTGAAAGTTTATCAACTACAGTTTATAGGAAAGAAGGCAGGCTATGCCTTAAGCCAGGGTGTTGGAGTAATTGCTTGTATTGGTGAACTGTTAGAAGAAAGAGAAGCAGGGAAAACTTTTGATGTATGTTATCAGCAACTGAAGGCGTATGCAGGTTATTGCTGATGTTTCTTTCTCTTGAAATATGAGATGATAAGATAAAATGTACGAACCTAACACCAGTAGTGTCATTACCCCTGCAGATGCTGTGCCAAGCTGGGATAATATAGTTATTGCATATGAGCCTGTATGGGCTATTGGTACTGGTGTAGTGGCCACGCCTGCGCAGGCGCAGGAAGTGCATGTAGCTGTTCGTGATTGGCTTAAAAACAATGTCTCGGCAGAAGTTGCATCAAAAACACGAATTATATATGGAGGTACATCACTTTCCATGTTTATGTTGAGAACATGATTTTGCTCAGTAATTTCACTTGCTTAGGTCATGAAAATTATGCATGAACTTGCAATTGAATAGGCATAAGGAAAGGATTTTCTTCTTCATGTTTTCTTTATAGACTAGGGCAAAACAGGGCTAATTAGAGGTTAAACTATGCCAATACACAGTCATGGACCATTATCATTAAGTTATGTTGACGGTTTGTTGTGCTAGGGTTTCCCATTTCTAAATTGTTTCTTTGCTTTGAATGCACCGGCTCTTCTGATCTTCCAACAATATTCTGCTTTTGCAGATCCTGTTTACTGCTGTTGCTCGTAAAGTAATTATAACTGAGTTTCCATTTCAGGATCGGTAAACGGAGGAAATTGTGCTGAACTTGCAAAGCAAAAAGATATTGATGGTTTCCTTGTCGGTGGTGCATCCTTGAAGGTAATAAATATGACTGCAATTAACTTTTTTCTGTCATAAAAGTACCTAGTACAATCTCCATCCCAACGAACCGGGCAGGTATTAACAATGACACTGATTTCCTGGAATGCAGGGCCCTGAGTTTGCTACCATTGTCAATTCTGTAACATCCAAGAAAGTTGCTGCTTAATGATATGAAAGTTGGCGTTGGAGACGATAACAAATAAAGGACAAAAAGGAGCTGCTTCATTTTGAAGCTTGCTGTCATCAACCTTTGAGTTAGTTTTTATTAAATGGAGTTTTGATTATTAAGCCATTTCTTTCCCATTCCTAAAATCAAACAAACCCCTGTACAAAATTTAGTACTGCCCTTGAAAACAAAATGACAGCTGAACTGCTGGGGCAAATCCAGAGTCCAGGGTATGATTAATTCGTACAATAAACTTCACTAAATCGTATTTTTGGAGGTTTATCCTAGGTAATTAAAGAGTTTGTTCTGATCATCATGTCAACCCTAGTAAAGAATGTGAATTATTATTATTATTTATGACAAGAGTTGTTGAAAAACCTTCCAAAAAGAATGAAAATGAGATTGAGTTGGTATTGACCATATTCTGGAACGCTAGACCAATTACGGAAGCTTATATATTGAGAAAATCTACAGAAGTGAAGTCAACATCTGCTTTTATGGCGCTACCATAATTGTCCTAAGTACTTTATTAATATTTATCATATCATTGATACCTTTTCTTATAAGGACCCGATTTGCTCTGCATCTTGTCTAAAGAAATAATAATAATAATAATAATTAAAAAAAAAGATGTTCTTAAGATCAAACTTCGCTCATCATTTGCATTTGTTGGGCCTGGGTGCATTGATCCCAATTGCAATTGGGTCAAATATTGAGTCTATAGAGTTGGGGCTCAAATAAATATATACTTCAAATTTATGGCTATGGAGGTCTTGATTGGTGGTGGTTGGGTTTGCTATCATGAGAGACACAAAATCATGATTTTAACTTAGAAGTTATTTTTAAATTCGGATTGTAAAATCAAAATTGTAAAATCGTACTTAAAATTTACTGAATAAAAATTATAAAATCATTATTAAAATTGTGTAGGTAGAAAAATCATAAAATCATAAATAAAATAGTTTATACATGATTTAAAAAAAATAAAAATACATGACAATTATATCATTATATTAGCATTTAAAAAATACTGATTTTTATTTTATTTTAAAATTGGGGGGAAGCCTGCTAGCCTAGGAGGGGGGCGAGATAGGGGCTAACTTGGCGGTGATGGACAGGGCTAGCAGTAGAGTGTAGGCAAAACACGTGATGGATTTTGGAGGATTGTAAATTCATATTCATCCTTGTCTGATTTTACAATTTCGTGTAATTTTATCTATTTTTGACCGAGTTTAACCCAAATTAATTTTTTTATCGAAGTTAATAAGATTTGATGAGTACATGATTTTACTAGTTAACTCGTGATTTTAACAACAATAATTATGACAAGCTAGGTTAGAAGAATACGAGGATGGTCGATTGCGAGTATGAGAGTATTTTCGTAGGAAGGAGGTTGTGATTTTTGATAGAGAGAGGAGACAAGGTTAGCGTAAAAAAAGAGAAGGGATTGTATGGTAATGATTATTGTGTTTTTTAATCTATTTTGACCAAAGTTATATAATATTTTAAAACCTGGCTGTAAAGTAAACAAAAATCAAATCAAAACAATATTCAAATAATTGTAGATCTTATTTGCAATGCGTTGTATTTCTGATTTAAAAAAAAACACACATTATTTAACCTAATATTAAAAATGATTTTCTAAAAAATATATTTTTTTTAATATATTTTAAAAAAATATTTTTAAAAACAATCTCTAACTTAACATCTATACACGTAACCTAATCTAAAACAAATATCAAGTTTATGGACATGCCGGTGGGGTCATGCTAACTTTTAAATAATAACTAAATAGCCCTTTTTATTTTAATACATAGTCTCGTATAAACCATAAATAAATAAAATCCTAGCCCCAATTATTTTTCATCTTCTCTCCCTCTCTCCTCAGCACAATTGTCACCCCAATCCTCTCAAATCAAGAAATCTTGGTATTGTTTTTTTATATGCAAACTCAATTCCCTCTACACTTTGTCTAAAGTATATAGTAATATCGAGAATATAATTGTTTTTGAAAATATTTTTTATATTTTTAAAATCTTTTTTTACATTGGCACATGATAAAAATTTCAAAACAATAAAAAAATTAATTTAAAATAAAAAATAAAAATAAAACATTATTAAATTTGTTCAAAAATATTTTTGAAACACAATATTAAACTAAGACTAGGAACTTTCCCGGTGCAATATCTTGTTGGTGGCTATCCATTTGATGTGGGGATGACATGGATACATTACTTTGAGCATTGTTACATGTGGTGATTTATAATCTTGTCTCAACCACCATCGATAAAAAAAAAAATTGCTTTTGAAATCTATGGCTATAGGAGGTAGAAGATTTTATGATCATCGGCACAAGCTATGAGTTTGGAGAAGATGAGATTGATTGCCTCTATATATTGAATTAATTTTCCAAAGGGAAGATTTTTTTTTTAATTAACGTGGGATTCTGGATCAATATACGCACACCTTGACTAATCCCACGGACCTTGAAGTTAACTACTATTTAAGTCTTTGATAACCATCATACTAGCAAACGCATGACTTGAAACTAAGATATTGAAAAAGTAAATTTTTTAGTCTCAAATTCTTATCACTAGTCATTTATTTATTAAAGTAAGATTTTTTTTAATAAATAGGTGAGAGGGGAGGAGATTAGTAAGAAGAGAGAATGAATTGTGTGTTGATAATTATTTTTCATGTTTTAATATATATATATATATATAAAGCATTATTATTATTACTATTATTATTATTTTGATTTCAAAAATCTATTTTGGAAAATATAATAATAAAATGATTGTAAAATGAAAAAAACAAGTTATGATAAATACTAGAGTAATGTAAAACTTTGACAACCAACAAATAAAAAGTTAAAGTTGCTGGATAGGCCCATGGTCCATGGTTGTTAAAATCACAATTTTGACGCGAATTGAAAGTTGTTTATGAACTCGGATCGTAGTATCAGAATCATAAAAGCGTATTTAAAATTTATCGTACAAAAATCATAAAATCACAACTAAAATCGTGCAGATAGAAAAATCATAAAATCGTAAGTAAAATATTTTCGAATACAATTTAATATAATTATGGCTATAAAATTTTATTAGTTAAGATATATACATGATTTAAAGGAAATTAAAAATACATAACAATTATATCATTATTTACAATTCTGTACGATTTTATAATTTTTTGACGGAATTTGATCAAAATCAATTTTTTTTACTCGAATTAACAGTATTTAATGAGTTGACTCATAAAATCCTATAATTTTACAAATAACTCGTGATTTTAACAGTAATGACCATCATACTAACTTTAACATGTAATGTAGAGTTATTCAAAATCCATTACAGGAAAAACAAGAGGCTATCTCATATAAGGTGGACGGCATTATCTATACAGACTAAACCAAAACATGGTTTTACTTGTGCAAGCTAGCATTGTGCACGCAGACTCATCGACACTATTCATGTGCGTTTTGCCGGTGCTTAGCGGGTGTATGTCCTTTTTTAGAAACAGTGGAAGCACGAAATTAGCCCCGAAAAAGACGCAAGCTAGCACGTGCACGTAGACTCCTCGGCACTATTCATGTGCATTTTGCCCCAGTGCTTCACGGGTGTATGTCCTCCATTTTTAGGAACAGTGGAAGACGTAAATTAGCCCCGAAAAGACAAAATTGCCTTCTTTTTGGGGCTGGACAGTCATTGACCAGTCCGGTTCGGTTCGGTTTGTCCGGCCACTTTTTTTATTTTTTTAATATTAGCTTGAACAGGTGCAGAGCGATTCCCCGAAAATGACAAAACCATGTCCGGGGTGAGGGGCATTCCGGTAATTAGCCCTTTTTTTCTTTTTTTTTCCCCTGACATCTGCTGGCGCGTCACCGGACGCGTCGTCCGTTTCAACGCTCACGCGTTCTTCGGACTGCGCCTGAGGCTTCATAAGACGTCGAAAAACGCCCAACCGGCGTCTAGAATGATTTTCAGGCGTGTGCTCTTCCACATTGAGCGGCGCGTGTTGCACTATGGTCATTTGAATTTCCCCTCCAATTTCTCTCTCTTGTCTGCGTCAGATGACGTCAGCTAAGTTGTGTTTTGTCAAAGTTCATTTCAGTCCCTGAACGTTTTAATTTTTTTTTCTGGCCCTTATTTCTATTAAATGGGTTTTGATTTGTTTCAATTTCGTCCTTCAATTGAAATTGATTAGGTATTGAAGTTCTAGTTCGGTCCTCATGATTTTAATTTTGCGGGGTGGGCTGGAATTCTAAATATTTTTGGTATCAAAGTTTTGATTAATTTCAATTTAATCCTTCCATGCAAATTTATTATAAATCCTTAATATTTTAGGTATCAAAAGTTTGATTTCTTTCAATTCTATCCTTCTATGCAAGTTAATTATGGATTTCAGTTTCATTTCAGTCCCAGTTCTTTTAATTTCCAGTTTTGATTTGAATTATTTGATTTCAATGTTTGGATTTACTTCAATTCTGTCTTTTAAATTAAAGATATTATTGAAAGTATATCAAATTAATTATATATTTGTATATTTATGTCGAATTAAAGTATGTAAAACAAATATTATGTTCAAATATTTATTGAATATTATCGCCTAAAAATATATAGAGGGAGAGGAAAAATGAACTAGCATTTTTTTAATAACAGAAATTCATATCAATATTCTTAAATACATTTAATATAATAATACGATGAATAAATCTTATAAAAAAATATATTGTCTTCAAGATTAAATTTTGTGTTCTTTTGTTTAAGTTTATTTCTTGAAATAAATTTGCAGTGTTTTGCCTTTTTAATTATATATTTGTGTATTTATGTCAAATTAAAATATGTGAAACCAATTATATGTTCTAATATTTATTGAATATCATCACCTAAGAATATATATAGAGAGAGAACAAAATAGCCTAAGATTATCTTTTAAATTAAATATATTATTGAAATTATGTCAAATTAATTATATATTTGTATATTTATGTCAAATTAAAATATATAAAACTAATTATATGTTTGAATATTTATTGAATATTATCGCCTAAAAATATATTGACAGAGAGGAAGAATGACCTAGGATTTTTTGAAGGGCAGAAATTCATATCATGTTTTCTTAAATATATTTAATATAATAATATGATTAATAAATCTTATATAAAAAAATATTGCCTTCAAAATTTAATTTTGTGCTCTTTTATTTAAGTTTATTTCTTTACAAGGATTTCCAATGTTTTCATTTTTAATATTTTAGATATAATATTATCATGGAAAAAAACATCTAATATTTTTTTGACAAATTTACCTGCATTATCTACAAGTCAAATTAAAAATATACAAGTCACTTCCGTTTCCATTACACGATTCTTTTAGACGACAAATAAATAATTATAGCATAAAAAAATTAAGTTTATGTTTGATATTTATAATATTTTTATTTCTAATATGTCTGATATTTATCGCATAAAAATATATTAAGAGAGAGGGAAAAAGACTTTGGATTTTTTGAATGAAAAAAATTCATATTAGTATTCTTAAATATAATTATACTAACTAAATATTAAAATAATAAAATACAACACATATACAAGCAATTAATTTTCTACATAGATAAAAAAAAAACTGCCGCATCGCCAATTATTTAGTTAATTATAGATAATAGGAGTAAATATTTTTTCTCGGATTGCTGGAGTTCGAGTCCCCCTGCCACCGAAAATGATTTTTGAGTAAAGAACAGTGTTTTCTATAATTTTCACTGTTTATTAATATTTGAAAATGTTTTTCCTCTTCTTTTTCAGGCTTCTTTTTTTATACTCACGGTGTCCGGTCGGTTTACACGCACCACAATTTTTTCCTCACATATATATATATATATATTTTACCGGGGTTGGTTACACGTGCCACGGATAATCCTTGGACATTGTTTTTTTTTTCAATTTATAATTTTTTTTATAACTAGAATGTCCAAGCTAGCTTACGTGCACCATGACTATTATTTTGTACATAGCCAAAGGAGATCACAATTTTAAACAGTAATAAACAATGATTTGAATTGCGGTTTTCGTTGTTCATTACTATTTAAAAAAGTGGATTGAACTATTATTCTGGTGAGAGATGACAGGAGTGTTTGGTAATGCGTTTGGAAATCGCTTTTGAACAAATTTAAAATTTTTAAAATTTTAAATTAAAAAAAAATGTTTCTACATGATTTTGATGTGCTAATGTCAAAAATAATTTTAAAAAAATTACAACACGTAAAAAATCAATTAGTTTTTTACATATAAAAACTCAGAGAACGCTGCGAGCAAATCAGCTCGTAATTACTGTTTCAGAACAATGTGTTTTTTTGTGTTTTAAAAGTTTTTTTTCATATTTTAAAATCATTTTCATATCAAAAACTATTTAAAAAACTAAAAATAATATTATTTTAATATATTTTTAAATAAAAAAATATCTGTATAAATTCATGGATTTCATAGTTTTAAGAAAGAAAAGAGAGCCGAGCTTCAGACCCTCTCTAGTTCTTAGCATTTGTTAAGAATTGAATTCGTGAAGTCCTGAGATAAACATTGGCCTCTTGATGATTTATTTATTTATTTATTATTTTAAAAAAAATGGTGTCGATAAGGGCAAAACATATTTTCAGTGCAGACCCCACAAGCACCCTTGATGATTTTCTCTTGCACGGGGCTTCATAACCATTGGACCACGCAGGCAGTGGTAGGTTTGGATGATTGAACAATGGCTCTTTCTCACTCTTTTCAAAGATGAGTTTGAATTTTACTGTTTTTATTTTATTTAATAAAAAATTCAAGTACATGGTAATATAGATTGGTATAAGTTTCAAGCCCAAAGAACACTTGAAAATGTGTGTTAAAGTATAATATAATTATATTCTAGAGCCTCACCTCATGAGCTTAAATTTTTAGATCGGATGATTCCTAACGAGAATGACCTCAGACAAACACGGTGTTTGTAAGAAAATTAAGTTTCATTTATTTATTTATTTTTAAATCATTTTCATATATTAATATTAAAAATAAATTTTTAAAAAATAAAAAACATCATTTTCGTACTTAAATTTAAACAAAGTGTTAGATGGAAGAAAGTGACGTTCACATATGGCTAAACATCGAGATAGGCAGGCAGAGGGTTTTGCTCTGTAAGGTACAGACAGTGACATCTGCAATTGGGTTCGAAAACTTCTTTCCATGTAAAAGTTCTTGGATCTTCACAGAATTTTTGACTTTTAGAATCCAAGAGTATTCGGTGGACACGGGATCACCATGGCCATGCCTGCTTGTGCTTGCTCGGTAGGTTTGTTCCATGGGGGATGAGACAAATTTGACTAATGCCCACTTGACTTGAAGATCAAGGGAGTGACTTGAGCGATAACTTGTCTTCTACGACAAACTATTTAGCTTCATCAATCAAGCAAAGTTGATGATAACCATTAAGCATCACTGGATCGCCCCCAATCGCTTATCTTCAAGGTTTCCTTTGTTTCCAGGAAAATTTCAAGAAGGGTCTCGAGTGGAATACATGTGATTTAATTTTCTTATATTTTCTCAGCATCCAAACAGGCAGACAGTTCTTTCATCAGGGTGAATTTTAGCCTTTAAACCATATCAGTCAGTTTTTTGAAGATGTGATTTGAGCCAGATAAGGAGCATATACTAATTTTACATAGCCAGTATAAGCCAACTAAGAAAAAAGCTTCATTAAGATCTCACCCACCAAAGCAATATTTAACAAACATGAAATCTCAAACCCCAAACACACATCTTAATGCATCATCCTATACAATAACTTCATATTTCTCTATATTCAAACATAAACAAAGTTACTGAAGCCACAGAAAAAAGCCATTTGATCTTCAATCCATATTAAACAGTGTAGGCGTAGCGTCAACATAGCCAGCTATCAAGAAAGGTAGATTGAAACTTCACCAAAACAAGAAGCAACACAATGAAAGCAGCCACACCCCAAGGAGAGCTCCCTTCTGATGGCCGGTGGTGTGTCCTCCGGCGCTTGTCCCATGGTGACATAACAAAGATCATGTCAGGATTTTCCATGGATGAAAGCCATCGAACTATGACTATTAGCACTAACGGTACAACCAGAAGAATCCAACCCATTTGTTCCTCAGTAGACTCCACCATGTCTTCATAGCTAAAGAACCAAGATATGCCCAGAAATATTGATATCACTGCCAAGATTAAGAGAACTGGATATGGTAGAGGATTTAGAGTGAAGGCATCAAAGATGGAGTCACTTCTTCTCCTATAGTAGTGCATTGCTGCTCTCTATTTCTTGGTGTGGAGATGTCTCCAATGTTGTTAAAATTTAAGAGGTCGACTGCAATTCTAGGCCCTGTGTAGTGTGTATTTATAGCAGAGAAACTGTGTCTTAGGTCTGTCACGGGCACTTGAACTAAGTTGTATTGGGGGTTTCTGGGCCGTTGATTTGATGGGTTTGACAATTGTTTAAATGATCAAGGGTTGCTAATCTTATACTTGTTTAACCAAACTTTATCTATTAAGCAAATAAGTATAGCACCGCGTCTTGAAATCTGTACAAAGAAATCTCGAATTCGAACTCTGAGTTAAAACATAATACATACATCTTTATAAAAAATTGAGAAAATTAAAGTTTTAATCACTTGATCATATTTATAAAATACATTTTCATAAATTCACTCACATAATAAAAAAAAGTATAGCCCCACCATCATTGAACTTTGTGTCCGCTTTAGAATATCATCCCGTAATGTATAATGCTACCCTCTCCTCTCCCCCTCCCTCTCTCAATAGGCATGGCGATCAAAGACATTCAGTGATGGTGGTGGGCCAGCCAGTTTCCATGAAAGATGCATATTTTGAGGCTCCAAGGTGGTCCCCAACTTGTTTATTGCATATTTTCCAAGGTAGTCCGCTGCTTGTTTGTTCTGTTAGAATCCCACTGTGTTACAGAAATAAAGCGTAAACGTTGAGACCACAGTAAACTTCTTTTCAAAGTTCAAACCCTAATTCTGGTTGATCACCATGCATCCATATCAACACTGTTTTCTTTGGATATCTCGTGAGTTGCTTGAACGATGTTTAGCGGGTAGCGGTTGATATTTGACATATAAACATCAATACATGTTTGAATCACTTTTCCATAAGTTCACTGATTGTAATTATTGTTTTCTTGACGACCCAACTAAATTATGAGTGGGATAGCTACCTTCATGTACAAACACAAGAAATAAATATATATATTCACCAAACGCCGCTGCAACCCAACGGAGGTTGCCTGCCAAATTTTTTGCCCGCTTGAAAACATTGTGATATTACCGGTTTGTGGCTAAAATTTAAAAAAATTTACTTTTTATTTTATTTTAAATGAATATGTTTTTGTGTGTTTTAAATCATTTTGATGTGATGATTTCAAAAATAATTTAAAAAAAATAAAAAAATATCATTTTGATATATTTCAGCACAATAAATACTTTTTATCGCAACAACACTCCTAAACAGATCATTTGTCAAGCTTTAAGTGACACGTTGCCATCAACCATTGTAGAATTCAAAGATTTCAGGGGCAAAAGGGAAGAGATTCAGAGAAAACTTCAATCTGCTAGAAGAACTAGGAAATTCCTTTGGGAATTCTCACATTTCAGGGACACCAGTTTGCCATCAACCATTCATAAAACAACACTAAAATGACCCGCCGAACGTCCGTCGTACTGAAACTCCAAGTACACCTTCAAAACTATTAGAAATCACCATCTTCATTAAGGTAGAGTGAAACTTCTGACACTTGCAACTAGACCTCAGGATGTTTTTGGTACTCCACAAACATGAAACTAATAGCAAGGCTGGATGCAATAAGACTTGGAAGCAGGGAATGACAATTACAAAAGCCAACCAAATCGAAGACTGTATTCAGCTAGTGCTGAAAACGATGCAAGTTTCTTCTTTCACCGTAAGGCATATAATCGACAGGCAACTCAATGGAACAATAACACGGGTACTTTTGTTCTCTAAAATCTGCTCTGAAGCAACATCGAAACACCATTACACTTGAGGAATTGGATATTCACATTGAAAAGAAATACAACAAAGCCAAGAGAAATACCATTGAAGAATAACTATCACTCAGGATTCGCTGCACCCCTGGACAAAACTGGAGTTTTCTTCAGATATACCTAAAGCTACAAAAATTTAGGAGCCTGTCAATAGCACTTCTGGGGGCAGAATGAAAAACCCATCCTTCGCTGCGGCTGACAATGGACTACATGGAGCCCCCAACACACAATATAAATGGGCAACATCGTTTTACAAGGCAGCTTGCACGTGCGTCTGGCTCCAAAATGATCACGGTCCCAAACTGCTCTTTGGAGCTGGAAGATAACATATCACTAATTTTCTCACCATGATTTGAAGAATTGCCGAATGATTTTGATAACTCGGATATATTTTCACCCTAAGATTAATCAAATCAAACTTTTCCTTCATATTGGAAATTCAGCTTGTAATCATGCTGCAGAGTAGCCAATGTGTTTCTGCAAGGACCCTCTGCAAAAGCGGTGACACCCAAAGAAAAATAAGGTCACACTGGTCATGGAACCTTACTTGAAAGAAACCTGATTAAAGCATACAGCATGAAGATATTTAGTTCAATTACCCCCAAATACAGAATGCAGATATTGAAGATCATCTGCTGAGCAGGAATCTATTAAAGCATAAACACCAGGTCTCAGAGCTTCATCTATCTCCCTGTACATCAATTGAAAAGCAAATTGTTTTTTTTAGCACTGCATGAATCCAGTTTGAAATTTGCAATGAGACTACATATGTTAGAACCATGATCACCACCGTGCTTAAAAATTGCAAGGAACATGAAAATGAGATGTTGAAGACCACCTTCTGATGCCAGTTTTAAGTGGGCCATTTCCCGAATAGACCCAAATGTAATTGGATAAAAACTTGAAACAATGCTGGCCAAAGACATCTTTTTGCTGCCGTAACTGTAAATAATGAAAGTAAACAAATTAATGCAAGGTCAATAGAAACTTATAATTTTTGGAAGAAAAAAAAACTACCAATACTTGTAACCACAATGCATAAAACAGAAACGTACTAGATGTGAACTACCACAGAGGTCTGACTAAACTACCAAGAGTGAACTTGTAATAGATACTTGTTCAGCTAGAAGTTGAGAAACGTCACTTGCTCAAGCTCGAGCATGGTCGCCAAATTTTCTAGACACTTTGTGGAAAAACCCACAATAAGCACGCTCTAAAGGGTTTTAATTCAAGACAAGATACAGGGGTTCATGCACCAAAAAGTTCACCGTGCAAAAACTTGTAATTAAATCCTATAGTCACTGCAGTTAAGCCTGCAGTGTCTGTTTTAAAAACAAAGGTGATGTCAATAGGTCAACAAACAAACCTTCGGGAAACTTTTTCAGATAAATTCCCATGTTATGATGTTTCCTTTGCCAATTCCTTATGTAATTAACAAATTAAAAGACCATCTCATTCTCCCATCAAGAGATGAATAATAATTTCAACTTGACACAACACAGGTTATATATTCATAGCACACAGCAAGCTTAAGATAACATCACATACCTCCTCATAAATCCTCCGGAAAGAACAAGCACATTTCACCCCCTCAGGAACTCCCCATGAAAAATAACCTTTTCTGACTGGTAAATCAATATCCACCATCTCCAAACAATGAAGAAGAACACGCTCAGATTCTTGAAGTAAGGAAATGCACCTTTCTGACTCCCTGGAATTACAAAATAATCAACATGATTAAATATAAAAATCTCTTTGAGATAAAACCACACCAGGAAGGATATAGATGCAGCTAGGAAACAGAGAATGAAATACGAGGATTGTATGATCAAGCAGAGACAACTATATCATAGCATAGAGACACATTCTCAAATGGCCAAAATGCTTTAGCATTGTATACGACTGTTTTAGCATGTGCTTTTATGTGAACGGTTGTCTTTAGACAACAGCAAGGAAGAAAACAGTAACTATCAAACTAGGATCGAAGTACGAAATGTTCATTCCTCTGTCCTATTAAAGGCAACAATAGATCTAAATCCCTCCACAACAGAATGCCAATGCTTTCAGTTTTACTTTTTTTTCCATGTGTATGATGAGTCTGGCCTGATGATAACAAATCTAACTGCAACATTTATGAACATAGTAATCGGGTTCTTCAGGATTGAGTTAAACATCATGATAATAACCTTTTGTGATGCTTCAGAATCGTGTACAATAACTGGCAGCATGCAGTGTATAGCTCCACGGAGAATTTTATATCTACAGTACAGGAATTCATGCCTCCCAGAGTATTACAATCTTGGCTGTCCGAGTTCAACAAAGAATTGGATGAAGCTGGATCTTGAGAAATTCTCAGTTGATCAAAATCTTGAAAAAGTGCCGCTGGTATATGTAAAGACTGTGCTACGTGCCAGGAATCCATTTGAAACAAAGCATGTTTTCCAGAAACTCTTGTTAGTACCTCAACACACATAAGAATGACCGCTCCTGGATCTGGTGCATTGTACCTTTCACTAACCATTGCTATCTGATAGAAAATTAATGGACTTTGCAGGTGCAGAACTATGTTGAACAAAGCAGCAACTAAACTCTGAATGTTCTTTTTAACAACACTTAAACGTTTACGACCTGCAAAGCAAGCAGATGATTAGCACAACAATTTGCAATTAAAAAAGTATAAATTTTGAACATCATTATGCACTGTACCAATCCCTGTCAGTGGATTGGTAGTAGCTGCCTGTTTGTTAAGCAGGGAGAATCTGATTTGACTTGCCCCCTCCTCCAAAAAGCAAAAAGGAAATTACTCCACAATGTACAGCAGTGAAGTCAGAACTTTACCTGAAATATATTCCAGAACCAGATCCAAGCAATCAATGCCAGCTGCAACAGTTGAAGAAACCTTTCCACCATCTACATTCCCAGTAATAATCTCGTAAAATATTGGGCAGCCTTCGTGTACTCCTACCAGTGCTCTCTCTATAGTCTGTATTGCAGACAAAAGATGCAACTCTGATGGTTTTCTTATCAAACTTCTGAATGACATCCTCAACCTTGCTTTAAATTCATCTAAATAGTACGGATGAGAAAGAGAAGCTGATCCTATATGAATGTGGAGTGTATTAGTGCTCAATTGTTTATCATGAGAAGCCAGGGTAGCTTCTTTCCCCTGTAAAGATATGCATTTTCCCAAAGCCTTCAAGTGCAACTCTAGTAGATTTGAGAACAAGTTTCTAGTCAAGGTAGGATTTGTTATGGGAAAATGACTCCCTAGCTCTTGCAGATACTTTAGAACACCATCTAACCAAACAAAAGAGAATGGTTTTGGTACCTCAATACCATCTGCTAACTTCAAGAGCAAGACTTGAGATATGCCAGTAAAACTTGGCACCAAACTAGACAACGATGGAGTGCATTTTGTCTGCAAATTGAGCTTCACAATAGCTGAAGCTGCAATTAATAGCTGTCTGATTAATACTGCTGCTTTAGGATGATCGCCATCAAGAAAACTTTGCAACCACTCCTTAATTAATGGTGGGCATTCATACGAGTCAAGCTTACTTAGAATACCAGCAATAGAGGTGGCGTTTTCTGACTGTGAACTATGTTTATTCACAGTGACTTGCCAAAAGTCACCTGATACCAGTGAACTGCCACAATCATCAGACTTTACAAAATTTCCAGCAACGGATAAATGTTCCGGTATGTTCCAGCAATAATGCTGCTGGGGATCATCCTTGACAAACAGCTTATGGAAAGTAAAACAGATAAAATCAGCAAATGCATTTATACAATGACTAATTTTTGAGATGACTTCACATTTCCACCTCAACAGCTTCGCCTTATAATCTCTATCTGTTGCCTTGGAGTGGTCCAATGCGGATGCTAGGCCCCACATGAATCCACTAAAGCAAGAGACCATTGAAGATAATCTGTTCCAGTCAACATCAATTTCATCGCTCAATTTCTCAATACAAAGAGCATCTTTCAAGGAAATAATTAAGTCTTGTGCCTGTTCCTTCAAACTTTCAGCAATGAGGAGAACACTTTTCCAGCTTTCAATGTCATTGGTGGTATCCAGACATAACACGGACTCATTTACACTGCTCTGTTCTTGGGTAACATCAGAATTGAGTTGCTCTGAATAAGGTTTCTCAGCAATTATGGAGACAGCAGAAGGACATTGATATTTGCTAAGTGTCAGGAACACATATGATGTGTGATCCATCAATGAAAAGATCATATCTGCAGCTTCACAATCTTTATCTTCTGACAGTGTCTCTTGAAGCCTAAACACCACAGACAATGATCTGGAAAGCCATAATACAGAATGCACATCCTCAGACAGAACAGGAATGAGTGCAGATTGAGTAGTTCTAACGTTCTCCTCACAATATGCCATAATTGAACATTTCAGAGCCCTCCGGCAGGCCACCAACAACCTTAAAAGCTCATATTGCTTATGTGAAAAGAATGAGTCCCCGCATTCTAAAAGGTGGTCAATCACAAGCCTGAAATGAAGATAGCATAGATGAAACATAAGCAGATGGTACATCATACTAAGTATATGTATCACAAGAACCTCAAGTGAAAGCAAGACTAATAACAGCAAGCACGCATAATTATGTAATCGAGGACACAGGGTGGGGGGTATTTTGCACATATGCAGATACCATGTTTAGGTGAAATACATGCATATTTTATATCACCCGAAATATATGTATCCACAGAAACTTCAAGTGAAAGACTAATTACTGCAAGTGGCTAAGCATATAAAATTTCATAATACTTCCAAGGATACAGAAAACTAGTGGACGTCACAATTTTAACATGTACCATGTGCAAGACTTTAACTGGGGACGCTTTTATTCATCTATTGTGCAGAAAATCTACATAAGCAATCTGCATTTGCTTGCTTAAAGTAAACATAAAATGAAGATATGTGAAGCATGATGGATTTGAAATGATGAGAGATGCAAAATTACCTTTCAAGGTTGAGTGTGCAAGTAACATAAAGTGAGAATGATTTTGAATTAATACATCCTTTTGGCATCCAGCAGAAAAGCCTCAGCAAACTTTGACAATCTGTAAATTTCACAGAAATTGCTTCTCTGCAAATATCCGCAGGCATCTCGGACAATAAATGCGAGGGTGGTTTCCCCCTTGCTAAATCATCGCATGTAGAGGATTTTCTGCCTGAAACAATATACGTGTTTTCAAGTGCACTTAAACCCTCTTTCCATCTAGGTGACATGTTCAGTTTGACATCTCCAAATAGTTGCAGGATTGATTTCTCCAATAAATTGCAAAACCTGGATGCCAAATGCCTGCGCACAAACTAGGAAAAGATGCAGTATCAACAATATGCAATACAACAGTTCACTTCAGAACTGAATATTTGAATTGTGATGTGTGCATGCACGCAAGGGAAGGGGGTGAGGGATTGTATGTAAATTGCATCTTACTTTATGTTCATACAGAACAGAATCAGCCAGAAGTTCTGCTGAGATTTGATGCACAGAAATTCTATCAAGGAAATGGGCTTCATTTGTGAGATGCCTTTCCACCTGTGTACATCCTTTTGTCATAGATGGTAGAGAAGTAAGGATCACATGCTTGATGAACCTCTTCAACTTCTTCTTACTAGCATGAGGGGACCATATATCGATATTTTGGCAAATAATCCACCAAATTGCAGCAGGCAATGACTTCTCGTTCACAGAACTGACACCGAAAACCCATTTATCACTTCCATGCAGAGCTTGGTTGCAGGTATCTACACAAGTTGCAGCATTAGAAGGGTTGATTGGAAGTTGTTTATTTCCCAATAAGGAGAGGTAACTCATCAGGAACTCAGTAAGATCAGTTGCCTCCTGCTTAAAAATAGCAATGTGTTTGCCCCACTTTCTGCTCCTTTTGGAGTACAGTGATGAGCCACCATCATCGAGCAGCTTAAATTGAACGATATTATCATTTCTTTGCTGCAGATACTCCAAAGATTTTATCTGCCTGTTCAAATCAACAAGCCTCTGAAGAGCCATAGTAAGTAATACATAAATCAGAGGACAACAATCAGCAATGTCTCCCTGGAGATAAATGTCAGAAACAGATTGTATAATGACAGGCAGAGAGGCTGATGGTTGGAGAATCCAAGAAAAATAACCCCCATCTGCCCAGTCAGTTTTATCCATCCAATCACTTGCAGAATATGCTGTAAATGGATCCCCCATTACTACTGACATCTTTCTTGATACATCTGGAGGCATAAGGCTGACTGTTTGCCTGTATAAACTTCGGCAGGACATGTACATGCGAGAAAAGAACACAAGGACCCAGTGGGTGGACACTACAAATCTCAGCATATCCTGTGTGTTTCCAGCAAGCCTGACATCAGAAGATCTTCCTGTCACGGAAGATATGAATGCATTGACACTTTCTGACTCTGTTCCTACCAGAATACTCATGTATGGACGAATTACAGCCATTAAGTCCTTCATGGTTCGTCCAACAATGCTGCTGTTCCCAGCTGTGACATTCAATGAATCTAGCACCAGAACATATATTTCAGACAATCCTCTTCCGAAAAGTTCAACTTGTAGATCAAAAACATGCATGCTGGAATTTGCATTTGATTCACCAAACACCTCCTCATCTGCCAATGAGCATGTGGTCTTCATCCATTCCATGGATTCTGATAGATCTGCAGTTAAGTGCTGAATGCACTCGCTTGCCTGCCCTTCTGGTGTGGAGTATATATCATTACGAATGGCTAGTTTAAATTCATGTGAGCAAAACAACATTTCCACTGCTTTTGCATATGATGCATGTGGTAAAGAAATTTTGCACAATCCCAAACTATCATAATTGAGCTCAGCTTCACCGCCATTGTCATGTTCTATTAAGAGCCTTGTTGCTTTACAGAGTGCGAAGATAGTACTTTTCACCTGCAGCAATCAAGAAGAGAAAACACCAGGACATGAAAAACCATCTGACATTAAACAAGACAGATAAAATTTCAAAAACTCAATGTGATGACAAACTTATTCGGCAAATTTAAAGCAAGCATGTGCTATTAGATTATCAATGATTCAACTAACCTGTCGAAGTTCACTGTAAAGTTTGACCAGCTGACATCCAAGTCCTAGTATCTGAGATGTCAGTGAGCATGCATTTGGCGCATCCTTATATGAATGGCCAAAGGCCAAGCAGGAAAGCAAGATAAACCATAACCTGGTTAAATCATTCTCAATAACTTCATACTCGATATCCAGTAGGTGCCTGACAGAAGCAAGTAGCTCCCTTGCTAATAAAGTTAAGGTCTCTTGTGTTTGTGAATCTACATTATATGTTGGCAAACGAAGTAAATTGGCTGTGAATGGTAATATAGCATTGTAAACCTTTTTCAAGAAATTAAGGCAAGCTCCTTCAGACATATCCTCTGTTTTTATGTACAGCTTTTCACGCAAAAAGCAGGCTAGTAAATTATTAATAGATTTGATTGTGCAGTGAACATCCAACAATAGAGGCCCTACTGCCAATTCAGATTGAAGGTAGCCATTCATCTCAGGCAAAAGAGGATCTGTAATCTGTACAAAAAAATTGAAAAGTGATTTTCTTTTCTCTGCACTCAAAATACTGGGTCTATAACTAATGTCTAGCGGAGTACTACTACCATGTAACGTTTTAGATAGTTGACCAGACAAGTGCCTAGAACCTTCTGTTCTCTCCACTATCTTCATATCTTCTGACAGCACTAAAGTTTCTTTTTGCTTTTTCACACAATCAACAAGCAAATGGAACAGTTCTCCTAAGCCACTCAAAACATATTCCTTCTTTGCAAGGATAATTCTTTCAAGTTTATCAAAGAAATGTCTGTGGTAACTTTGAATAACATTTTTTGACTCCTTTGTTTCTCCATCATTGGATGCAGAATACTTCTCTGCAACACGTAAGCTCAGAAATCCATCAATGTGGGTTGGATGAAATAAACCTTGTGATAAAACCTCTTCAACAGAAACCAGCAAGTTTCTTGTCCAACCAGGATTGCTTGCATCACTCTGAAGATGCAAGACACCCAACAAATGCAACAATGGCTCAAGGAGTTTATCAACAAAATCACGAAATCCATTTTTTCTTGTTGGATGAACCCTCAAGAACTTGGCAAATGGCTCAAGCACCAAGCTAGAGAAACGCAAAGCAAAAACACCCACATTGCCACCCTCGAGCTTCTCATCATACACTTTGCTAACAAATTCAAGAACCGGAAGAATAGACAAAATCCACAAGTCCAAATTCTCATTAGAAAGGCCACCATGAGATAAGAACACCAGAGAAACACAATCGAGCACAACACTGTGCAATTCAAGCCCGGCACCAGTAAAAACTGATTCTTTCAAACGCACAGATGGGGCTGTCAGTACAGAAAGCACATTCCTCGCAACACTCCCTATAGCCCTCAAAAGGTTCCTTGAAAAACTCAAAGAAACTTGCAATCTCAAAGACTCCTCCAAGCAAAACTTGAAAATCACCCAGCACCTACAATCCAAACACGCCTCAATAATTCCCTCTCTACCAACTTCAATTTTCTTATCTGTAGAAATCAAAAGTGACTGTACCCAATCATTAAGAAAAGCTACAACTCGTGATACTTTCACCGTTTCACGATCTACATCGGCGTCTTTTCCTCCTCCTTTCTCTCTCGAGTTCACAAAATCATAAGCTAGTTCAACCTTCCTGCATACAATTCTCTCAACAATCAAAACAAAACTCTAAAAAATCCCTTAAAACTCCAAAATTTTACACCAAAAGAATAATTAGGGAGAAAGAGAGATGGTCTAACTTTTGAAGATGAATTTCTCTGTTTTGAATCGATAAAATCAGCTGCAGATTCCTCCATGGACTCGCAACTTCTTCAGCTTCTTGCGTCGAGCCCTTCTCGTTCGCTGAATCATGATCAATCCGGTTTATTTTGGAAGGTTTTTGTTTTTTCTCTTCATTTCTACTCAGTGTTCGCTTCTTCTTAACCCTTTTTATTGATAAATCAGAAGAATCAGCCATTGTTGAGTTATTTTTTAGGGTCTGTAGAACTTAGGGTTTAGGGTTTTTGTAGTGTTAGCTATCAGGGTTTAATTTAAGGTGATTGAAACGATACGCGCGATTTGAGATTTTTGTGACTGGCGAATTGGACACGAACAGTAGCGTGACAAAAAACCATAACGTGTGATTAATTTACGACGGTTGCCACCACATCTCTCCTTATTCGTTATAAAAGGTTCGTGTATTGTAATTCCTTTCGTGTCTTTTGGGGCTGATTCAACTTTTTTTAGTATTTTGATAAAAACCTAAATTTTAAAATATATTATTTTAATATAATTTAAAATAAAAAACGTGTTACAAAATAATATCTACTATTTTCGTCATTATTTAATTTAATGTTTTAGCATTTTGCGTGTATTAAAACAATATTAAGATTTAAGATTAAGAGTGCGATAATCTTGGTTCGCATGTTTGAAAAAACGATCGTGGTTGTTTTTTAAATTGTTTTTTATTTAAAAATATATTAAAATAATATTTTTTAAAAAATTATTTTTGACATCAGCACATCAAACTAATTTAAAAACACTAATTTTTTTATTTAAAATGAAAAAAATAAATTTTGAGCAAACGGCAGTTGTACCGCCGAAACAAATAGACTCTAAATATTACAAATTTACAATCATAAAAAAAACTCAGATAAATTCTTTTTTATTCTTTTGAAGAGCTAAGAAAATACAATTTTGAAACTTTGTTGTAAATTAAAAAAATTTAATGTTTGTAGATCTTTTATATGTTTATATCAAAAATAATTTTAAAATATATATTATTTTAATACATTTTTGAACATAAAAATATTTTCAAATTTAATACCATCAATATTTCCAAACAACCTCTCATATTGTTATGGTTTAAATACATGTTTATTATTAAATAAATGTTTATTAGTAACATTACGATAGCATTTATAGTAGTTTTTTTTCTAGACCAAACCTAGCAACATATTTGAGTTTAATTTAATTTAGAGGATTTTGTATTTGAAATTGTTGATTTGAATTACACATGGAATTTAATTAATTAATTTTGAAAAAGGTGTGAGAGAAAATTAAAGGGAAATCCTTACTTGTTAAAGTAGGCTCTATTAAAATTAATGTTAAAAACAATTTTGCAAAAATTCTCATATATCAACACAACATATTTTCACCCAACCTCTCTCGTTCTTTTTATTTTTTTCCTCTCGTAAACCCCATGGCAACATAATATCATTATCAATACACTAAATGGAATGGGAAAAGTATTGTAGCTCCCCACATATAATATTATAGATTACAACAGTGTTTTTTTCTCTTTTTTTTTGATTTCTTGCTTTTTTTTGTTTTTTTTTCTAATTTTTCTAATTTTTTCTATTAAATATATTTTTTTGTTGGTTATACGTTTTTTTTTCTTTTTCGACTTATATATATATATATATATATATATATATAATTGTTTTTATAATCAAGGTGTATGGGTTAGCTTAAACGCATCGACAATTAATCTTCTAAATCTATTTTTCTCTCCTAATTATGTTTTTTTTTCATGAAACATTTTTTTCTGCTTATTCTTTTTAGTTTTTTTTTTTCCTTTTTTCACTTATATTTTTTTTTGTTTTTTAT
The DNA here is from genome assembly GCA_032356905.1 of Salix exigua. Taxonomy (NCBI): domain Eukaryota; kingdom Viridiplantae; phylum Streptophyta; class Magnoliopsida; order Malpighiales; family Salicaceae; genus Salix; species Salix exigua. The sequence goes on along the minus strand of CM063591.1, from coordinate 11,869,625 downwards.
GATCGGGGTGTTCGGGCTAGCTTAAGCGCACCACAATTAATTCTCGAATCCAATTTTTTTTATAACCAGGGTGTCCAAACCAGTTTATGCGTATCACGACTAATACTCAGACCCATTTTTTTGCTAAAGTGTTTTCCTTATACTTTTTGTTTTTTTAACATATATATTTTTTAATAACCGGGGTCTTTGAGTTAGCTTAAGCGCACCATGACTAATCCGCGGACTTTTTTTTAATAATTGGGGTGTCTGGGTCAGTTGAGATGCACCAAGAGTTGTATAAGTACGCATATACCCCCTATAAGACAAAATCTAAGAGTTAATTATAGGCGTGTATTGGTAATTTACTAATTTTTAATCGTATTTTCTGTAACAGTGTTGTGGGCGTGTTTTCGGGCGCGACTTTAATTTCAGAGCTCATGCACATTTTGGATAACGCGTGTGGCGTAGTAGAACTTCTAAAAATATGTATTAGTTTTTTATATATTCATTTAATTATGTAAATGTGTTTAAAATAATGTCATGGTATCAGAGGTATTTTAAAATTTATTTTATTTTTGTGCATAGTACAATAATCATAATACCCTCAAATAAAACAAAAATAAAAAATTATTAGTGGAGGTGTCCCAATAATTTTACTTTTTTAGTGCACAGTAAAATAACTTTTATAGTCTCAAATAAGACAAAACGGAAGAGTTACATGCGGTGGTTTTTCAAACATTTCTCGTGTTAACTATACATGCATAAGAAAAAGTTTCACTCTCATTTTACACCACCAAAACTAAACTTACTATGTTTTTTTAACACGAGTTGCATTTAATACAAATACAAATAACAATAAAAATTAAAAATCTAAACTAAGAGCAAAGGTGTATAGATACAAACAAAAAATTTAAAATTATCTTAGAAGGATCGAAAAAATAAAAGGATCGAAACTAAACTACAAAATAAAAGAATAAAAACCAAAATATAAAATATAAAATTATATGTGTTAAAACTATACAAAAAAAAAATTTAATCCCTACAACGGAGCGCAGGTTTATGGTTCGTTTCTTTCTATTCATGGTATCAATTCTCATCAAGATATTCATGTTCTTCACAAGATATGTTGTTGATATTTTTTTTATTCTTTATTTTTGTTTTTTTACCATATTTAAAAAAGATTAACAAGTACTAAATAAATAATTAGGGTGAGCTGGATGTATTTATATATTTTTAAAAAATGTATTTTATGTCTTTTATGTCAATTTAAATAAAATTGTACTGGCAACAAAAAGAAATTACTAAAATAACTAATTGTGCCTTAACCTATTTAGTTTTTACTACTATTTTTCCCCTTTTCAACTTTTTATGTGTTCTTAACATGATCCCTGATTATCTAACTTTTTGTAGTGTTCAAACCATTTTTGATTCCTGTTGTTTGTTGTTTTATCTGAAAATTCTGCTTTTTTTTTCATTTTAATATCATCTTAATTTAAGTTTGATGTTTTTTTTCAATTTTTCTTATTATTTTATACGTTTTATTTTTAGGCTATCCCGGGTACAAGTTAATTAAGTTGATTCGAGTTTTATTCAGTGTTTTCTTATTGATTTAACTTTAATCTTCTTCTTTTCTCGTGTCTTTTTTTTAATTTAGTTTGTTACATGGCATCTCATATCATACACTACAAAATAGCCAAATTCATTCATGTTAACATTAGTTTTTTATATATTTTTTATTTATTTATTTTTACAATTTCATTGTTTAACACGAGGTAATAAGACCTCAACTTTTTTTTTTATATGAGTTTTTTAGAGCTCATATCCTAGAATTAAGTTATCTCAAATTAACTTGGGTTGTCATTACTTAGACAACCTTTTTTAAGTTAACAAAAATGACTAGTAACATGAGCCATCTATCTAATGATTTTTATAACAAAAATATTTTCCAAATTAAATGCAAGATAATTTTTTTTTATTTAATTAATTTCCATAAAAAATTCAAATCATGTAATTAAAATATTTCCGATGGTTTAAAATATGATTCCAACCATGAGAATTATAACACGTTATAGTTTGTTTAAGGATCGAAGTAGAAAATTTGGTCGTCATTTGTCTTGGTTATAAATAAGGTGTATAAATATTAAATAGAGAAATTTCTTTTTCCTAGAAATTAATAGGTTGGAGAAAATACCATTTTAAAAAATATTAGTTATTTTACCCATACTTTGTTGCAAGTTAAATGTTTTTTTCTTGAAAAACATTATATAAAAAATTGAGGCAACACCTTTCTTGGATAAAAAAACTCACTTTCAAAGTCATTGCAACCCTAAAACACTCGTAAATACCATCACAACACTATCAACACTTTGCTTGTCTCATTTAGTTACTTGTGTGTTTGTCTCTACGGTTTAACACAAACACAGTCTGAAATGCGATGTCAAATGGCATCTACAAGTCACCTACTAAGGTAGACAAGATGTCGTATACACGCTCAAATTCTAGGCACCATTATGGTGGTTGAAAAATTGAGGCAACACCTTTCTTGGATAAAAAAACTCGTTTTCAAAGTCATTGCAACCCCAAAAACACTCACAAATACCATCCTAACACTAACAAACCATTACATAAATTATAAATATTTTATAAATAAATAAAAAACCTGAAATTAAATTGGGTTACTTTTGACTTTCTCGACTCATTTCGTATTTTTCACATGACTTTTAAACTTGAAACAACTATTAGTGTTTCAAGCTCTGATTATGGAACTCACAAAGTTGATGAAAACTACACATCTTTATTAAGCAAAGCGGGGCTGTTTAAATACAGCTCTTACATAACTGAAATGAGAAATATTAGCCACTACTCCTACTATCTCTACTGTGATGATCTGCAAATCAAATCACCCTAAATGTGGCGTGAGAATAGGTCCACTCTTGACTGCCACATCAATAGAGAAACGTGTTATTATTCTGCACTTATGCATACATGCATATATTTATTCAAATAAACTTAACAAATCCTCCCCTAAACTGAGCATGCCGTGTTTGTTCAGCTCAGTTTAATGCCTTCTTCTCTTGTACCCCTAAGAGCATGCGGAGTTTCACAAAATCTTCGAGTTTGAGTGGTTTGGTCATGATGTCCGCTATTTGCTCCTTTGTTCCACAGTAGACTAGTTCCACTTCTCCCTTCTTGATTAAATCTCTAATAAAATGAAATCTCACGTTGATATGTTTTGTTCTTCCGTGTAGTACCGGATTCTTAGACAATTTAATGGATGAGCTATTGTCACAGAATACGGTAATACACTTACAATAATCCTCTTCAACACTGTTTAGAACCTCCTTCATCCATATACTATGACATGCACATGTGGTAGCTGCTACATATTCGGCCTCCGTAGTTGATAGTGTGACGATTGGCTGCTTTCTGGAACTCCATGCTACTGCCCCATCTCCCATCATGAACACATACCCGGACGTGCTTTTTCCTCCATCTAGGTCTCCCGCGAAATCGCTATCTGTGTAGCCTTTGAGGATGTTATCTAAACCTTTCTTGTAGAAAACACCGAAATCAATTGTCCCCTTTAAGTACCGAAGTATTCTTTTTGCAGCTAGTAAATGTCCTTCTTTTGGCGCGGCCATGAATCTGCTTAAAAAACTTACAGCATACATTATATCCGGTCGAGTTGTCGTAATGTACATAAGGCTACCAATCAATTGCTTGTATTCGGTGTTGTTTACTTCTTCTCCTTTCTCCTGTGATGATAACTTAGTTCCTGGAACCATTGGATTATTAACTGCATTGCAGCTGCCCATTCCAAACCTTGTAAGAAGTTCACCTGCATATTTTTCTTGACACAAAAATATTCCAGCATCTGTTTGGTGTACTTCAACACCCAGAAAATACTTCATCCTCCCTAGGTCAGTCATATCAAATACCGATTGCATGGAAGCTTTAAATTCTCTACACAACTTTATATCATTGCCGGTAAAAATTAAATCATCCACATAGAGACTTACCACCAAAAAACTCCCTCCTTCCTTCTTTATGAACAAGGTGTGTTCATAACTGCATTTTTCAAAACCTTCACCATTGAAGTAGTCCTCTATCCGACTGTACCAAGCTCTTGGAGCTTGTTTTAGGCCATACAATGCCTTTTTTAGTCGATACGCTTTCTGCTCCTCTCCTTTCCGAATGTATCCTTCAGGTTGTTCAATGTGAACAACCTCCTTCAGTTCTCCATGAAGAAATGCGCTTTTCACGTCGAGCTGAAAAACTTCCCAACTTCGTAGCGCAGCAAGAGAGAGTATCATCCTAATAGTGTCCCATCTGGCAACTGGTGAGAATACTTCACTATAATCTATTCCTTGTCTTTGTGCGTACCCCTTCACAACCAGTCTCGCCTTGTATTTGTCGACTTCTCCCTTTTCATTTAATTTGGTTTTAAAAACCCACTTGACTCCGATTTTTTTCATCCCTTTGGGCAGCTCCACTAACTCCCATGTATTATTTTTTTCGATGGCCTGAATTTCGGCATCCATAGCTTGCCTCCATTTTATGTCTTTCACCGCCTCATCATAGCTTACTGGATCATCTGCTGTAGTGTAGAGCACCAGAAATTGATCTTCCTCTTCCTCCTCCTCTGTGAGATTGTCTCCAGTTACATAGTCTTGTAAATGTGCTGGAGCTCTACTAATCCTCTTTGGCTGCTCCCTTCGAATTGCCTGAGATGACGAGGTGGTGTCTGCTCGACTTGCTTCACGTCTTGCTTCCTCGGGCTGAGTTGGATTTTGCTCATTTCCATTTTGATCGTTGCCTTCTTCGTCTGTCCCAGCAAATGTCTCTGCATCCTCCCATTGTAATTCCTCCAGGTCACCATCTATCCTCCCCCAATTCCAGAACTCCTCTTCAGCAAAAATCACGTCTCGGCTAGTGATGATTTTTTTTCTTTCTGGGTCAAAAAGTCTGTATGCTTTAGACTCTTCACTGACTCCTAAGAACACACATTTTTGACTCTTTTCTTCTAGCTTAACCCTCCTTTGATTTGGTACATGCACGTAAGCAATGCACCCAAAAATTCTGAAATGTGCCACACTTGGTTTGTGTCCAGTCCAGCATTCTTCTGGAGTTGCATCTTGTAGTGCTGCTGTTGGGCTTCGATTCATGATATGCACTGACCATTTTGCTGCCTCTGCCCAGAAACTTCTAGGCATTTTTCCTTCTACCAGTAGGCACCGAACCATGTTCATGAGTGTTCGGTTTTTGCGTTCTGCTACCCCGTTTTGTTGGGGTGTGTAGGACGTGGTCAGTTGTCTTTTGATTCCCTGTGTGTTGCAAAAATCTGAAAAGATTTGAGAATTGTATTCTCCTCCGCGATCACTTCGTAAACATTGAATTTTCATCCCTGTCTCCATCTCAACGCTGGCTTTAAAATGCTTGAATTTCTCAAAGGTTTTGCCCTTCTCCGCAAGCAAATAAATCCATGTTTTCCTACTGAAATCATCAATAAATGTCAGAATATACCGTCTGTTACTCATGGTTGTTGGGGTAATTGGTCCACATAGATCGGAGTGAATAAGCTGCAATTTTTTGGAGGCTCTCCAGTTAGCCTTTTTTGGTATCTCTTCTCTATGTTGCTTCCCTTTGTTGCATACTTCACACACCTTGTGTACTGCTTGAATTTCTGGTATCCCGTGCACCATTTTCTTGTGATGCAGACCTTGAAGCCCTCTCAAATGAAGGTGGCCGAATCTCCTATGCCAAAGCCCTGTGATATCCTCCTGTATTACTTGCAAGCATGCATCGTTATGTAATTCAGCAAGCATGACAAACATGCGGTTTGTGGTCATTTTTGTATGCACAATGAGGCCTTTATTCGGATGAAAGATTTTACAAACTCCTTTTTTCATTAACACTGCTAAGCCTTTCTCCTGCAGCTGCCCCACACTTAACAAATTATTTGTTAAATCTGGGACGTAATAGACATTGCTAACAATTTGTGTCCTCCCTTGAACCTTCAGCTTCACATTTCCTTGACCCATGACTTGCATCCTAGCACTGTTGCCCAGCTTCACAGAGTGCGAGAAGCTCTCATCCAAAGTGACAAACCATTTTTTGTTGCTTGTCATGTGGTTTGAACAGCCTGAGTCAATGAACCACACTTCTTCCCTGGTCAGCTCCTTTGTTTCACTGTGAGCCATAAGGAGAAGGTCATCATTTTCCAATTTCACATCTCCACCATTCACTGTCACACTATCCAGTTTCAGTTCCACGTCATCTCCATCATTCAGCTCCACGTCATCTCTATCATTCGGCCCCACAACATCTCCATCACTCACTTTCATGCAATCCAATTTTAGCTTCACAGCATCTTCATCATCCTCTGTTGTATTTTCTGCAGTTCCCATTGGTTCAACGTGAGCCATGAGAAGAAGTTCCTCTTCATCATCCAATTCCACATAATTTGCATTCCTCTCCCAAGTAGGACACTCATACTGAAAATGCCCTTGCTTATGGCATTTAAAGCATTTCACAGTGGCTCTCCCAAATCCCTGTCGTCCTCTGCCTCTGCCGCGACTTTGATAGTTTGGACGTCTTCTTTCTCTCGGCTCATTTTGGAATCTGTCATCTCCAATTGAGACTCGTAATGCATGCTCCTCATTGTGTTCTTTAGCTAGCCTTTTAAACTTGGCTTCATGGACTACAAGGGAGCTTTGTAGTTCGTCAATTGTCATGGTGCTGACATCCCGTGATTCTTCTATTGAAACCACTACATAAGTGAACCTTTCTGTCAAGGTTCGAAGCACCTTTTCCACCACCTTGGTGTCGGGCATCGTCTCCCCGTTGCTCCTCATCTGGTTAGCCACCGAAGTGACTCTCACAAAATATTCTGCAATTGTTTCACTGTGTTTCATTTGCAGAATCTCAAAATCTCGTCTCAATGTATTGAGTAGAGATTGCTTCACTTTGGCATTTCCTCCAAACTTGCTTTTCAAAGAATCCCACACAATCTTCGATGTGCGCCTGTCCAGAATCTGTTCAAATGTAACTCTATCTATTGCTTGATATAGATAGTGTTTCACTTGATGATCTTTCATTTTTGCATCATCGAGTTGTGTCTGCTGCGCAGTGCTCAACGCAGTCCCCATGATCGGCTCTTGAATGCCGTTTTCCACCAGGCTCCACAGCCCCTTTGCTCGCAGCAAATTTTCCATCAACTCACTCCAATGATCATAGTGTTGACCATCGAAATGAGGAATTTTTGTTAAACTCTTATCTTCACTCATTCTCACTCTCACTGTGTATTTCTCTCTGCAATCAATCTGTCCCGTAGAGGCTCTGATACCACTATTAGTGTTTCAAGCTCTGATTATGGAACTCACAAGATTGATGAAAAACTACACACTTTATTAAGATAATCGGGGTTGTTTAAATACAACTCTTTACATAACAGAATTGAGAAATATTAGCCACTACTCCTACTATTTCTACTGTGATGATCGCAGATCAAATCACCACAATTGTGGCGTAAGAATAGGTCCACTTACGTTCGAGATGTCAGTTCGAGTCCCAGTGGGAGTGCGGCTGGAGGGCTCCTCCCCCCATGTTCTCATGGGTCCTCCCTTGCGTGGTACGCTTGTTATCCCAGCGGTGTCTTACATGCTTACTGTGCTTGTAGATATTCAGTAGACCTGAGGAATAGTCAAGGTGCGGGTAAGCTGACCCGAACACCCCGATTAACAAAAAAAAGATTGAAAAATCGCATCCTTGAACTTCTGAATCAAAAATGATTTTTCAAGAATTCCAAGGAATCTAAATTGTATGAATTATATTTTGTTAAAACATCGACTAAATCAAAGTATTTTTCTTTAAATTTTCATACATGTTTTTCATTTTAGTCTATTTTAGCATTAACTAAAAAATCATAAGTAATTAGTCTTAGATTATATCAAATTATACAAAATAAAACTTCATGAACGACATGAATTATTAGAAAATAAACAATGAATCCACGGTGTATTCGAGCGTGCGAAAGAGAAAAAAAAAATCAACCAAATTTGCAAATGGTAACTGTCATGATGGAAACATATAACAATCTCGTGGTGCATATCATTTTACATTCATCTAAAGGCATTGCCTTTTCACCATAAGGATTCAGTCACCACACGGTCTCTACCTTAACCGTTCCTTCCTTGCGTTCCCGTATTACTATTATTAATAAAAAAAAATATCCAATCATCTTTTTTTTTCTTTTTTTTAAATGGCGAGGATTTTATGATCAACAGATCATGTATTCCATATTTTTTTTTATGTTATTTTAATTTATTAAAAAACATCTTTTTACAGTCTATTTCTATACCAAATCCAAATTGATAACGCAAATCAAAACTCACAAGTGATTTCTTTAAAAAATCAGTGCTTGAAATCACTCTTAATGACTGTTTGGGATTATGATTACTGTTGTTTTTAAAATGTTTTCATTTAAAAATATATTAAAATAATATATAATTTTTATTTTTTAAAAAATAATTTTTGATACAAACCCATGAAAATAATAGAGACATCAATTTAAAATAAAAATTAAAAATATTTTTTATTAATTATTTTTCAAAAAAACTTTTAAAATACAAAATAATATATCAGGAAAGAAAGAAGTAATTAGGCTATCTGAACATCCTGTTTCAGTGTTTGTTAGTGTACAGAGAATGTTTTTAAAAAGTATTTTTCAATTACAATTTTTTTTATATATTAATTAATAGATTAAAAAAAATACATAATAAACAAATGAAACGATGACAGGGTGAAACCAATTCCCATCACAAATTCAAACTTATCTCGAGAGTGAAAGACAATTAAAACAGAGTCCTCGTTTTCCAATTTTTACGGCAGCCGTATACCCCCCTGTGATCCCGACGCACGCTGGGTGCCAGATGACACACCAATCACCGATCACCACCTCCTAGGGGACCTGGCAAAGACATGCAAAAAAGACATCTTTCCAGCCTGCACAGAAAAGATCCCTTTGCATTATTACTGTCACAGACAAGTGTTCGTTTCATATTCTTGTACGGTTCAAGTCCCAAGGCTCCTGCACATTCACAAGGTCACCTCTCTTTCCAAGGATGCTCAAGTTAGTCCCCAGAACTTGTGCTGGCTCTGTTGTTATCCACCTAAGTATAAGCCATCCAATTTGATCTAGTTATTGCATAGTTAAATCTAAATGATAACCTGGTATGGTTTAGTGATTATGCTAATTTATAGCCAATCAAATCACTAAATTGGATCGAGTCTAGTGATACCAGGGACTAATTTGGAATTTCTAATACTTTTTTAGATTAGACTCAGGAGATTTTCAATGCGAGGACTTAAATGATAGTGGGTTGATGCTCTGGGGACTGGTCGTCAGTTTTGTCTCCTCCTTATTCAAGCCGCTGATCCATTTCTCATGCAAGAATGCATCACCATCAGATTGTCACAGTCAAATCAGAGCATCCCCACGTGGACCCCACAAAGGTCTTATTAACCGTCCGTGCATACAAGCAGACTCACCTGCCTGTCATCCTCTACCAAACTACTACCACAGTTTGGGCCTACTTGATTCCGTTGGATCCTCAACAAAGATTGTATTCATCTATCACTCCCCCCCAAGTCAGCCTGCTCCCCCTCCTCCGTTTCTGGATAATTGAAGCTGTTCTCAGAGTTAGTCGTACTTTTACTCTAATCTTAATTTGTTATGCTCTATAGTGGTTCTTGAACAAAAAACTTGAAGCTTTTGAGTGTTAGGTGTGTAAAAGTTCAAGACTTCTTGTTTGATTGATGAGAAAACTTTCAAAACCGATAGAAAGATTGAATCTTGAATCTTTTTTTTCTTAAAAGAAACAAGGAAAAACCCATCTATATTTTTTACAAAATTTCCTCTTGCATGCATTGAGTGTGGTTGTTTCTGGTGAATTTCATTGCAGGTTGTTTGCACAAGGCGTTAAGCCCAAAGTGGTGTGTTTTGTCTTTGGCAAAACATCCGACAAATGTCCAGTCTTGATGGAGATGTGTCTCAAAATGGGAGCTTGAAGAGAGTCGATGCCCTTCGTGTTTTGGCTGAAATAGAAGAATTCGATTTCTCAAGGAGCTTAGATAAGCCACCAAGGACTTTGAATTTGGAGAGGCAAAGATCATGTGATGAGAGGTCCATGAATGAATTGTTTGGGGTGCCTTCGCCTTCTCCTCGTCCCTCATCAAGAGCTGAGAATAACTTTAGGTTAAGTGACCATCTTGATGGCTTACATTCTCCTGGTAGAAGGTCAGGATTCAACACTCCAAGGTCACAATATGGGTTTGAGACACATCCATCTGTGGCTGAAGCTTGGGACGCTTTGAGGAGCTCGTTGGTTTTTTTTCGTGGCCAACCTGTTGGAACCATAGCAGCTTTGGATAATAATACTGATGAACAACTTAATTATGATCAGGTGAAGGCTCCATGCTTTTTGTTACCTTGTGTTATGTGACAAAAACTTTTTTTGATTAGGGTATTAACTAACTGCAGACAGGCCTTTTGTTGCGAGGGGGTGGTTGCCGATTTTGTATGGTCGTTCACTCGATAATTTTATTTGGAGATGTAATGGGGTGATACTTGCACACCCAATTCCCCCCACCCCGTTCTGCCTTTTGACTATTCCTGTGTCTATAGTGTGTCTATGTTTTGTGTTCCAAAGTTAACTTTCATACCACTCTGTTCTTTTTCCATATATGTTCCGATATGGTAACATGATAATGACTTTCTTGCATTTGTAACTGGGATTGTAGGATCCCGTGGGCTGTAAAGCTTGTACATTAACGCAGTTTCTCTATTTACATAGGTGTTTGTAAGAGATTTTGTCCCAAGTGCGTTGGCCTTTCTGATGAACGGGGAACCTGAAATAGTCAAGAATTTCATTTTGAAGACTCTTCGCCTCCAATCATGGGAGAAAAAGATAGATAGATTCCATCTTGGAGAAGGAGTCATGCCTGCGAGTTTTAAGGTTCTCCACGATCCGATCAGGAACAGTGAGACTTTGATGGCAGATTTTGGTGAGAGTGCAATAGGAAGAGTGGCTCCCGTTGATTCTGGATTTTGGTGGATTTTCTTACTTCGAGCATACACCAAGTCCACAGGCGACACATCATTGGCTGAAATGCCAGAATGTCAGAAGGGCATGCGCCTAATTTTGAGCTTATGCCTTTCAGAGGGGTTCGACACATTCCCTACACTTCTTTGCGCTGATGGATGCTGCATGATTGATCGCAGAATGGTGAGTTTCATTGCTTACCAATGAGGCATCTCTTGATTTACTGTCTGCTTGGACTATATTTGATGCTGTGTTTGTTGCTATGTTCATCCTTTGTTTATTTTTCAAGTTTCAAATCATGTTTGCGTCTTTGGTTATATATCTTTCAGGGTGTTTATGGGTATCCCATTGAAATTCAAGCACTTTTCTTCATGGCTTTAAGGTGTGCTTTGCTTCTACTGAAGCAAGATGATGAGGGGAAAGAGTTTGTAGAACGGATCACTAAACGCCTTCACGCCTTAAGTTTTCACATGAGGAGTTATTATTGGATTGACTTGAAACAACTTAATGATATATATCGTTATAAAACAGAGGAATACTCTCATACTGCAGTTAACAAGTTTAATGTAATTCCCGATTCTCTTCCAGAATGGATATTTGATTTTATGCCAGTCCATGGTGGCTACTTTATTGGAAATGTAAGTCCTGCAAAAATGGACTTCCGTTGGTTTTGCTTGGGTAATTGTATTGCAATTTTGTCATCCTTGGCAACCCCTGAACAATCGACAGCGATAATGGATCTTATAGAATCGCGGTGGGAGGAATTGGTTGGAGAAATGCCACTCAAGGTAATCTATCCAGCGATAGAGAGTCATGAATGGCGGATTGTTACAGGATGCGATCCAAAAAATACTAGATGGAGTTACCACAATGGAGGATCCTGGCCAGGTATGCTATTTGCACTGCATTTTCCTTTGCGCAAAACAAATTCATAATGTAACTAAAACTGCCATGGCCCTTTTGTTTGATTGCAAGTCAGGCCTCAACAATTCATTTGATAAAACGAGGCCTGAAGTGATTAACTTTGTTCCTTTGCCATGGCTTTGCTTGAATTTTTATCGAATCAGCATTTACATGAATCTGCCCTGGTGAAATGCTGAATGCTAATCTCAAATACATCTAGCCAAAGTTTCATGTTCCTATGAGCAAAAATATAAAAGGAGAAAAAGCTTTATGAGTGCCCCACACTTTTGTTGGAAGTACATTGTTTAGGAAAATCTTATCCGACGTGCGTGTAAATTCTTCAGAGAGCTTTAGCTGTTCTTCATGCAATTTTTCATGAGTTTTGGCTTCGGATGGAAATAATAGTTAGTATATTCTGTGTCTATGCTATTAAAGCCTGTTGATGTCACTTCTGTACCTGCTTAAAATCGTCATCATTATATTTTGCCAACTAAGTTGAACTCTTTGAAGTAAACGATGAACAGTTCCAAGTCTAATATTTCAATGAACTTTTTGAACTCCATTGCTGAGATTATCTGAGAAATTTTGGCTATTGCAACGGATGCAGTGCTTTTGTGGCTTCTCACCGCAGCATGTATCAAGACTGGACGCCCCCAAATTGCAAGACGTGCCATTGAGCTCGCTGAAACAAGATTAGTAAAAGACAACTGGCCAGAATATTACGATGGCAAGCTTGGTCGATTCATTGGGAAACAGGCTCGTAAATTCCAGACCTGGTCCGTTGCAGGTTACTTGGTTGCGAAAATGTTGCTGGAAGACCCTTCTCATCTGGGTATGGTGGCACTCGAGGAAGACAAACAAATGAAGCCTCCCATGAGAAGATCACATTCATGGACATTCTGATGCAACTTGTCTGGTAACCTGATCTTTAGTGGTGATAGCGCTAAATCGTCTCTTCTGACCCACAGTTCTACTTCCCATTTTGATCATGTCTTCTGCCTTTACATCTGTGCGATACCGGAATGCTTATTTTCTATCTTGCTGTAGTAGTTCTATGCAAACCTTAATGAATCTTAATCCTTCGATGTTTTCCTATGATAGTTTATTTAGGAGTTTTAACGTGTAGCTCATCATGTGAAGCCTGATTTGGTGTGGTGGTGAAGTTATGATGCATGGTCATTATTTGGAAATGGAGTAGCAATATTATTTTTTAAAATAATATGTATATATATTATTTTTTAAAAAATAATTATTTATAATATTAGCACATTAAAACTACTTAGACATTTGAAAAAATTATTTTGTTTTTAAATTTGATATATATTTTTAAAAATATTATTTTTATTATTAGCACATAAAACTAGTTAGAAATATATATATTTTTAAATTTAATAAAAAACAAGTTGTACCACACCTCTAGTTTTTGTGATTTTAGTATTTGTTTTGTTTCTTCATGTTTTACAATTAAAAAGCACCATTGATTATAAGCATTCATGCCATAAAAATAACGCGTGATGATCAAATATGATAATTGATTATCTTCGAGTCCTTGTCCACATGATATGACTCGTGTAAGCATATGATAGTCAAATTGTTATTGAAGGCTGATTATCCCCCTCTCATTACAACTAAAGTCCATACATGTTTTCATTTTTGTTTGTTAATTTCAGTTTTATTTTTTTTATTTTATCATAATGTTTTTTATATAATTTGTTTTTCAATTTTCCCTACAATTGTGTTTTCTCGTATTTTTTTCATTTTATTCCCGAATCTTTAAATTTACAATTTTGTTTTTAGTTCATTATAGTTCTAGTCATTTTAAAGCAATCCATGTGTTTTGTTAGTGTTTCTAAATCTACCCTCAAAAGTTTTGATTTTTGATTTGGTATTTTGTTTTATTGGAGTTTTATTTGTTTTCAATTTAGTCATTTAATTTTAATTTGCGAAGATGATGTGTTTTTTAATTGCTACTTCTTTTGGTTATTTTTTTCTTTTTTTCTCTGCTATTTTGTCAATTTTTATATTTAAAAGCACAAACAAATCATCCAATTATATTTATTTTAGCATCCAATAATATCTTTTAAAAAATATAATGCTATTAAATGTAGAGTTATGGATTGTTCATTATTTGTGAGGCTTTTTAAGCGAAGAGTAGAATCCATCATCGCGTAGAAGAAACTTGTAACTATATTTAATTAAATCAACATTTATAACATGTTTTTTTTTATCAAGTTGAAACCTCCAATTGTAATTTAAATCAACGGTTATAATATGTTATTTTTTTTTATCTAGTTGAAACCTCCAATTGTAATTTATTAACAATCAAGCCCTTGCCATCACATAATTCATTGTGAACTTGTATAGTGAATGGATGAATTTACCATTTTGACCAATTGTTTTTGAAAAATCAATTTCAAAGCACAATTAAATATTTTAAACGCCATTCAAGGCAAAAACCCTATAGTTGCTATATATATATATATATATATATATATATATATATATATATATATATATATATATATATATATATATATACTAGCAAATTGCCCGCGCGTTGCCGCGAGTATTTTTTTGTATATAATTTACAATTTTGAATTGAGTTTGTCATGTAAACATAGATTACATCTTTTATAATATAGGTATTTGTGTCATAAACGATCACAAAAGAGCGCACACTAACATTAGAAAAAAGAGCAAAATATTTGAATAAGGGAAAAAAAAACTTACTTAAATCATTATTGCGCAGATAATAAAAGTATAAAAATCAATTAATAGAAAGAGCAAAAAAAAAAAGGGAAAAGGAAGCAATATTAATTTAAAATATTATAACAATAGGAACATCGGAGTCCTAACATTTAAAATTATTATTGCCGCTAGAATAAAATAAAAAATTATTAAATTATACCGAGGGAAAAAAATAAAAAGCATGAACAAAATAGCAAGCAAGAAAAATCAATTAAAAAATTATTATTATCATTATTATTATTATTATTATTATTATTATTATTATGAAAGAATAAATAATCACTATTATTATAATATTAATAATAATCACTATTATTATTATTATTATTATTATTATTATAATAATTATTATTATTATGTTAATAATGAAAGAAACAAAAATAAATGAAAGACTAAAAACATCCTATAAACTTTAACAAAAGATTTTAACAAAAAAAACAATTATTGCTATTACTGTAAAAAAAAAATATATGAAATTATCCGGAGGGAAAAAGAACATTAAAGAAAGAGCAAGCATGCAAAATAATTTAATTATTATTATTATTATTATTATTATTATTATTATTATTATTATTATTATTATTATTATTATGTCAATTATGAAAGGAAAAAAACAATGAAAGACTAAAAACATGCAAGAAATTTTAACAAAAGATAAAAAAAAACAAAAATTATTATTATTGCTATAACCGGCAAAAAATATTATTATCAAATTACCGGGAGAAAGGAAAAAAACAGAGAAGCGTAAGAACAAAAAATAATTAAGTCATTATTATTATTATTATTATTACTATTATTATTATTACTACTATTACTACTACTACTACTACTACTATTATTATTATTATTATCATTATTATTATTATTGTGTTAAATACACTTTTATATATACATGGAAAAAAGTAGGGATTATTTTTGAAATATAAAAAAATAAAAGTATAAGGACTTAAATGAAAATCAAATATCAAGGGCTGAAATTAAAACATTAAAAGTCAAAGGGCTGAAATGCAAATTACATTTATTCTAAATTGAAATCAGAGGACAAAATTGCAAAAATCGGAACTTTTGTACCAAATTGATTGAGTTATATACAGCCAATCCGGAA
Organism: Salix exigua; assembly: GCA_032356905.1. Classification (NCBI taxonomy): domain Eukaryota; kingdom Viridiplantae; phylum Streptophyta; class Magnoliopsida; order Malpighiales; family Salicaceae; genus Salix; species Salix exigua. The sequence goes on along the minus strand of CM063591.1, from coordinate 11,853,788 downwards.
ATTGAAAGTAGAAGGACCGAAGTGAAACTTTGACATTCAATAAATTGAAATCGGAGGACCCAATCGAATAAAATTAAAACTTTTATACCAGCAATTAGGACCAAAAACAAAATTCAAAGTCAAGGGACCGAAGTGAAAAGTCAAAATACATGGGGGACTCTCCTGCACATTGACGTGCAGGAGAGAGAGAGAACGTGGTCGGCGGCTTCAACCGGCCTCCGCCGCGTCCACGGACATCCGGTGGTTACACGCACCACCGCGGGAGGAAGCCCACGCGGCGGCATATCGTTCTGTCTACCGGCCGACAATTTCTGGGCACCGGAGGAGCCCGCACGCGCCACCGGAACAGGGCGTGAAACGGAAAACCGTCTGGCGCGTGCGGCTCACGCCCTGACAGACGCCGATTAAATAATTCGAAAAAGAGAGTAAATTACTGTTCCACCCCTGCACCCAATGCATGTTTTTTGTCGTATTAGGGGCTAGAATCGTATTTAGCCATTTTCAAAAATAATAAAAAAAGAAAAAGTTGCGGCGGACCGGACCGGACTGGACCGGACCGGTCCGACCGCGTGCAATTACGCCGGTGCCCCTCAGCCGGAAGCCTGTTTTTGTCTTATTAGCGGGGACGAAACCGTCAATACACTGTGCACAAATGAATATTTAAAAAAAATAGAAAATTCAGAGGAAAAACCGAGAATAGCCCTGTTGCCATTCCTTCTCTCCCGCGCGCGCCAGGGCCAATTTCGCCCGTGCACTGCCACAATCCACAATGGATTGTGAGTGCATCTACAGTACAAAACCCCACGGGGTTTATTTGTTTTGTAATATATATATATATATATATATATATATATATATATATATATATATATATATATATATTTCCTCTAGTTTATTCTGTTTTTTCCAAGTTGGGTAAGAGTCAATTTATTATTTTAATAAATAAAAAAATAATAAAAAAGTTAATAGCATGTGCATATCACACATCTACTACTAGTGAAAAAGCTCATGCTCTTTTAGCAATACTTGTAGATTTATTTATGGTGAAACACATCTATCTAATGTGATGTTAGAAACGACTCACCAAGTTGAAGGTTTTCCCGTTCTTTCTCTTTTTTTTCTTGGAAAAATACAAAAAAATCATTTTAATTTTATCTCTTGATATTTTACTTTATTTATTTTTTTACATCTAAACTTAGTTTTTTATTTAATTTCTTTTTTTATCCCTTAATTTATTTATGCTTTTCAATATTTGCCCCCAACATTTCATTTGATTTAAGTTTTCATTATTGGAATAGAATATACAAGTTAACTAATGCTAAAGCACGAGGACTGGTTTGATCAAATATTGAAACTAAAATGACTGTATTGATTTCTATTTCTTCTCTAGACAAAAATAATAAATAAGCAAAACATGACGGGAAAAATAAAATTTCGCAACCCAAGCAGTGAAGCCCTAATTTTCTCTCAATTTCCATCACTTTTCAGGAGAATCAAATCGAGTTCTACGATGAGAGCACCGAGGAGGCCGATCCATGTGGCAACAACATGGGTGCGACGACAGCCTCCGAAGGTCAAGGCTTTTTTGGCGGTGGTGGCGGGGATGACAGCGCTGGTGCTTCTCCGATTCATCGTACACGATCACGATAACCTCTTTGTGGCTGCTGAGGCTGTTCACTCCATTGGAATCTCCGTGCTTATTTATAAGCTAATGAAAGAGAAAACTTGTGCTGGTAATTAAACGGAACCCCAAACTATTAGTTTTTTTCCCATGGGAGTTATTAATTAGACCGAAATCTTAATTTTTTGCATCAATTATCGATCTTTTCTGTTGTTATTCAATGATATAAGGTTTATTTTTTTTTATCAATCGATCGATTGTTTAATGGCAAATGGTCCAATAGAGTGAAAACCGGATTCTTGTGCTAAATCTCAGGTCTTTTTTTTGTTGATCAAGGATTTAATGGTTATTTATTTCTTGGTTTTGAACTGATTTTTTTCTTTCATTGTTACTGCTTTTGTTTGGAATTGATGGTATTAAAGAGAGCTGGGATTATTGTGCTAAATTTCGGGTTTTCTTTTGCCGTGTTTCAATGATTCTGTGACTTCATCTGTGGTGTCATTTTGGATTTTATTTTGTTTTCCATGAATAAATTTGTTTTTTTTTTGTCGGGGAACTAATGTAATTAGAGAGGAAGTTTGGATTTTTCTGTTAAATTTTGGAACTACTTGTGGTTGTACCAGTTTTTGGATTCTAAGTTTTGGCTTGTAACGTTATTTTGAATATATTGCAGGGTTATCACTGAAAACTCAGGAGCTGACAGCCATGTTCTTAGCTGTGAGGCTGTACTGCAGCTTTGTAATGGAATATGATATTCATACCGTACTGGATTTAGCAACATTGGCTACAACCCTGTGGGTTATGTATATGATCCGTTTTAAACTGAAGTCGAGTTACATGGAGGATAAAGACAACTTTGCAATATATTACGTGGTTAGTATTTGATTAACTTTACACTGTTTATTTATTTATTATTAATGTCGTTATATTTATAGTTTCTCGATAGGAAAGAACATTAGTTTGTCATTATGTTAGTTTATATTTCAAGTAAAGGCATTTCTGGCAACTTTAGTGCTTTTTTTACCTGGGAATGAATGCCACCTTGTTCAGAAGCTGAGATTAGGTGGTGTTGTTATGGAGAACATGTTTGTGGCAAGGCCATGTTTGATACTTTGTTTCAAAATTGTTTCTGAAAAAAAAAATGATTTTTTTAATGTTTTATGTTAAATTAAATGTTTTTGTTGTTTTAGATCATTTATATGTACAGATATCAAAAATAATTTTTAAAAATTAAAAAAAAACATCATTTTGATGCATTTCAGAACAAAAAACACTTTAAAAAATAACCTCAACTACACTCCCAAACAGACACTAAATGTTTTTTCTGTGTCTAATGTACATATTGATGAAACTTGGGGATATCAAAAATAATTTTTAAAAAATAAATAAAAAAATATTATTTTGATGCATTTCAGAACAAAAAACACTTTAAAAAATAACCTCAACTGCACTCCCAAACAGGCACTAAATGTTTTTTTTTCTGTCTAATGTACATTTTGATGAAACTTGGGGATTTTTTAAGGTAATCCTTGAGCTCTTGTGACATCCCTTTCAATTATGAACTTATAATAAAAATGAACTTGTATGATGTTTTCCTCAATTTTTTTTCCATCAATAGTCACTATATGATGACAATGTCTTCTTGATGTTTCTTTGTTCATGTTCATGTCAATGACACTCTTATGATACTACCGTGAACTTGTGGATGCGACTAAGTTTGTTGCTGCTTAGATTTTCTGGCTGTCAAATTTCAGTTTCTTTCTTTCAAGCCAACAAGTTCCTTTTCTCTCTGTAATGAATATGGGATATGGATTACATGTTAATGAGTATACCTTTAACTCTTACCCTTTGATTATACCTTTAACTCTCACCCTCGAATGAATTTGGATGCAGGCTGCACCTTGTGCTGTTTTAGCTTTGCTTATTCATCCGTCAACATCTCACAATCTAGTAAATCGAATCCTCTGGGCATTCTGTGTATACCTGGAAGCTGTTTCTGTACTTCCTCAGTTGCGTGTCATGCAGAACACCAAGGTTGGTGCTTTGGTTTCATATTGTAGAAAGTATTACATTATGAGGTTTGCAAATTGAAAGTTGAAAATCACATCTTCTCTCACTGTACTTGTAGATTGTTGAGCCATTCACTGCTCATTATGTATTTGCATTGGGTATTGCAAGGTTCTTGAGCTGTGCCCATTGGGTCCTCCAGGTTTGTTCTTGCAGATCTGAATCTTTTGTATGGCTGCTCTTAGAATGTTTTCTGAAGGGAATGTTTGGAAAAATTCTGAACCAAGGAGCCTAAGCTTATAAGATTAGAGTTTTTTTTTTTTTTTTAAGTACTTGTTTGGTTACAAACCTGTGTTTGTGTTTAGTCTCTGTCGTCTTATGGAAGGGATGCCGAACCTTAAATTCTTAATCTTCTTTTAGTGATGGTCTAAATGCTATTCATGCTTTCAGATAGCTAGCCATGCCATTAAGTGATTCCAGAGTCATTAGAGGTCACGTGAAACATTGCCATCTCAAAAGGCATCATGAAACCTGCATATTGTATATTATGATAAAAAAATCAATTGTCAAATAGTGGTTGTTAATGATACTGGAATGAGGAGAAATTCTTTTTCTTCATCACATTTACTATTGCATCATTGCACTCATATCCCCTGAGGTCACTACTTTTGTAGAAGTCACTTCAAGAAATTTTTATGCCAAATGCACTTCTTTTTCTGACAGCCCCCCATCCGTCTTTCTTATCTTTGCCCGATTCAAGTATTTTCCCTTAAATTATTAACTGACTAGAGTTGCAATTTAACATTAAAGTTTTGCATCCTGTGAACAGGTTTTAGATACTCGCGGGCACTTGTTGGTAGCCTTGGGGTATGGATTATGGCCTTCCATGGTTCTTATCTCAGAAATTGTCCAGACTTTCATCTTAGCAGATTTCTGTTATTATTATGTGAAAAGGTTTGTTTTATATTTGGATGTCATTCTTTTATCCAAAGAGCATGTGAAACATCAATGTAATTTTTTATTGCAACATGTATAAGATTGTGGTTTTCTTGCAGTGTATTTGGAGGGCAGCTTGTCCTCCGCCTTCCCTCCGGAGTGGTGTAATTGAAGCCGTCTTCTGGTGTACTCCATGAGCAACATTGCTACCTGAAATTGACTTGGGTAATGCTGTTGAAATCTGTTTCTCCACAGTAAAGTTTCTCATTCAAATTATGACCGGAGAAAAGTGGGTTTACTTGTAAAGTTGGGGATGCAGAAACTTGGTTGGAAAATTGTACTTAAAACACAATTTATTGATGGTTAACTTAATTAATCTGTCGGCTGTAATCTTCTTTTTTGTTTATATTGTGAGAGTTGATGCATATCTAGTACCTATTGTGACGTGTAAACTTCGATGTCCCGAGTTTTCCTTGTCAAAGCCGCTACAAGAGCCTGTGGTCTTGAGAAGGTAATGAGATTTGGATAAACAGTTAAGAATTGATAGATCTATCAAGTTACACAAGGCAGTTTTGGGCCAAGAAAATGGATTTAGAGGTTTTCCGCGACCAGTTTAGGAGAACCAAGTTATTATACAACTCAAAACAGCACAGTATCATATTTAGATAGCTAGGTTTCTTGCAAGAATTCCCTCAAAGGTTATTCCAGGTCCAAAAGCCAGAATCAAGCCCCAATCACAATCCGCTTCGCCTGCCTTTATCTTCCTGCTTTCTTCTAGCATGTACTCCAGCACGTACACAATGGTGTTGCTGCTAGCATTGCCATAGTCCATTAGAGCTCTTCTGCTAGCATTCAATTTGTCAGGAAGCAAATCAAGTCTCTTCTCCATTCGATTCAAGATTGCGGGCCCGCCTGGATGGACTGCCCAGAACATCTTGTTGTAATCCTTGTGAGTTAGTCCAGCAACTCCTATCAACTTTTGGCAGAATCCTTCAATGTTGTCTTCAATTATCTGCGGAAGCTCCCTTGCGAGCGTGAAGCTGATACCCTCTTCTGTTAGCCTGCCGTCAATAGTCTTTTCAGTGTTCGGCAAGAAATTCTGGATTGCTGTGTGAAGCTCAAATAGTGGACTTTCAGTAACTGGAACTGGATCTGTGCCTATTATCATTGCTCCGGCACCATCCCCAAAGAGGGCAACCCCAACTAGATCATATGGTCTATCTACACTTGGTGGTTTGAACCCGATTATTGTAGTTTCAGAAGTAGCCAGCAAAACTCTACTTCCAGGATTGTTCTCAGCGATGTCCTTGGCAACACGAAGGCCAGCCACACCTCCAGAGCACCCTGAAAAGTATAGCATAACACGCTGCGTTTCAGGGCTGAGTCCAAGGCCTCCTGCTAAGTAAAGGTCGCCACCTGGTAGCCTAGCTTCACTCGAGGAGACGTAGACTATGTGAGTTATATCTGATACAGGCCTGCCCCATTTCTTGATGCAAGCCCGTGAAGCTTCGATTGCCATTTGTGTTACAGCTTCGTTGCAGATATCTAATCGCTGTTTGATGGTAGGGCAGCCTTCAATGGCAAGTTCAGGGTATTTCTTCAGGATCTCATCTGACATGACCACATACCTAGTTTTCACAGTGGTTGTTTTGCCTGCAAGTTTCCATAGAGTGAAAATGAGAGTTCTCTCAGCTAGAAGATTGCATATAAACTAATCTATATATGCAGGGAGTGCCATCTCCTCTATCAATCATCAAGAGAGATTTATGGTGCTATAACTCAAAATTTAGGGTATCGATATTTAAGGAACACTTTATGGTGCTCAGTACTAACTAGCGACACTCTAAAGGTTATTTTTTATATCCACTTGGAATAAATAGATAGATATGAGTAGAAAAGATAAATTTTTGGTAGATTTTAGATGAAGATATTCTTTTTATTTTTCATGTTCATTATTCTCCCTTCCATTTGTGTTTCTCTCTTCTCTCTTCATAAATAACTAATAGTATGTTAATAAATACTCGTGCACCATAATTTTTTCCAAGTATCAATACCCTAAATTTTGAGCTCTAGCAGATGAACTACTACCTAAAGGGGTGATAAGAAACAATACTCCTGTATTCAATGGATAGCATGCATTCCCTATAATTCATCTGGACGTAAAAAGCTAAACGAGAAAAAAAGTTAGCAGAGTTACAGAGTCGAGCTAGCTTCTTCTTGAGCTCTGGATCATCGCAATTGGTGTTTTTGAAATACCCATCAACCAGAAATTCTTGCATGACCAGCTGGTGAGGAAATGCCTTGCCGAGAGCCAGAATTGTAGCTTTGCCAGGACTGGCCTTCGATGCCAAGCCTCCTTGTCCGATCTGTTCGCTCCCCATGCTTTCGCTGCTGAAAGAGATTTTGACGCTCTTGCTGGGAAAATACTCTAGAAACAGTAACCTCTTCACTTCCCTATGAAGCAAGGCCAGGAGTCTCATTTATACAGCTGCATTCTATGTTGAAGTATTTAAAATAAGGTTCAGGGGATACTTTTATTTAGTGTGAAGGCAGTAGTTGGGAAACAAGGCTTTCATGCAGATCATGTTTATAATCTTGGTAGATATTTGGTGCTGGGTTGCAAATTAATGCATTGATGTGTAATTGCATCGTCCAGCTCTAGCTGCATCAATAACGTGAAATCTTAAAAGTCAATCTCTAGTGAAGCAAATGCAATGGACGGTTGAACATGTATCGTGAAACAATGGTTCATTGGAAATATAAAACCAAACCATCAAACCCAGAGACATTGGGCCCTCTCAAACTATGAATCATGTCAGTTTTAAGCTAAATATAACATTTCTTCAGACATGTATTGTATCTCGTCAAATAATGGTTCATTGGATACTTCCTGACATGCATCCTCCAAAAAATCAGGCGGTGAAGGCCACATCATTTCATTTCAAAGCTCAGAGAGACACTTTCCACTGATGAAATCAACAACTTGGGCGACTGCCAGATCAAGAGCAGCAGTCACTGCAGCCAGATTCTGCAAGAACTCCTCTGCAGTTGGCTTGTCACCATCCACAATGTCAGTCACAGCTTTTATGAATATTGCAGGGACTTTAAAAAGATCAGCCACATAAGCAACAGCAGCTCCCTGAAACCAAAAATATCATATATATTAGGAACTGAAGAAACATATATATTTTTGGAAAAAATGGTATTTTTCATTTTAAGTGTCATTCTCCCTATCATATGAAGAGAAAGGTAGCGAGCTGCATGGATTTTGCAAGAAATTCCTAATGCTGGAGAAAACCCCAAATTGCATTTTGTAACAACTAACAGAGGAAAATCTTGGTGGACGTTAGAAAAAATGAAGTTCAAGTTCATTATGAATATTACATCGAAAGTATAGCTGTATATAGGTTTTCAAGATTTGATATGTATAGCTGTATATAGTATGCTGCCGTTGAAGATTCATAAGAACTCAAGGATGGATATTACATTGAAAGTAACAATGACATTCATAAGAACCTCTAAGTCCTGCATTTTTGTAACACAGGCACTCCAATAAGAAAAATAATCTTAAACAAGCACCCTCTCCTTGAAAGTTAAAGTCTTAAACATGCATCAAGCAATCAACAAAAGTTCTTCTAGTCCATTAACTCAGTTCATTGGAGGACAGGGATGATTCAACCCCACGTTATAAGGGAAGGATTCAACTTTACCTCCATGTCTTTAACAGTAGCATCATTTGCAACAATGGATGCTTCGTCTTGTGGGGACATATCAAGAGAGTCTCCAGTAGATAATTTCCCAGACTGAAACAAGAGCATATTATATGTTACAAATTTTGAAGGTCAAGGCAGGCTTCCAGATGTAATAATACCAAAATTTTCCATATCATGCAGTGGTTTCAGCATAGGCAATTTATAAATGCCTTTCACAACAACTTCAACCATTCACTATCATCAGTTACAGATAATTTTTAACCATTTCTGAAAATCAACCATACTATGTGAAGAAGAATGCAGGCACAAGTTTAACTCCAGAGAAATGGATAGACTAGCATAGCATCATCATTGGCAGAGTATTCAATAAATGGGTGCATAAACAAAACCATACACTTCTTGCTAGAGTTTATTGATGAGACATGTTAGGAGAGCTCCATAAGCAATAAACGCTCTATTTATTGGTAACTTTTATTACACTCAATCTCTGACCTGGCAAGAGCCTACAAACTGAACACTACTCCAAAAAGAAAGCATCCAGTACATCTAGATAAGGGATGGAAAGTTCAATAAATTCACCTTCAGGTTAAGTTCCTTCAAGAGATTAGGTGTCGAGAAACACTGCCTTAAACCAACTCCATATAGATCAAAAACCTACCAGGAAAAGAAAAGAAAAGGCAGAGGCAGAAAAAGATTAAGTACGTCAGTGCTACTGAAAAATACAAACAGACAAAAGGAAATCATCATTTTATAAAGCAGAATTAAAAAACATGCACCCATCCGAGCCATCAGCCAGGGATTTGCATGTGCTTTCATGGTTTTGTTTTGGGTCTTTTTGCTATACCAGAGGGAATACCAGAGCTCATGATGACTTCCAGCAACCTTTAATCTAACAACTTTACTTCTAGATTGCAGATTTCAATAGATAAACGAGTGTTTATTTTGATCATAGAATACGATAAACAAAATAAGTTGGTTTTGTTAATGGCCTTCAAATTTAGGTTTCAGCCATCAGAAAGTCCTACACAGAGCAGACTTACAACACAAATTTCAGGTTCCTTTACATTATTGACTAATAACAAAAAAAAGGAAAATCTATCTAAGGAAAACTTACAGGAATAGGGATTCTTCTGTCATGGAAAGCAACATCAGATACAAGAAACACATCACTAATGCATGCTCCTTTGACCTGGAAGCCTCCATCAATCAGCTTTTGATCGAAATTTAAAAGAAATTGCATAGTTTTATTTCAGATGAATATTCCAATTGGTTGTCAGCATTTTACTGTTATAAAAGGAGGGTGCACCCTTTTCAATACTAGCAACTAATCAAATTAGCAGCTAAAAAAACAGGCACAATAAAAAAGAATGAACCTTGCTGAAGTGGAAGAAAAAAATGATCTTAACAGTGGAAAAATGAATGAGAATCGAATACAAGAAGACCAGTAACATTTTGAAAATAGTTAAATTTTAAGTTCAAACAAGAAAGGAAAAGGGCATACCTTAAAGCCACCAGCAGTGCCTGCATTGATAATTAAGTCTGGCTGTAATGCTTGGATTGCAGCATAGGTCACAAGAGATGCACAAATTGTGCCAACACTATCAACCCCTGAAAAAACATGGTTTAAGAAATATTTGAATGATCACGCCATAAGAACCTAGAGATAAAAAAACATCTATTCCTTGACAACCCATTAGTTACTGTATGACAGCGGGGAACTAGATTGAATGCATATCCCATATCCATGTGCAAAACAGGTGAATCCATGAATATCATTAAGTATGTCTTGGAAAGTATGAATTTGAAGGGGGTGGGAGTTCATAGTTTTATGGAATTTACATCACAGCATGAACATAAACTTTCAAAACGTGAATATTTGATAAGCACAGTACTCTGGTGTTTTGATCGTGCAACTAAGGCAGAATTGATGCTTTAAACATAATTTGAAAAGAAAACAATAAAGAAAACTCCCAAGAACATAAAATATTACCCAGAGTCAAATCCTTTCCAGGTCGTACTAAGTTGATATGGAGGTCTTTGTAAATGCCATGATATCTGACCCAAGGCACCCCTTTTGGAAACCTGAACCATCATTCATTGGCATATTAAGACTTGACGGCAACCAAACAACATGTATCTTATGGTATTCAAAACTTCAAATAGAAAAAAGCTCATAACATTTTCAGAAACTTAACTGCCTAATAAAAATCCCTTCATCTCCATGAATATCACTTTTATCAGAATAAACAAGGCACAACAAGACTACAACATACAAACGATGAAAAAATAGTTGCTCCCTTCCCAGTATTTACCTTTCTCAAGCAAGTAAAGTTCCGAAAGCAAACTTGTAAGTTCAATTAACAATCAAACTTAAAATAAAAACCTTCAAGCCAAAAAATGAAAAAAAAGACGGCTAAAATAATGCCCCCCCCCCCCCCCACACACACACAATTAGAAAAAAGGCCCCTTTACTGTAATTTAAAAAAGTGTCAAACTTCATTTTGCCAATAAAATATGAATTACCCAAATCACTTAGCAAAAAAGGAAAAGGGTACGACTTTCAGTGTTTGATACATTGAAATTCAAGAAAAATACTCTTTGATCTGGTAATCTATCATATACCACCATAACTGATCGTACTTGATTCTCTTAAGAAAACAATCAAACTCAAAAATATTGAAACTCGCGAAGGAAAACAACAGCAAAAAAGATCTTTTAACTATCTCATTATCATAAAAAATATATAAAGACAAACACAACAAAAAGATTGCAACTTCATCACACATTGAAATGAACAGAACAGAGCTATCTTTACAATCAATCACCACAACCCACAATCAAATCAAACATGCCAAAAACCCATTTATAACATAAATAAATAGAAAAAGAAAACATCAACTCACACAGGATCAAGGTCTTCTTTGAGCTGGAGTTTGTTAACTACAGGCATGGCTTCTTTTTGCATAGCTATTAAAGACACAAACACACGTAAACACATGAATAAAAGGCAGCCCAGATAGATAAATACAAGACTGAGAAAGAGCGTAATGTACCTATAACAATGAGGATGGAGGAAATGGGCTTGCGATTCTCATCTTGAACAACCATGGCTTCCTCTGATCCCTCACCGTGAGGAACCATAGCTGCCTGATTGGTGGGTGTCTCCGTGCGATGTGAACAAAGGAAGTTATTAGCACGCAAGGAGAAAGAGACAAATGATTTTTTAATTTTTGTTTTTGTGTTTTAAAAGTATTCTTAATTTTTTTTAATTTTTTTAATATTCTTATATAATTTTAATATCTGCTAATCTGCATATTAAAAAGAAAAGAATTTTTTTAATATTTAGATATTAAAAATATTTCTTTAATATACTTTTAAATAAAATAACCATTAATAAATATTTTTTAAAATATTATTTACAGTTGCGGTATAAATTGACGTTTCATTATTGAAAAGACAAATTGTGATAGTTGTCCACTTTATCTAATAATATATTTATTTGAATAAGAAAAGGATTTATATAATTTCTTTATCCATATTTAAGGATCATTTGATATTTTTTAAATTGAGATTTATATGATATTATTTTGTTAAACGGTTGATTGTTCATGAATTATTTATAAAGAAAAAATGAATTTTATTTATTAAATATACATGTGTTGATCTTATTTGTTTTTATTTTAGAAATAAAAGTGTCATGTTTTTTTTTTCAATTTATATTTTTGAATTAACAAGAGAAAGAAACATATATTTTTTTATATTATTTCAATATTAAGAATAAAAATCAGATTAAGAATTAGAAATGATATTTCAATTTTGATGCTGTATACACATAATAATAATAACAATAAAGAAATTAAAAAAAAACTATTTTAAGATTTTAAAACCTGTTTTTAAAATGAAAAAAATAACAGTGATTAAAAAATAATTAATTGTAGAAAATGCTGTGAGAATATAATTAATTAAAAATGGAAACAAACGTTTAGATGAGGTAGTGGTTGAAAGGAGTTAAAGGACTAAATTATAAAATCATTAAGATGAAAGACTGAATTGTATATATACTCAAAACCTAGAGCGAGGCACTCAAAGTTGCCCTCTCCATACTTCTGTACAATGATCAATTATAAATTAGTTATTTAAATTTATAAAAATGAATTAAATATTCTCTTTAGTTTTAAGAACAATTAATTAATATTTTTTCATCTTTCAATCTACGTGTAATTTATGGATATGAAGCAATTTAGAAAGGAACATTCTAACAGGTCTGTATCAACAAATTATTCAGCCTTTCAAGTCTATGTTAAGCCAGGCTAAATTTTGCAACTTTTGGAATTGAAAAGTGCATATGAAAAAAAAAAAATTTATTTTTTTTTTACTTTAAATAAAAAAAAAATAGTGTTTTTAGATTATTTTGATGTGTTGATGTCAAAAATAATTTTTAAAAAATAAAAAAAATATTATTTTGATACATTTCTAAATAATAAATATTTTCAAAAACTACTGCAATCACACTCTCAAACAGTCTCTTAGTATTTGTGTGGAGTAGTTACTGGAAACCTGAACTTGCATGTCTTCTGCCCCCCAAATCCGAAGAGACTGTGGGTGTCGTCTCCACAACCGGACCACAAGTGTAACCAGGATCTGGTGCCAATAATGTAAGGTTTGCAGGTGGATAGACAGTAGAATTCCCATCCAAGCAGCCCGTCACTTATGAGCAGATAAAATTCAAGACAGGTTTGCAATCCACGAATGTTTCCTTATAACATATGGGTGGCAAGATTCAAATGTCAATAACTTTCATGAAATTTATGATTTTGTATTGAAAAAACAATGAAAACTTTAATTATAACAACCACGACAATGTTTCCCTCTTATCATTACATATATGAGCTACCAAGCCGATAAAATTAATACTATTTGACCGAATGGAATGAGCGGAATAAAATCGATATGTTTCGGCCAATATTTGATTAAAAATTCTAGATCAAAATTTAAATTGAGATAAAAATAATAATATTTTAACTTATTTTTTTTTAAGGCTATGGCGGGGCATGACTTGATTCAGCAACGTTTTTGAGCCTATCAACTTTTAGAGGGGGTTTTGGGATAGGGTATTTTGGGTTGGAACAGACCTAAGTTTGCTCTTTTCATATCATCGGTTCAAGTCTTAAAAATTTCAGGGTAATTGAAAGCTACTTACATGTTCGTTAATTTTAGAATTTATATATAGTATTAGTCGAAATATATACAAGCTGATCCGGTCCGGTCATCCATATTTAAAAAAAAACAGAATTTTGGGTTCGAACAGCTTTAGCTCCATACACAAAGCGCAGTCCGCTTGAACATTCCCACGAGACAGCATAGACTGAACACACTATTCATGAGTTCCTCAAGAACATGAAAAGGAAAGGTAATGATGTTCATTTTGGAAAACGAGCATTTGTTTTCTTTTATATATATATATATATATGCGCACTCAAGTTCGCAACATGAGGCACAGACTGAGCTTAGACGAATTAAACAAACATTTGTTCCACTTTTTCTTAACTATAGATATATTTTCCACGATACAAGTTCGATTTTGCAATGCAATTTGTGTAGCTAGGAAGATGGCTGCAAAAGTGTAGAGGAGGAAGCGAGGGGCTCGTGGACAACAGAATTTGAAGAAATTGAGATGGGGTTTCCCTCTAGCTGCAACATTATACTTCCCAAGATTTCTGTCAACATCTTCTTGAACTCATCTTCTTTAACCAGTTTCCCGTCATCTGCGTTCATCATCTTAAACATCTCGCCTATCACCTTGTCCATCTGAAACATTAAAGTTCCAAGTCATCAGCAATTTAATCCAATTAGCATTACTCTGAAGTATTAATCAGTTGTGAATTACCTCATGAATTGCACCGATTGGAGGCAGGACAGCTGATGGAGAGACGGTATCTAGCGCCGCACGCAAATACTCCTTGGATATTCTCCCACTGCGATCTTTTGGTACATTCTCTATTGCTGTGTTTAGATTCTGCCAAGCCAATAATGGATTGTAGAACATAAATAGTTGAGATAATTCGAACTCGATCTTGTTTAATTAATTATATTGAGAGCCAAACCTTGTCTAATTCGAATTTGTTGGATAAAAGTCTCTTGATTCCACTTCCATCGAAGGTGTTCTCACTGTGGGCAACAATCACAGGCTGCTCTCTGAGACGCTGCGCCACACACTCTGTCACTTTCTTGAACTCCACCAAGAACGTCTCTTGAGAAGGTGGCTTGTCATGATCTTGACCAGCACAAGATTGTAAAGCTGGTTCCACAATGTTACTCATCACCTGCACCAGAAAATAACTCCACTAAAACCCCATATTGACTAAGTTTTTCATCATCGAATTGCAAGGATAAAAACTCCATACCCAGGAATCTGAAGTTGGAGGCATCCCTTGATCAACAGTAAGTTTTTCCAAAGCTCTAACAATGTGGTGATGGAGTGATCCGCCAGGTGATTCCAGCTGGGAAAATAAGGACACCATTTCTGCCTCATAACCTGGTCCTTTAATGAACTCCAAGAGGTCCTCCCCATCCATACGGAGGATCACTATAGGGTCTCGCTTCAAACCAGCAGCCATGCCTAGAAGAAAATCTGATAGAACTTCTTTAAATTCAGTCTTGCTCACTTCCTCTTGCTTGCCATGTGTGAATTCGCTCATAACCTAAAATAACATGATGTTTGACGCACACAAGTATGAGAAAGGTTTGGCTGATCTTAAGGATAATTAACGTTTGAGATCACAATTAAGTTCATCTTGATAAATCCCACAGTGCGTTTCTTTCTCCCAACAATCCGTCCTATCAATCTAATTAAATTTAGCACGGCATCGATCATTACAAGTTCCCTGCTTGACACTTCTCTGACCGTTTGGTTTCTAAGAAAGAAAGACGAATCGCAATATACAAATGCAAAGGTGGTCCTGGCTAGACAGTTCTACCTGTTCTTGTAGGCACGGGGTTATATTTTAATGCCCACCCAGTTACAGGTTTAAATTAAAATATGATCTAGAGCTTACATTTGCATGATTTCATCAGTGGAGCAGTTGCTGGTTCGTTCTACAAAAATGTTAGGAGTGAGACTGTTTTTTTTCTTCCTGTAAATATAAGTCAAAGAAAGAACTACTTGCTGGCTGTTTTGAGTCAATTAACAAAAATATATAGGTTAATGGTGTTTTGTTTTAATATTTAATTATATATATATATATGTGTGTGTGTATGTATTTATTTTTTAAAATATTTGTTTCATGGAAACCACTATCCAAAATCTTTATGTTTATTTACTATTATAAAAATTAATTAAAAAAAATACTTTCCATACAGAAAAAATTAGTTTGGTTTCTAAGAACATATTTTTCTTTTATTTTGATCATAAAACACTTTTCAGAAAATGCAAAAGAAATAAAAAATATCTTGTTGTTTATTGATTATATCAAATTTATTCATTGATATTTTGATTGTTATATATTTTATTTTGATGTTTTTTAAATTTGTACCTTAAAATTTGTTTTTTATATTAATTTTATCCTTAATTTTTTAATTGCCCTTTGTTTTTCACGTATTCTTTTCTTAATTGAAATTATTTATCTATTAGATTTGATCTCTATTTTTTTTGTGTTTTTTTTGTCCTTTTCTTAATCGATATTTTCTATTTATCAGATGTGGACAATTTATTTGTTTATTGCTATTTATTTTATTTAAAATAGGTTATGAAATTGTATCTTTTTATAGTTTCATCATCTTTCAATGTTTATTACGTTTTTCATCTCTATTATTTTAATTTAATTTAGTTTTGATTTTTTTTTCAATTTCATATCTCTCCAACTTTTTTTTATGTTAGATTTAGTTCTTATTGTTTAATAAACCTGAAAACAGAAATAAAATATTAATAAATTTCAGTTTATTTTTATAACAATAAAATTTACTTCTTATAACAATATCAAACATTATCCAGTTTCCAAAATTTACTTCTTATAAAAACATCTTTCAATAAACAAACAACACCTGTAGTTTCCAGATGGCTCTTCAACATGTAATTATAAAAGGAAAGGCATGATAAAAGTCAATTGAAAAAATAAAGGACAACTGAAAAACTAAGACCCACAACACCGACTAAAATTGAAAAATATTTTTTTGATTACTTGCTTCTTATCATGTCCCCAATAAGACAAGCACAGTAATTTCGCTATCAAGTCATGGTTTAAAAGTGTGATTGAAACTGTTTTTTTAAAAATTTATTCAAAAATATATTTTTTTATTTTTTAAAAATTTATTTTTAATATTAATATATCTGATCTATAAAAATTAAATTTTTTAATTTAAAATAAAAAAATCATTTTTTTCAATGCAATGACAAAACACCCCTAAAACTGAAAGTATAAATGTAATAAAAGAAGAAAGAAGAAAGAAGAAAGAAGAAGAAATGAATCAGTGAATCTATGGAGCAACAAGCTTAAGTAAAACTTACGAAAGAGTGGTGAAAGCAACGGGACAGTATTGGTAGTTGAAGTGTAATGAGTTCTTGTGCAACAAAGTCAACAAATCATACCCAGCTAGCCATCTCCTACCTCGGCTTCTAGCTAGCAAAATATATACCTCGAACACTTCTCCACCATCTCGAGACTGATTTTCTAAACCTTAGATATTCCTAAATTTTCTAGCCAATGGAGCAGCTAGAAATCTAAATTGGCGTGTACGTTCGAGCATGCATGTGCCTTTTAATGGCAACCCTTTCTCCCTGCTGGCTGTAGAACTCCATGTTTTGCCATAAAACTCAAGGTTCTTTTAAATATCATCAAGATAACTTCGATATATTAAAATTAAATATCTCATCGATTCGGCAGAATTACTATATAGATTGATTCTATATTAAGGAAAATGAATAAATAAATAAAGGAGAATAGAAAGAATAAGGATGGATGTGAAGAGAGGTGGCGGCATGAACTAACCTCAGAGTAGAGGTGATCAGAATCAGGCGAAGAGCCCTGCGCAGGCAAGCCAAGGGCAGCGCCAATATCAGCAACAGCAGGTTCAAGTTCTTTCAGAGAGAGCTTGCCGTCTCTATCCTTATCCAGCTCTTGGAACTTATTATCCACAAAAATGCCAAACACCTCTTCATTCCCAACCAACTCCACTATATCTGAACCGTCCAGAACCTGTCCATTCTCTCCACCTTTTCTGATCTCTTCTGTGCTCGTTCCAGTGCCCTTCTCCATTAGCTCGATCTCTTAACCTTTCCTTCTTTCTTGTGAAATTCCTCGCCTTTGTTTCTGTGCGTGTATCTCGTGAAGAACACGAGCTAAAGTGAAGTTTTGCTGCGCAGGTGAGCCTCCCTTTGCTGCTTCCTGGGTTTTAAATATGCGAGAGAGAATGGCTTTTACGAGGGCGTGGTGGATAAACGGCACGTTTGGTTTTCCTTTCCAAGACACTTATTTTATTTTATTTTCTTGATTTTCTTTTTATTATAAAAGTAGTGTATACGTCGGTCATGTATTCAAATTTTATAAAATGTATTCGGATTGTATTGATTATAATTTATTTAATTATTATATATGTAACGAGAGAGGGCTATCATACCCGCTATTTAGTATTTGTTTTTAAGAGAATCAAAACATCTAAATTCTGTAGGGCATTTATAACTACATAATTAATTGAATATTAATATAAATTCTGAAGTCTCTTCTTATCTTAATTTCAGTGAAAAAGACAACGTAAAATGCGATCCTTACACCACCATTTCAAGACTTCGGATGTTACAATCACAGTTGTATTCATATGGAAAGCTCTAGCAAAACTAACTAGTCTATCTCACGAGGAGTCGTGGACCGTAGGTTATAGGAGATGACGTCGTTCATTGCCTTGAAGCTAGAGTTTCTAACCTAAATTATTGACTGTGAATTACAACAAGTTAATACTCTACTCTTAAGAATAACATATCAACTATATATATATATATATATATATATATAAAATATAACTCTTAAAAATATATTCTTGATATTAGAATATAAAAAAATAAACAGAAAATAAATTAAAATAAAAAAATAATTGTTTTTTAGCTAACGACATTTTGTACTACACCGCCAAAAACTATCTTGATTTTAACGATGAGGCTGAAAGAATGAAAGAACCACACAGTCCTTAGAAGGTGGTGACCACTAATCCTTTGTGTGGATAGGACACGTGGGGCGGTTAAGGAGCCTCCATAATAAAATGCAAACCCACCCACCAAACATCTCTCAGTGTCCTTTTTTGCGCTTTGGTCGGCCCGTCTTTGGAAGACGTGTGGACTTGCCAGCCTAGTCTGCTCGGGCTCTGTGTTTGTTTAAGTTATTGATTTTGCCTTTTCCTTGTATTCTATTCATGTTGAGAAAAGATGGACTAATTTCATCCTATATCATCAAACACAGGATATTTATGTTGACATTTAAAGGATTTTTTTCATAGGTTTTCTTTATTTTTACAAAAAAATATTTTAAAAAACAATAATAACAAAGTATGAAACACACTCAATTTATCACAATGAAGAGAAAGTTTAGGGATTTTCCAGTGATATGATTCAGACAAGGTCAATTTTGGACTTTGATGTGAAATTTTATACCGTCCAGTTATACTCTATTGAGCATATCTCTATATTTAATAGCTGGAGTGTATTGAAACTTTACCAAATGATTCTAAAGCTATGATTTCTACGTGGGGATGGAGTTTCTAATCAATTGAAGCTCGAGAAGACTTTGTGATATGGATTATAATATACTCGACTAGTTTTGTTATTCAATTTGTTTTGGGCAACAAAGAAAGCTTATTTGGAATGTATGTTGGGTCTTATTTGGTATATATTAATGAATATGAGTTTGGGCAGCATGAAATTCAAAATTAGCTTGAGTTAATTAAGATGTTGGGATCACATCAAGTTTCCATCCTATTTGAGACTTCCTAGGGATGAAAAATTTGATACTAGCGTAGCTACGATATTAATTTCAGATTTTTATTATTTTTATTTTTATTTTTTGGATTATTATTACATATTTGAGTCAATTTTGTAAGTGCTATTAAATCAGTGCACATATGGGGATCCATCAGGATTATTTGAAACATTATATAAGTTAATTATATATTACAAACCTAGCAGTTATGAATTAATAAAATGAACTTGTGTTTTATATGATGCAACACGTTTCTTTGATAGGATAAAAATCAAATTTGATTTATCAATGTATTATTGACCCGTGGTATTATTCGATTTAATTTCAATAATATTGATCTTTTGAGACATATTTTCATTATATTGTCACACTTCTCTAACCTGAGACATATTTCTATTATATATGTCACACTTCTCAGAACCTAATTTTTGCCTTCTCAGAGAGATATCATATTCATGTTATATTCATATTGCTTAACTATGTGATCAATAGTTTTGCTTCATGCAGGCTCGAATGAGATGGTGGATTTACAGTGTTCATCGGCTGCCGAAATTACACCTGTGGTCGCTATCCGGCCCATGCTACAGCTAGATGCCCTCATGTTCAAGATAGCATGATTATTGTCCATCGTATGACAAGTAGCATAACAAGGAATCTCATGCATGGAACCCACAATTGTCCTTCTCTCTGATACTTCATCGGCAGTCTCCTTTCGAATGACAAGTAGCACTACGAGGAATCTTATGCATAGAATCCATATCAGGACAGTGTTTATTTCTATTTGGTCTTTTGAAGCAGTCGGAGTAATTAGCAGCTTAGAAAGTAATAAACTAAATTATAAAAGTAGTTGGCAGAAAGCCCTGAGCCTTGAGAATCTATAACCATTGTTCACAATTGAATTTGCAACGCATAGCCATGATTCAATTCCAAAACGCCTGGATTCATTAAACATGAGCAAGAACTTGGAATCTAAGTTCCAAGAACATGTGCAAGAGATCATGTAATCTTACGCAAGAACAACGCATAGTTAATGTTAGTGTCTAAAATTTGAAGGAACGGACGGGAACAGATGATGCTAGAAAGTTTGCTCCAGCTCATCAGGATCCAGTATATATTCACATGAAGGTACGTAAGCAACTATGAATTTGACGGTTTTTGCGGGCTCTGGAATAGTTTCCATCTTCCATGCTTTATCTGGACAGATTCCTTTGGAACAGTTTCTTGCCGTGGAGAATTTACACCTCCATTCTCCAAGGATTGCATCGTTTCACCAGGCTGTTCTTCCAATTTACTTGCCGGCTCGTGTGACTGCTGGGACAAAGAAGCACTAATAGATGAATGTGCCTGATCAGGTTCTTTGGGCTGTTTTACTGTTGTAGCATTTGGCTCTTCCTGCTGCAGGAAAAAGAATTGACATCCTGGAATCTGTTAATTTGGTTTTAAACATTACTAGAATAATGGATTAAAATTGCTCGAGTTTACCTGATCAGAACGAGGCATTGATAGTGACGACTGAGACGAAACATACAGCAAAATTTCAAAAAATTTCGTCTGTCCATAAGCTGCAGCCTTCTGCCAATAAACAAGGGCAATCTCCTCAGCCTGCACCCTCATCTCCAGCAAATTACGATCAATCCCAGTCTCGTGTTTCGCCACGAAAGGCCGGAAAAAACAATTATAAACATATTCCGTTCCCTGGAGCAGTTAAGAAAAGATACATATTACTATTTCAGAAAGGTAGATAACAGGCCCGATGATGCTGCTTCACAGATTTAGGGTTCTTAAAACATACTTTCGTTTTCGGATGCCAAAGATATATAAAGAACGCCAGCTTTGCTTCACTGTACATAGGTAGCCTTCCAGGACAGAAACCAGAAACAGAATCATAAACATAACACAATTGCATGAATTAAATTCAATACGTAAAAAAAACATAATCCCAAGTTTCGAGGCACCGTACCAAAAGATTAGATGATCCCCTACCCTTTCGCAAACTGTAAGCATTGCAACTAAAATCCTACAAGTGTTTTTCGAAAGAACCACCCTATCAGAACAGTAAATTAATTTCTAAAACATTATAATTTTTCTAATGAAGCTTGAAGATGCTTACCAGTACCGGCACCAAAACAGGAATTGCACAGTATCTGTCCTGCTGTTCTCCGCTACTTTAAAACACTCATAAGCCGGGTAGGCATAACCAAAAGCCATACTGTCAAGTTCATCAGCATCTCAATTAACACCGAAAAAATAATGAAGTTGTAAAATAGAATTGCTGTTGAGTTGAATCAGTTTAGATTCTTACAGAAGGGTTCTGGACAGAAATGATCCAATCATCTTGTCTGCGAGATGGTTATTAACAGTTCGTCCGGTCGATTTCGTCCCACAATCTGAAATCCAAGGCAGGAAAAATATGAGTGTAATCACCAGATAAACAGTAGAGCAGCCACTCTTTTAATTAATTGCCCGAAAAAGATAGAGATATGAATCTAGTCTTTTGCCAAGTTTAGATATGATTCTCGAGTTTTTATTCATGAGACATACAGCGAAGGCAGCATCCTAAGCACGAGATTCAGTTGTACGTCACATGTTCTAGAACACAACATCCCACAAAACATAGTTGAAGTAGTAATCTTAGAAGCAACGGTCACATAAGATTACATTATTATATCTTACCTGGTTATTGAACGATGATTAGAAAAAGGCTGCTCAGAAGTTGCAGCAGGTGTTACATAAATAAATAAATATATAGCAGATGTATAGAACTCGACTGTACGAGAAAAAACTGCTTTGGTCACGAATCGCCATGAATGTATCGTTTGGTTTGAATTTAGACATGACAGCTGTGAATTAGCCACGTCTTTTATTGGGCATTATGAAGGAGGAGGAGGGCTGGCAGATTGACGGAGAGTAAAATAAAAAATATATATTTTTTTAAAATATTTTTAAAATTTAAATAACAGCTCATCGAAGTTTTGGAACATCCACACTAGACTTATCATGGACCGGGGTGGTGGGCTGACACATTGCCCAGATTTGTAGTGAGAGGTTGATTTATGATCAGATCATAAATTAAATATTATTTATTTCTATAAAAAATACCAGTTAATGCGTTAAATTATTTATTTATGTTTTTAAATTATTTATTTTGTATTTTTAAATTATTTTAATATAAAAATAAAAAAATATTGTTTTTATATATTTTAAAATGTAACTGTAACAACAATATGGGCTATAAGACTACTACAAAACTGGAAACCATCTTTGAGACGCAGGACTTGAAATGTAGGCCCATGATAAGCCCAAAATAAAAAGATGGCAGCCCAATATTGGTAACAGATTATCGAAAGCCGTTGAAAAAGAATCAGTGCTATACCTCCACGTAAGCAACAATATCCAAATACCAGTTAACCAAGAACCTCCATACAACTCAAATTATCATCGTTTCTTGAAAACCAGAACCTCCCTTTCTCCTCCTCCTCCCAACCTCTCTCTGATAAAATCTGAAATGGAGCTTGCGAAATCGCAAGCTCTAACCCTAACTCAAATCTCCACTCTCACTTCGATAAATCAAGGAGGTCACCGTCAACTTATTGGCAGCACCGGCCACAATTTGATTAGGCGTCCTTCTGGAGCCGGCCTACTACTCCGATACCGTGGAAGGAAATTACGTGATCAAAGAAATGGAAATAAGAGGCTCTTGGTTAAGGCGTCTTTGGATGCCAATTCGGTTCTGGTCGTTGTTGCTGTCACTGCTTTCTCTGCTCTCTCGCTTGCTTACTTTTATCGACACATAAATAGTAACATCAAGAACAGCAGAAAGATTACCTCTAGATCTATTCAGGTAAGACTAAAAAATTCAGGGCCTCTCTCTTTCTCTTTGTACTCTTTAGTGGGAATAATTATAACGTAGATAAATGAAAGGGACAGGAGAGGAGAGAAACAAGAAATAAAGAATTAAAAAAATAATTTCTGAGAAGTAAATATTTTCTTATCATTTTTCGATAAATTTTTGAGAAGTGTCTCTCTCTCTCTTTCCTGTCTATCTTTCTCCGATAAATATTGATAGTTGCAGTTCATCATAAACAACATTGAAATTTAAATAGATTGATTAATTTTTTTTTATTCTTCATAAAGTTACTTCGTTCGGGGAGGATTGTTTTATGACTTAGGTGAATTTAAGAAATGGAATCAGTTGGAAATAATTTAAGTTCATTTATGCTAATATTTGTCAAATTTACCTTTTTGGGTAGATTTTGTGATCTAGCGAAGTTTATTTTCTTTGCGTGGAAAAATAAACTCTAATATCTTGCCAATAATGTAGGTGTTAGGTTCTCCAAGTTTTGCGTTCTCTCAATTGGGAAGAAGCATTGTGAGCCAGATTACTGGAAGCCACTTTTTGCATTTTGGAGGTCTTAATGGAGAGGCCCGTGAAGTAGAAATCCAAGGATCTGTTGAGAAGGCTAGTGAAAATAGCCATGAGTTTGAGGGAAAAGAGACCCATGTACAATTTCAGGAGACTGCGTCATTGCATGACAGTTCCCGTTTGATAAAAGCAGTGGAGTCTTCTGGTGCTAATTTTGTTGCCGCTAATGTTTGTGATAATGTGGTTGTTGAAGAATCTGAAGTTGATGATCGAAGGGTATCTCCTTTACCTTCTGAGCTCAGTGAATCAGGCTCTGCATCACCTCTTATTTTCGCAACACAAATGACTGAGTTGACGTTGGAAAAAAGTGGAGAAGAAATTGAGTTTGGTTCTGAGATGTTTGA
Source organism: Salix exigua (assembly GCA_032356905.1). Classification (NCBI taxonomy): domain Eukaryota; kingdom Viridiplantae; phylum Streptophyta; class Magnoliopsida; order Malpighiales; family Salicaceae; genus Salix; species Salix exigua. Next base: position 11,829,783 of record CM063591.1, on the reverse strand, counting down.
ATCGGTGGTACAGGTGACGTCTGATGCTGTTTTGGTTCCTGTAGATAACGAGTCAACTGAAAAGGCTGAACTTTCTAGCCTAAACGGTGCTATTAGCCAATCTGTTAGAGAAGATCTTTACACATTTTATGGGGCGAACCAATCAGTGGTAAAATCTGCATCAAATTTAGGCCTAAAAGAAACATCTTCTCATGCCTCCCTGCGTAAAAGCAAAAGATTTTCTTCCTTGAAAATGAATACTGGTCTAGAGACGGAAGATGTATCTTCTCAGAAGCCTCTTCAAGCTGCAGGTTCTGCCACAGAAAAGCATGTAGCTAGCTTACTTTCAATTTGCTGAGTATGATACCAATATCAAACTGTTACATCACTAACTTGAGCTTTGGTCTTCCATCCAGATCATGTTAAAAAAACAATGCCACTTGCACATTATGCAGGGTCTTTCCATAAAAGTAAAAACCTTCCAAGAAGCATGGAAAGAAAACATCCGATTCAAGATAGCCATTCAAAACTCCGACAGCTGCCCTCCCCAAATGGCATTCCTTCTAAATTAAAAGACCATCCTCCAGAAGAATACAATGCTTACAATCGTTTGCTAAGGGAGGGGAGGTGATTCTCAACATTCATGTTTCCACAATCTGTTCTGTTTAACTGTCTTCTTGACTAAATGACAGAGACAATTGCTAATGAATCAAAAACTTGATTTAGAATCAAAGGCTGTTCTTTTGTGGGTAGTGGAAACTTGACTATCATGATGATTGCCTTCATAACTTGTTCTTTTGTGATATGTTTTGAAACTTTGAGCTTATCCTTCCATTATTTGTTAGGTTAGCTGAGTGTTTAGATTTGCTTGAAGATATGGAAAGGAGGGGTTTGCTAGACATGAATAAGGTAATGCTGCATCCTATGACTGTTGCTAATTGCTCTCCTTCCTGACTTTAATTTCTTGCACTTGGATAACACACACACTTCATTTTCTTATATATTTTTTCTGATCCAGGTTTACCATGCAAAGTTTTTCAAACTCTGCAGAAGTCAAAAGGCTGTCAAGGAAGCTTTTCGTTTCTGCAAGCTGGTTCAAAACCCAACCTTGAGTACATTTAACATGCTTATGTCTGTGTGTGCTACCTCACAAAATTCTTCGGGTAGTCCCATATTTATTTGCCCAGTAGTCAGCCAGAATCTATACTTAATGTGTTGTCCATGTGCTTGAAGCTCCTGATGTCTCCATTGTTATATCAGGGGCTTTTGAAGTTCTACAACTTGCCAAAGCTGTTGGATTGAAAGCTGACTGCAAGCTTTACACCACTTTAATATCAACCTGTGCTAAGAGTGGAAAAGTTGATGCAATGTTTGAAGTATGGCAACTTCTTTGCTTTTCCTGGTTTAGATTGCTTAATATCTGTTTTCTTAGTTTTTCAGTCATTTATGCTTCTGATATTAAGGCAATAATGGATATTCTATTTTCATCCCTATTCTGTTCTTGCCATTCCACTAGTTAAGGCTGGAAAATCTGATCTTATCGCAGTTATTTATATTAAGGTAATATAAGGGTGGTGACAATGAACTTCCACCCATGGACTTGCCCTGATTCCATTGAAGAGAGGGTGTCTAAAATCTGTATTCATTATGATTATGGATGATTTACAAGGGCTCTGATGGTAATTCATTGGTCTAGGTGTTTCATGAGATGATTAATGCCGGAGTGGAACCAAATGTTCATACTTATGGAGCACTTATTGATGGTTGTGCCAGAGCAGGTCAAATTGCCAAGGCATTTGGTGCTTATGGGATAATGAGATCTAAGGTATAACTTAGAAAGTTTTTGCATTATCCTGCAATACTTCCCTTACTGTGAGAAAAGTTTTGCATTTGGTTGCTGTTTCACTTTCTTGTTTAGTTTTTCATCCTAATTTTAAAGTGATTTTCGCACTTATAAGATGCTTTATACAGTAGAATGTGAAGCCAGACCGAGTAGTCTTCAATGCACTTATCACTGCATGTGGAAAATCAGGAGCAGTGGATCGTGCCTTTGATGTATTAGCAGAAATGACGGGTGAGGTACAGCCTATTGATCCTGATCACATCACTGTTGGTGCACTGATGAAGGCTTGCACAAATTCTGGTCAGGTGAGTGTATTTTTTTCTACTCATATTCTTGATAACTTTGTTGGATTGATACAGGACCTGCTTTGATTTTAGGTTGACCGGGCTCAGGAAGTGTACAACATGGTCCATAAATATAACATTAAGGGCACTCCAGAAGTTTATACAATAGCTGTTAGTTCTTGCAGCCAGATTGGTGATTGGGAGTTTGCGTGCAAGGTGTATGATGACATGACAAGAATGGGCGTGATCCCTGATGAGGTCTCTTTATATATATGTATTATATTGTCCTTTAAATATTCATTACTTTTTAAGATCCGTATTTGTTAAGGCTGATGGGTTAGCATAATAAATATATTAGTTGGATCAATAATGGTTCATGGAAGGAAAGAAGTATGTCTGTAGTTCTCTTGTGTGAAGAGTGTGATCACCTATTTGCTAGAAGCAGGCTGCCTTTTAATAGGACACGTGGACTTGACATTAATTGTGGTTATTAAGGATACCTTGAATTTGAAGCACGAAGAAATCTTACTCAAGTTTGTTCTTTCGTCCAGATGTTTCTCAGTGCATTGATAGATGTAGCTGGCCATGCTGGAAAGATGGATGCTGCATTTGAAATCATACAAGAAGCCAAGGCTAAAGGAGCACAACTTGGAATTATACCATATAGCTCATTAATGGGAGCTTGTTGCAATGTATGTCTCATCCAGTAATTCCTATTGTAAAATGTTCTTTGGTACATGTAATATGGTTCAGTTGTGGGTTGAAAGTAATGTTTTCCACTAGTAGCCCAGAAACCTCTTCTGAAACTCCACAGTTATAAATCGTTCTCTAGTATAGAATGATAGAGAATAGGACAACCTGGTTTTATTTTGACCTTAGGGGTAATGGTCATTAGAGATTCCCAGTTGATCCAATATTTTTGATGATTTCTCTAATAAATAGATAGCCATAAAATGGAAAAGTACGAAAAGTCAACAACTTGTTATGAGGTCAAGCAATTTTTTCCTTGTATAATAATCTGGTTTTTTTTTCTAGATAGGAGATCCTGCATGATATTGATCTAAGTTACTTTTTCTTTCAGGCCAAAAACTGGCAGAGGGGACTGGAGCTCTATGAAGATATAAAGTGCTTGAAACTAAAGCCAACAGTTGCAACTATGAATGCTTTGATCACTGCCTTGTGTAAGTCAGTATCTGTTGCTTTTTTGTTTGAAATTAATCGGACAATTTTGGCGTATGGCTTGTACTCTATTCTGTGCCAAATAATTTCTTCTACCTTATTCTCATATTTTAATGCTTCTCTTATTGATGGTTAATTTAGAATATATTGCTTGGAGGAGAATGAAATATTTAAGGAGCAATCAACAATAACAAGTTCAATTGCTGTGTCATGTTCTTTCATGTTAGGAAGTACAGAGATAATTTGTTCAAGTGAAAGCCAGATAAATAAAAAGTCCAATAATATAAAGACAGACTTAATTTACATGCCTATTACTAAATGATTACTGTCCCTGTCATTCTGGCCGAACATTTTTCTGTGGACCAAGTGATTTATTCAGACTTTATGGTAAATGACATAAATTGATCACATACCCATGCCAAATCTCCTTGCTGTAAATTGCAGTATTTGAGGTTGCTTTTCTGGATTACTCTTTGAAAGAAGCTAGTTTTAATACAGGTTACGACAATTGATAAAAATGCATGCACAAAACAATCCTAATTTTATTTTTAAACATGAATTTTAATAATCATGTTAGTTTTTATACCTAGAATATTATAAAATTTCAACACAAATTTTTGGGAGACTAAAACAAATGATTATTGAATTATTGCAAAAAGTGCTTTTGATGCTTCCTTATATTTTATTTCCATGCTTTCTAGTTTGTAGATAAACAAAGAAGAATCTGCAAAATTATCAGAACATGAAAATCACAGAATTATTGCTGTGATTTGTTCCTCATGTACACTTGTAATGCATATCCTAATGTAGTTGTACAGTTGAAAAATTAAGAAAAGGCACGGGGATATTTTGCTGCAGGTGACGGAGATCAACTTTCCAAGGCTCTTGAAGTGTTCTCAGAAATGAAGGTATGGGGCCTGCACCCAAATACCATCACGTACTCCGTACTTTCAGTGGCAAGCGAGAGGTAACCATGCTATTGATTATTTTCTTTGAACATCATTATTTAAATTCTTTCACATTTTAGGATCTTGTGAATGTTTGCCCTTGTTTTTTTCTCCTCATAATTCCCTTTTCACTTATATTTTCTCTCTTTCGCAGAAAGGATGATCTGAATGCTGGCCTCATGCTTCTTTCTCAAGCAAAAAAAGATCGTGTTCCCCCCACCCTCATTATGGGTAAATGCATAATTGGTAAGTTGAGTGGAATAGAATCTCTACTACATTTTACACAGAGCATTTGTACATTTCCCTGTCTGATTGTGCCTGAACTGATTCCATATCTTGTGAACATTTTATGAATTTAGTGGAACTGAATTACCTTGGCGAAGATTTTAGTTTATTTATTCTCTCAAATGTACATCTTCTGTCAAATGGTGTGAAAAATCTTTCTGAAGCCTTATCATTTTGAAGGCATGTGCTTGCGGAAATTTGAGAATGCTTGTACCCTTGGCGAGCCTGTTTTGTCTTTCAACTCAGGAAGGGCACAAATTGAAAACAAATGGTACTTTTTTCCTTCTTTGACAAATATTCTGTTAGACATGCATCTATCTATTGGAAGTTGAAATCCACCTTTCAATGTTTGGTTTAATGTTATGATATAGGAGGTTTTTCTCATACAAGCATGGATATATGGATATGTTCACACTGACATATTTTATTTGGAGAGTAAGAGAGAGATGTGAATTCTTAATTGCTTCATTGAGTTCAAATCCTGCATTCATCTGAGAGGTTTAGAAAATTGAAATTGTTAAACAGTTCATCGTCTGATGTCACAAATAGCATTTCCTTTAAAAACCTTTAAGGTTAATTTTCTTCCAAAGTAATGTTATCGTGCTGCAGAAGTACTTGTCTGAGTAAGTCTTATATTTGTTTCTCATCTAGGACATCACTGGCGTTAGTGGTCTACCGTGAAACAATTGCAGCCGGTGAGAACCCTACAATCGAACTTGTCTCACAGCTTTTGGGATGCCTGCAGCTCCCTTGTGATGCCACACTGAAAAATAGACTTGTAGAAAATCTGGGTGTCACTGCTGTCTCATCAAGAAACTGTAACCTCTGTTCCTTGGTGGATGGATTTGGAGAGTATGATCCTCGTGCTTTTTCATTACTAGAGGTCAGTAGGCAGTTGAAATTTTTTTCTCAGTATTCCAGCTTCATGCTTTGTTATGAATTTGACTTGGCATTTACAGGAAGCTGCCTCTCTTGGAATTGTGCCATGTGTATCCTTCAAAGAGAGTCCTATTGTCATTGATGCTAAACAGTTGAAAATTCATATTGCCGAGGTGAGTTTTCATTATTGTAACTAGTTGTCGCTGTGGTGGCAGTTATGGTAATTTACCTAATTATAATTGAGGGGGTTTTCTTTTCTCTGCTCAAGCTATAAGCTTTTGCATAGCACATTCGCAGGTTGTAAATTTCTAAATTTAGTGTCCAAAGCGCATCATAATTTAGTGCAATTACCTATTGTAAATGTCCAAAACTTGTTACATGTTGATTGTTTAGCCTCATGATTCGTGGATCCTGTGCAAAAAAGAGTCTGCTTTCATTTTCTTTTCTTCCTGTAAGATTTTTCAACACTTTATTTGTGATATAACTAATGAGCTATAGTATCCTCGCCACCATCTCCCAGCACCCACTAAAAAGAAGAACAATCCTCTGCGAGTAAATTGTCACTGTTCAGGACTTCATTGCTTTCTGTGAAATTTTTGCAGGTGTACTTCCTAACAATTTTGAAAGGTCTGAAACATCGGCTTGCTGCTGGTAAGGATTTAATTTCAGATATATTAAATTATTAAACAGTTAGTTTCAGTTGCTAAACATTCTATTGAACTGAACAAATGTTTGTGAAGCGCGCACCTATTATCAATTTTACTGATCTTGTACTTATGCACCTACAGAGATGGCACAGCTTCAGATTATAGATTGTTCTTTGTTCAGTTTGTAAAGCAATGACTAATTTTGATTCATTCGGCATCTTCGAAATTTTACTGCAGGTGCAAAGTTACCGAACGTAACCATTTTACTGCCCGTAGAGAAGGCACAAATAATAACCCTTGAAGGAGAGAAAACAATCAATGTAGCAGGACGGTGAGAATTACTCCCTATAAGCATCATATGCAATAATAACCAGCAAGAAGATAGATAAATGCTGGTAGAAAGAAGATAAGGATCTAGATTACGTGCTGCTTTTACGATTCATTAAATGAAACAAAAGAAAAGAAAAGAAAGAGAAAAGGAAAGAAAAAAAGAAAAAAGAAGATAGAGCTAATAACTGTGATAGCTGGCATGCAAAGCAGCTGTCGATTTGAAAAACCAAATGTCTCCATCAGGATAAGCAAAGTGAATAGGATTCTCCCATAGAAAAAAGTTCGGCCAATAGGTGTTTTGCATGCTGTCAAACCAACGTATGTTGCATTCTGGAATTTAATAGGTCTGCAGCAATGCAAACTATGGGAATGAAAGAAATGTACAGGACATTCATAACACACACACACACACACACAAGTCAAATGCAAATGTTTTATGCAAGGAACGAGAATGGATGAATTGCATGTTTTGCTTAACAGGATCAGCCAGGCAGTTGCATCCCTTTTGAGAAGGCTAGGACTACCTTACCAAGGGAATGAATCATATGGAAAAATTAGAATCAATGGGATTTCCTTGAGAAGATGGCTTCAGCCAAAGCTCGATTCTCCTTTCAGTGGAAAACCAGGAGAATGGGGTACATCCCAGTCACGACTTGGAAAAGAAATAAGCTTTCAGCAACGCAATATTCGCACCGGTGATTTTTCTTTAGAATAAAAAGGACACAATTTTCTACCAACGGAAACAGGTTAGAAGAATGACCTTTACATTGAGTTTATTTTAGCATGAGACTACAGTTCTGCCATTAACGTTTTGCCATTTACTGTGTATAACGTTCTGTTTATCTTGAGCTTCTTTTGATTTTCTACCCAGATTACGTTAACAAGAGAGTACCTCTTCTTGCATGCTACGAGGCGGACAGTCTTTCAGAAAACTAAAAATTTCAGAAAAAAAACAGTAGATTTCCAAGAGACAAAAAAGGCGACATCCCATTCAATGCATCAGTTCAAGACTCTCCACCCAAGTGGCCTACCTGCTAAACAAAAGGATCATCCACCAAAGGTATCAATCTCATGCTAAGAGATGGATATACAACTGATTGCAAATTGAACTTTACCTACCACTTTAAAATCAGCCTGGTGATTACTGGTCATTCGTTTTGAAGTAGTAACATAGAAAACCCTTTCGAAATTCCAGAACTCTGTATTATTCAGATATAAGTATCAGTTAAGTGATATTTATTCATCTTCCCCGTGCACTGTTTTTTGCTTCTTTCTCTCTGCAATGATCGATCACTGCTCGTGTCGTCATCATTCCTGCCAGTTTCTTCCCCCCAGCAAGTTTACTCTGCCCTTAAATTGTTGCGCCAACTGCTGCTGTTCAGCTCTGTTGAGTTGCCGTGAAAACTAGCAAAAGGCACCTGTTTTGATTCATCAGGTTTGAATGAAGAAAATTAAATTGACAAATGAACTCTTCTTTTAAAATACATAAAAAGAGAGTCAAAACAAGAGTTCTGGTGATAGAGAGATAATGTTTGAGATTTTTTTTTAAATATGTCAAAATAATTTATATTTTATATTTTTAAATATATTTTTAATATTAATATATTATTTTCAAAAACAATTGCAGTCTCATTTACTTGCGAGATAAAAAGGTGGCCACATATATCATCGGAGATGTCCGGATCCTTTCTCTTTCCCTTTGTCACTGGTCAAATCACAAATGCGTAGTAGACGAATTGAACATAACAAAAACGACATATATAATATTAAAAATTATATGGCAGTGCAGCGAGTTAGCAACACATCTTGATTTGATCAAATTTTTTTATTAGTTTAATTTCAAATCTAATCCACGCTAAATAATTTAGGTTTAAAGCTTGATAATTATAATTTCTTCACATGATTTGGAAACAACTCATATTAGGGTTGGCCGATCTTTTTTTTTTAATAGGTTTTCCCTATATTTTCTAATGTAAATTTTATATTTCTCTGCCAGACCGAATTCCGAAGCTAAATAAAGAGATCGACCTACGACATAAATAAGAATACTAATAAAGAAAATCACGGATCATAGAAAGAAGAAATGAAACCACAAATAATATTGAAATCTCAATCTATGATTTTGTTTAGGTTTTACACTAGAAAATCATGCATGGGACTTTTTAATTAAAATTCATGGAGCCGAGCCCATCTATGAATGTACTCCTCCACCGATCTCTGCTTTTCAAGCTTCCAGCTCCCTCTCATTTTGTTTATGAAGTCCTCTGCAATTGCATCCACTCTACGCTCCTTCCAGCTCTCAACACAATTCTCTTCTGATTTCTGATTTTCATGCTTCCAAACCCCCTTCATTTTGTATATGAACTCCTCCGCAAACGCATCCACTCCATGCTGCTCCGTCGTCTCACACGAGGCAAAAGAGGTCTCATCGTCTTCTTGTTCATCATCCTCAATCTCCACTTTGTTAAAGCCTTCATCAGAAACCCTTTCAGTACCATTGGTTACGGACACCGCCTTGTTCATTTTCCTCTCCATATCTAAGTACCTGTCGTGGGTTGATTCTATCAAAAGAGCCCCCGCCATGTTTCTGGTATGAGCGCCATAGCTATCCTCCTTTTGATCATGGTAGAAGTGTTTGAAATGACGATCATAGAGGTGGTGGCGTTGGAGGCGGTATTGACTGGTTTTGTTGGAGTGGAATCTCGACCTTTCAAGACTTTTTAGTTTCTTTTGTAGGGTAGATATGAATCCTTTCCATACCTTGTTAGGGAATGAGCGTTTTTTTCCAGGTCTGAAGCAAGACATGGTTGCCGGTTTTTTTTTTCTCTCTAGGGTTTTTGGGTTGGGAGGGTGAGTTTTTATACATATAGGGTTAATAAGATATCAAATATTGTCGGGATACATTTACGGAATTAAATCTTATATTAAACGTAAAGATTAGAGAAATGTGTAGGCACGAGAATGGTAAATAAATAAATAAAAAATCAAGAATTTAGCTCCCATCTCGGGAAATTCTCTATTTCTTTGTTTTTGGGAAAAAAAAAGATCATTTTTAATAAATCCACACAATAATTTGGGAGATAGCGATTCCAACTTCAATCACCATTTGTTCGTACCATAAAAAAGAAAAAAAAATCTCAAAGAAATTCCAAGTATCGGTTACCGAAACATATCGGCCAAGATTTGTTACTGAGACCCCGGACTGCTTCGGATTCCAGTGTCTGATGAGTTTTTTTATTTATAAATCACCCGGTATCCTAGACGCTGACCTAGACCAATCCATGTTCGTACCGGGTGGACCCTGAAAGGGTGAAAATACTTCCCAAATAGCCGGCTTCATACAAGAGGAGAGATTGAACCCCTGACCTCTTTTAAGGGACGAGAGTACGCTCATCAATCACGCCAAGACCCCTTGGGTGTGTCTGATGAGTTTAAAAGGGTGTTTTGTAGTGTATTTTTCCCCTATATTAAATTAATTTTTGTTTTGATATACTAGTATTAAAAATTATTTTTAAAAAATAAAAAAATATTATATTAAAATATTTTTAAAATAACATTTACCATACACCAAACAATCGACAAAAGAAAGGTGACTTGAGCCATTCGGAAGGTGACAATTACATGGTGCCTTATACACGTTTTAATTAAAAGTATAGTTGATAGTTTTTTATTTTAAGAAAAACCCTATAATAATAAAAGTTATTATAATGTCACACACAAAATAGTTCATATAACTCTTGATTTTTTTTATGTAACAAAATAAAAGGTTCGGGAATAGAGTTTTCTAAGAATTTAAATTGTCCATCCTTTCCGTCTTTCTTCATGAATTACACATTAGCCCTAATATAATTTCTTTAATTCATTTTATTTTTGGATTCTTGAAGGTTTTATAGAAATTCTCAATCATGTCTTAAATGTATTTCTTTATCAAAAATCGCAATTTGTAAAGAAATAAGATATTGAATTATAATTACAATTATCAGATTGTCTTAGTTGTTTAAAATCTATGATAAACATATCACATTCATCTTGTATCCTTAATGCCAACAAAAATGGTCAAGAGACACAATTATTTCCAATGTAACCTATTTCATGATATAGTGATTCTCAATGCATACAAGTCACCATGTGACTTTTATTAATGGTTGAAGGAGTTCTAACTTGTCATTTGTCATATAAAACCAGTCTTTTAAAAAAACAATTATTTCTACAAAAAGATTGGCAAGTAAAATAGCTAAAAAAAGGATAATCATAATCAAGCTTCTATCATGTAACCAAGCCAATGTGAGATGTGAGAAATAGAGGTGCTAGTGAGGGGAGCCACAATTAAAAATGGGAAAAAAATGGTTGTTTCGAATAATTGATTAATTATTTGGTTTTAACAATCTGATCAATTCTTACTAGCCAAGGTGATTGGTGCTTGTGCGAGGTAAGCCAACGTGACTAATGAATGATACCTACAAAAGGTAATCTTTTTTTATATGTGGGGACTTTTTTATGCTTAAGCAAGTATCTTATAAAAGAAAGAAAGTGCAATAAAATTTAAACATATAAAATCTAAATATATATGAAATAGAGAATGAAGTGTGAACTTGAAGGTTGAAGGATTCATGAGTACTTATAGTTTATGAGTCTTGTCATTTTATAGAGGAGGGGATGAAATGTCAACTTTCCATAATAACATGTAATATGGGATATATAAGGTAGGATTTGAGATATTTTTATACACCTAGGGGTGTAAAGAGAGTAGGACCATGAAGACTAAGCTCTTCCCTTTGGTTGGTCTTTCCCTTAGTTTAACCCAATACAAGTGAGTTATTTTATTATATTAGCTCAAATACAGGTGGGTGCTTCCCTTAGCTGAGCAAAAAGGAGTTTGGGTCCTTTTTTTGGTTGATCCTAAGAGAGATAAGCGTTTTCATTGGCTATGTCTAAAGGTGTTAGGTATGTCCCTTAGCCTAAGGGAGATAGGCTTGTATCTTAGTCATGTCCAAGGGAATTCAACTTGTCATTTGGCTGAACCTAACTATATTATGTCTGATGACTTGTTCTACCTGGGTTTTCTTGGACTCAAAACATGGTAGAACACAAGTGTACCAGGTCCCTTCTTTGGTCATTTTCTTGGCTGAGCCTAAAAGAGAAGGGTTTAGCCAAATCCAAGGTAGAAGTGTCATTCCCTTAGCCTAGCTATAATGGAGCAGGCTCATTCCTTTGGTCAAGCCTAAAAGAAAGGCTCACTCTCTTGGGTGAGTTTGAAGAAGAAGGGTCATTCCATTGGGTTAACCCAAGAAAGGAGGGTCAATCCTTTGGTTGATTCCAAGAGAGGAGGACCATTCCATTAGCTAAGTATAATGGAGTAGGCCGACTCCTTTTTTTTTTTTTTTTTCAAGAGAGAAAGGTCACTTTTTTAGTCTAGTCTAAGAAAGAATTGGTTCTCATGGTTTTTTAGGCCTGCTATATTTGGGTTTATTGTAGCCCTCTAGCTCCAAGTCTTTGTGATATTTATACAAAAGACTTGTAAAATCACTAGGGACAATGAGTTTGTCATATTCTCCTTGATTAACAAAAAGGTGGAAACCCAATGTAATACTTTAGAGTATGCTTCAACGTTAAAAAGCTTTTAAAGTTTATAGAGAGGAATAATGAAGGTTTAACTTACACTTAGAAAAAAATTCTAAGTGGCTAGAAGAACCCATTAAAAAAACTCATTGGGTTAATGGAATCTAATTGAGAAAGCATGACTCGTAGATGATGAACTTATACTTAGAAAGCTTCTAATTGGCTAAGGTGAACCTAAGGAGGGTGAGGTTATACTTGACAATCTCTAATTAGCTAGAAAAAAACCAAGAAGAGTGAGACCTATATGTATAAAATTTTTAGGTGGTCATGTGGAACCCAAAGAGGATGAGCCTATACTTGGAAAAATTTTAAATGGCCAGGGGGAACTCAAAGAGAGTGAAACCTATACATAGAAAATTTTTAAGTGGTCATGTGGAACCAAAAAAAGGATGATCTTATACTTGCAAATTTCTAAGTAGATAAGAATAACCCAATAAAAATGAAGCCTATACTTCAATTTCCCCCCCTAAAATGTCCATATGAAACCCAAAGAGTATGAACCTATAAAAATTTCTAAGTGGCTTAGGTAAATTCAAGGAGGGTGAGTTTATACATAGAATACTTTTCAGTGGCTAGGAGGAACCTAATGAAGGTGATTTAATCCTTAAAATCTTTGAAGTGGTTGAGATAAACTCATAAAGGACAAACCTAAACTTATGAATATCAGATGTAATTGTATATATATATATATATATATATATATTGGTTATAAGCATAGATTTGAGATTATATATATATATATATTGGTTATAAGCATAGATTTGCGATTAAATAATATTTTATGGTTAATAATTAAGAAAAATATGGAAAGAAATCAGTTAAATTTCACCAAATGGCGTGTTATCAGCCAATATTATAGTTTTTCGTATCAAATGGATTTATGCTAATATATTATTTGAGCTACGCAGCCTCTTGTATTAATTAATTGATCAAATATAATTTTTCTAATATACAGCTTCGAATTGCTTTTAATTAGTTATTTAACGCCTCATTTATGACAGTGCAATGTGTTATTCGTTTAGGATTTGCTCTTATCCCAAGCTCCAAGAATAAAAGGATATTCTTCAGAAGAACACACGCTATACTGGAAAAGCACCGCTTGGGAACACTTCCATCGAATCTAGAGAGATCATGAGACTAGGATTCGACACGTGGAATCCTATGTTATTACCACATGACTTGACCCTAATGTTGGAGTAGCTGGAGCCACTTGATCTGTAATGCAATGCCCTGGCCAATGGGCGGTGGCTAGATACCATTGATACTATTTAAAAACTTTTTTAAAATATTTTTTGAAAAAATATTTTTTTTATTTTAAATTAAAAAAATAGTATTCTTATATTATTTTCTTGTGCTGATATCAAAAATAATTTTTAAAAACTAAAAAAATATTATTTTAATACATTTCTAAATGAAAAATACTTTTAAAAGCAACCTTAATCATATCACACTACTAGATAGACACATATAATCCTATTTTCTTATCACATAGCTTAAGAAACTCATGCCTAATTGGGATCATATTTTGGCCCAAGTTTTAAGTTTTAAATTTTGTTGGTCAAGTTTTGCGGGTTATTCATGTTAACTAGTTTTGCAGGTTATTCAGGTTAACTGAGTGTATTTAGGTTATTTTTTATAATTTGATCCTTCAACATTGAGTAGGTTGACAATTTGATTTGATAATTTCTTTTTCTTTCTATAGAATTATTATAGTCTCATGATCCATGTTTGACAAGTTAACCCAAATTGACTTAGGATATTTTTTTTCTCAATTTAATCCTTCAACATTTAGTTTATTGAAAATTATGCTTCATAATTTATTTATGTTTTGTTTATATGAGATTATCACAGTCTCATTAATAAAGTCACTGATTATCCTAGTTGTGCTAATGCTTTTTTTTTGTTTTGAATTTTATCCTTAAATATTTGGTTGATTGAAAATTATTCTTCATAGTTTATTTTGATTTACTTTCTATATAACTATCCTCGTTTCATGACTTAAGTTTGACATATTAACATAGGTTGACTCAACTCATTTTTGAATTGAATTTTATTTTTAATTTCATTCGTAAATATTATGTTGATTTAGAATTGATTTTAATTATTTTGTATTTTATTTTTATAGGGTTATTAGGGTCTCATGATCTGGATTAGAGATTTAGTAGGTTACTCGGAGTTGATATGAATAAATCCAAGTTGATCCAAATAAATCAAATATGTTATCGTCTTATTATTTAGAAAAGGACATTGTCTTGATTTTTTTAGTCGAGCTACATTTTTACTGATCCTTTGAGTTGTTTTTGACCTGCAAAGTTGACTTTGTCACATGAAGTCAATATTTATATAATTTAAATTTTTTTTCTACTAGAAAAACATTAGCAAGACCTAGATAATTTTTTATATTAAAAAATTATTATGACCTGCAACATAGCGCAAATCATTATCTAGTAATATACAAAAACCCTAGTAGTGAACAATAAAATGTCAAGGCATTCTACACTGTAGTCATAAGACAATAATTAGTAATTTATTTGTTTTTAGTCTTTATCTTCCAACATTAGATTTAGTGGGTATTATACTTTATAATTTATTTTAATTTATTTTTAATGGATTTTCCTAGTTTTCTTACTCATATCTGATATGTTAACCTAAGTCGACTTGAATAATTATTTTTGTCCTTTTTTATTTGATTTTATTTTCAATTTGATTCTTCAATAATAGATTGATTGAGAATTATATTTTTTTATATTTTTTTTCTTTTTATGAGTTTATCATAATATAATAACTTGGATTGCGAGTTAAGCTAATTGACTTGAGTTTTATTTTTATTTTAGTTGATTTTTTATTCTTTTTTTTAAATTAGCTTGTCTGAGAATTAGACTTTATAATGTGTTTGAATGTGAATTTCATGAGGTTTGTCTAGTCTCATTACTCGGGTTTGGAGTTTGCTTTGTAACTTTGGTGTTTTTTTGGATAATTTTATCCTTCAATGTTGGGTTGATTGTGAATTGAGTTTCATAATTTATCTTGTTATAATTTTTATGGGGTTATTCTAGTCTTATGCTTAAGTTTGGAAGGTTAACCTCTATCAACTCGACTTATTTTTTTATTTGAATTTACTTTTCAATTTCATTCTTGAACATTGTGTTGATTGAGAATTGAGTTTAACACCTTTTTAATTTGATTTGTTAAGGTTATTAGAGTCTTATGAAACGGGTAACAAAATTAACATGTTAACAAGGGTTCATCCTAATTGATAGACTATATTTTTCATTTCAATGCATTTAAAAAAAAGCAATTGTCTTAATTTGTTTTAGTTAAACTATATTTTTCTGGATCATCTAGGTCGTCTTAGAATACCTAATTTTCTAGGTCATATAAAGTCAATCCATATATAGTTTATTTGTTCTACTTAAAAAAAATAGCAACATGTAAATATTGTTTTATGTAAAAATGTATTTTAATCCGATCCACAACATACCACAAATAATTATCTATTAATATAATAAAACTCGTTGATATTTCACCTTAGTAGTGAATACTGAAATGTCAAAACATTATACACTTTAATCCTAATAAATAAATAAAATTATAATAATTTTTTTGTAGTTTTAAACTTATTTTATTTTTAATTTCATCTTCTATATTAAGTTTACTAGCTATTAGACTTTATAATTTGTTTCAATTTTCTTTTTATGGAGTTGTTCTAGTTTTCATACCCGTGTTTGGTAGATTAACATAGGTTAACTCAGATCATTTTTTTTTGTTATTTTTGTATTGTATTTTCAATCTAATCCTTCAACATTAGGTTGATTAGAAATTGAGCTTCATAATTTATTTTTTATTTGCTTTCTGTGAGGTTATTACAGCCTTATAACTTGGGTCGTGAGTTACTCTGATTGACTTAACTTTTTTTGGTTGATTTGTTATTCAATATCATCTTTTAATATTAGGTTGACTAAGAATTAAACTTTATAATGTATTTGAATGTGTTGTATGAGGTTTTCGTAATCATATTACCTAGGTCACGAGTTTATTTTGTTGACTTGAGTGCTTTTTTATGCTCTTTACTTTTTTTTCACTTCTTTCTTAATTATATCCTTCAATATTGAGTTGATTATGAATTGTGTATCATAATTTACTTTATAGTGCTTTTTATGGGATTATTCTGGTCACATGTCTAAGTTTGAAAAGTTAACATAAATCGACTTGACTCTTCTTTTAGTTGAATTTTTTTTTCAGAATTATTCTTCAATATCTAATTGATTGAGAATTGACTTTAATGTTTTTTTTAAATCGCTTTTTATTCTTCAATTATCTTTTTATTAAGGTCTTATGACCCGAGTAACATATTTGATAAATTAACCATAATTGATCAGAGTTGATATAACATGTTATCATTTTAATACTTAAAAAAATTATTATCCTAATTGTTTTTAGTTAACCTATATTTTTCTAGGTCTTTTGAGTTTGTTTTAGACCTGTCAAGTTGACTATGCCATATCAAGTTAAACTCTATATAATTTTAATACTTTCTACTAAAAAACACATTAACATTACTTGAATATATAAGAAAATTTAATTTGATATCTAGAGTAGGACGGGGAATTACTTCACTAAAAGAAAGTTATTAGGTACACAAATTTACGCATAAGGGATATTCTGTTTGTTAGGCCAAAAAAAGGGCATTCCACTTGAAGTGGAGGTTCAATAAGAAACAAGTAGTGTGGGGACATGATATGTAATTTGCTAAAAGAATAGGAATATGATTTTATTGAAATAAAGAATATTATATTGGAAGATGGTGACTTTCTATTTTGCCAAAAAATATATATGACCGATTGATTCAAATTTAACCTTAAAGAGAACATATAAACATATGACCGATTGTTTGTTTAAGTGTATGTTTGATTTTATGATGTAATTTATTTTTAATATATTATATTATTTTTCAAATAAAATAAATAAATATATATCAACAAAAACTAAACACTACATAATCCATGATATCGAGGACTGAGCTCTTTTGCATTAGCTCAAATGATTGTAATTATTTTTGTTAGGAAGCTAATGAGGCCAAATTTTGTAAGAATAAAATTTAAGTGTTTGTTTTTTTAGGAGATATAATTATTAAAAAGATTAATTATTTTCTTTCAAATTGTTTTGTAGAGGGGAATTATATTATCTTTCAAACAATATTATTATTTTTCTCGTTTTCTTATTTGAAAATGCACACTAAATTGTTTTTTAATTATCTCTCACCGATTATTACTAATAAATGAATTAATTTTTCTCTATTTCTAATGTTTTTTTTTAACTCTTTCATTTATAAACATATCGAACGTCCTCAAGAATCAACATATTTAAATATTTGTTTTGTAATAATTTATTATTATTGTTTTAAAATTTCATATAAAACCACTACGAAAAAAAGGTATAGAATTCTACACCTCTTTCAAGAATGATATTCTGCTAGAATAATCGTTTACAACCATCTTCATAATGGTTTTATGATCATTTTGTTAAAACTAAAGTAATGTTAAATATTGAAACAAAATATGGTATGGATTTTTTTGATAAAATATATAGATTGTTGGATTAAAGTCTACTTTAAAATTATGTTCTAACAATAACAACATAGATATGCACTCTTAGATTTTTTTTTTCTTTTTAGACGTGAAGCATAACTTTATTCCTAAGAATATATGAAGGATTTCATAACCTTATCCCTATAGGCTAGTGAGTCGTGGCCATTCCTTCATCCAAGTGTTCTGCTGGTTTTACAAATTGCATGAGCAGGGGAACAAGCATATAATATTTTATAAAATAGTAGCTAGGCCATGATAAAACAACTCAATATACATGAAAAATCTATTAAAGATGGATTTTACCCGGCGCAAAACTGTGATATAACCAAGGTTTTCAAATCCGTTTTGGTTGTTGCTTTATTTTTTTATTTGGAATTGAATATTTCGATTTCGGAGTATTTCGGTATGCCGTTTCATTTCAAGATTATATTGTTTATATATATATAAATGTAATTGAATATATTAATTTGTTTATTTAGCTCAAATCCAAGAATAAAATTATTTAGAATTATGCAATTTAATTTTAAAAAAAAGAATGCCATAATCAACATCACAAGATCATTACATTCTCCGATTTCTATAAAATTTTAAAATAATATTT
The DNA here is from genome assembly GCA_032356905.1 of Salix exigua. Classification (NCBI taxonomy): domain Eukaryota; kingdom Viridiplantae; phylum Streptophyta; class Magnoliopsida; order Malpighiales; family Salicaceae; genus Salix; species Salix exigua. The sequence goes on along the minus strand of CM063591.1, from coordinate 11,811,602 downwards.
ATAAATATGTCGAGATAATTGATATTACAAAATTATTTATTATTTTAAAAAATACTATACAAATAAAACCGAGCTGTTGCCGGCCCCTATATAAGCACATGTTTCCATGCGTTCAGTGAACAGCCTTCTCTATTTACCGATCTTCTTCGCTCAGCAATCATCTCTCCCCACCAAGCATTCTTCAAATACAGCACTGCTGTTTTAGTGCTCTCATAGCTAGGAGTAATGGGTATTCGCTTGCGTAATGCTAAGCAGATCGTGAGGCGTATTCTTTTGTCCTCCGAAGCAACCAGTTCAGTGCCAAAAGGCCATTTTGTGGTCTATGTTGGAGAAACTCTAAGGAGATTTGTTGTTCCCGTCTCCTGCTTGAAGAACCCTTCATTCCAAAAGCTGCTTAGTCATGTTGAAGAAGAGTACGGCTTTAATCATCCAATGGGGGGTCTCACCATTCCATGCAGCGAACAACTCTTCACCATTCTCACAGCTTGCAATTAGTCTTTGGACCTCAAAGTGTAGATTAATTACAGAAATATCATTAGTTGGTGCTGTTGATCTTATATGTATACATCTTTTTACAAAAACGATATAAGTATGATTAATTAATCCTTTATAAATATCATAATTTCCCCCTTAACTACGTTGTTAATTTGTAAAATACACATTTCTTAACAATTTAGGAGGTATCCAGTAATAAAAACTTGAGATTAAAGCTATGTGGTTTACTCAATATGATGATCATTAGTAAATTTATAAATTTATATGATTATTAATTTTAAAATCTATGAAATTAATTGAGATACTGATCCGGACAACCAAAGTTAATAAAAAAAAACACACTTTCCTTTGGCCCGTCCTTCAAATAAATACAGAAGAAAGCAGATTAATTAGGATGATGCTTACGTAGCTATAACCATTTCTTGGACAAATGTCGTATCAATTCCCAACTATCTGTATCTTAATTTCGTCCTCTAACTACAGTTTTTATCAATTGGATCCCCTATCTATACACCTTCTCCTAATTGAATCCATATTTATTTTCCATTCTACATTAATTTCCCCAAGTTTTGATCCAAAAAACACCGAATCATTACTTTCAGTTTGAGACAATTTAGGACAAATTAGAGCTTATTTTGACTCTGACTGCATTCAGGTTTAGGATTGTTTGGAAAATATATTGATTAGTAAGTGCGCTATTTATCATGTCTCTAGTTATTTTAACATAAACATATAATTGAGGAAAGGTAAACAGCTGGAGGACCTAATCTATACAGTCAAGGGGATTTAACCAAGAATCTATATATATGTGGGGGATCAACATGACGTTTGCCTTTGTTTCTTATCTAAGATCTCTTACCACTAGGGACAGGGTTGAGCAGTGATTTCATTAAAAGAGTCTAAGATCATTTAGAAAAACACAGTATTAATTATTTTTACTGAATACTATAATGATATATTTATTTTTATCTAAAAATCTTACACTAACTTCCAAGAGCATAAAAGTTTTTTACATTATCCATTTATAATTTCTAAATTGATCTCGAACAAATAAATATTCCCCTCTTGATTGCATAGTAAAACGATCAAAATATTACCAAAAACAAAAACATTTAAACGACTTCGTATCAAGGGATATTTTTATATATTCACATTGTTATATAGTTATTATAATTTAAAATGAGGGAAATTTGTTATTTAACCAAATATAAAATAATCAAAATGCACAGTAAAATAATAAAAATATTGTCAAAATAAAAAATTAAGCTTGATATCAAGGGGTGATTTTGTTTTTTATCATAATATTTTTTTAAAAAACTAGAAAGTCAAATTAAGAGTACTATGGCATTTAGCTAAACAACAAAAAAGATATGCATGTGTGTCACACACCGGGGCACGTGGGAAGCTCTAATTCCATGTGGGGATGCACAATGTGTCGATGTCCAAAAATGCCCTTTCTTTATGCGTTGAAAGCGGCATTGATTCTTGTTTCTCTGATTGACTTTTCTTCCCTCTCCTCTCTTGAAAATACAGCTTATCCTTTTTGGTTGATGATATTTCAATTTTAGTTTTTATTCTTTTGAATTCTTATTTTTGGTCTTGATACTTTTATATAAGTTTTATTTATTTTCAATTTCATCTTTGAATCGTATTATATTTTTATTTCGGTCCTTAGTCTTAGGATTTCTAATTTTTTACGTTGTTTGTTTTTTTAAAAATTTATACCAATTTTCAATTTCATCTTTTGATTCAAATTGATGATATTATGTTTTTCAATTTGATCCTTATTGTTTTGATTTCTATTTTTTTTCTTGGTATTTTTGCAAAAGTTATTATTATTCCTTCAATCCAAGAATTGTTTTTATTTTTATGTCAGTCTTAACCCTTACTCTTTTGATTTTTTTGGCTCCTTTACTACATTGTTTCTTCCTTTTAGTTTCACTGTTCAATCAAATATAAAATATATTTTACACATAAATTTTAATCCTCATTATTTTTAACTGCTATATTTTGAATCTTTTTATATAATTGAATTTTTTTTAGGTTAACACTTGTTTAAAAGTTTTATGATATTTTTATTTTCTTATAAGATTACTCCAGTTTCATGATTCTGATTATGATTTCGACATGATATCATATATTTTCTTAGTCTGAATTATCAATTATCGTTATAATTTTATTATGATTTTCTTAATTAAATTTTAGTCTGTAAACATCATTTTCTGTCATAAACAAATAATTAATCCACCTCGACGGTGAATTGCGAACACCAAGGCCATGAATTTACACGAGTGATGCGGTAGAAAACTTGGGTGGACCAGGACGTATCAATTCCTGAAGGAGTGTGGATCATTAATCCGTTTTTAGTCCCTAGCAGCAGTTAGGGTGTCTGCTACCATGCCGGGTCCGAGCAGGCCACAACGGATCACTCCTAATTTCATCTGGGCCAACATATTTTCGAAATTGCAGGACATGATAATTTGAAATGTAATAAAAGGTATCCCAGGAAAAGTTTAGGTAGATCTTATCCATATGTAGGACATGTTCTACGACATTGTCTTCATTTATATATATATATATATATTTATTAAAAAATTTAGATGAATGATAGTTGCAAACTTAAAACTCAGCTTTTATTTCTCTAACCTTTTTATCTTACTTTGTTTTACAGCAAAAAAAGCTGAAATGAAGCAATAACATTTCGCGATTATAACAAAGAGTTGCTGTACAAGTTACAGAATATCTCCATGGAAATTAAGCACTCATTTACAGAAACAAAATTGAAGAGACAGTCTTGTCGTCTCGTAACCTTACGTGGGGGAAGAACGATGAAGGAGCCAAAAAAAACCATACATAATTAGTAAGTGATTTTGTGGCTTCAACATTTATGAAGTACTGCTCAGAAATGAAGTGAGGCTAACGAAGCACTCTTCACTGCAAGGTATCGTGATGCCACCCATTGGATGATCGAATCCAAATTCCTCCTCAGCTCGATTTAGCAGCTCTTGGAATAAAGGATGGTTCAAGAATGCTATCGGAATAACAAATCTCTTTCTGTAGCCTTCTCCAGCATAGACAGCTATGTGGCCTCTTGGAACGTTAGAAGTGGCCAAAACACTGGCAATTTTTGCTGAAAGATTTCTTCGGAGTTTTTGTTTGGCATGAGCAATCCCCATCAATTGAATTCCCATTTTTGAAGAGAGAAAGAAAATGGCACAGACCGATGGAAATATGGTTTAGTGTGCGTGTGAAAGAACTTCATGGGCTGAATGAAATCTCTTGGTGATAACTATATATATAGGCTCAGACATTCCAAAAATAGGAAGAGGGCGAGTGTTTTTTTTTTATATATATATAAAAGGAATGTTAAGAAACATAGCAGGTGAAGGGCTACGTGAAGTTTCACATGGTCTGTTGTGTTTGTCGCTCGACACATCATGACCTACCTTCTTTCAAGAACGAAAGAGAGCCACAAATTGGTAATATATATATGCATACACACAGTGTTGTGTTGTTAAATAGTAAAAGAATGATGAGTTTTTTGAATTCTAGACATGTTTTTGGCATCAACGAGTCGTCTCGAACAAAAATCCTGTTGCTTACTCACTGAGTCATTGAACTTGGACGTGTGTGGTATTGTTATTTGGTCTTTTGCTAAACCAGCTAATGAGCCAGCTATTCAGGGTTATTTTGATTGACGTTTGGTCACCTCCATGTTTATCCAAAACACTAACGTCTAACATTTGGAGAGTGTTCTTTACCATCTCAAATTGAGATGGACTGGTAGTGTCATAATCTTTGTGAGAGTGTGATGTGGCGAATCGTTTCTGATGGGCTGTGAAGTCTTTTGTTATACCATCTGGAATTCTAGTTCTTTGTAACCCTAAATAGTCTTTTTATAGATTTTAGATACGAGATAGGTCTGCTATATAAACAAAACTCTGGTTTCTTAGATTAAGAAATTGATCTGAAAGGTTGAAATGTCATCAATTATCATTGAAGCTCATTCTAGGATAAACTTATAATTTTTGCTAATGCATCTTTTCAAATAATAAGTATAATTTGTGTGAATAAATCTAGCTTTTTGAATTTTATTATGAGCTCATGTGTCTAAAATAATTTTTTAGAAAAACGATTCATGTAGATGCCTATCTTGAAAGACAAATGAGTTTTCCACAAGTCGTGTGTTATGCTAAAAAATATTTCAATTAAAAGTTGATGAAAACTTAGACGGAATTTGCTAGTCAGTTTTGATTTTTTTTAATATCAGCTTACTTGTAGTTTTATTGTTTATATCAAAATTTCTACCATTAATTCTCATGAATTAAAATTATGAATAATTGAAATATTGGTCCAATTTTCATGGATTAGTTAAACCTGTTATTATTTTCTAGAAATGCATGCAAATACATATTTTCAAATTTTTATATGAAAATAATAAACAATATGAGTTTTTATATATTTTTTTTAGAGATTTGACCATATGAAATTAAATGATTTTTTATGCGTGTTAATTAAAACATTTTATATTCTTATAATTTTTTTTATAATCTATTTGAAAAAAATAAAAGGAAAAACAGCACACTTTTTTTTATACTCTTACTTACATATCTATATATTTTTTTATACACACTTTCTAAATTTTTCTCCACCCCTTTACTAGTGTGGTCACCTAGTAAAAATGAAAAAATGCTTTAAAATTGGGTAGCAACACCATCGACCAATTAATTCTGGAGTTTTAATCCATTTTTCAATAGAAACATAAATGTAACGAAAACTACAAGATTGAGAGTGGTTAATACAATTCCACTTTGGGTAGAAACATAAAACGTAAGGAAAATTATACAAGGTTGAGAATGGTGGATAATGTCAGCCCATTACGAACACTGTCTGGATGCTTGACTCCTTCCATTAATGCATTTTTTAAGTCTTAATCTAAGGCACTTTCGTTAATACTTCGGTTTAAGGTTAGGGTGCATTTTTGAAGTCTTAATCTAAGTCACTTTCTTCCATATATATGCGGGACCGGGCTAGTTTGATATGTTTCCATTCAGCCTATCATCCTTTCAAAAGGTTCATGTGATCACAACAAACTATCCACTTATGTGTCTGATCTTGTGTTTGCTAGGTCCTTATTAACAAACATGATATATATGTACTAGCTGTACCATTTCTGTGAATTTGATTGAAAACTTTTAAGAAACATGTAGTGTGGTGACATGACCGATTGATAAAAGAACAATATCTATGGTCATGGCACATCGTTTTGCTAAGAGAATAAGATCCATGATTCGATTGAAATGACTGTATCAAAGATGTAATAATATGGTGACATATCTCAAGATAGCCCAGAGGAGCTTGTCTCTCCTCCATGTTGTCTGCTTAATATACATAGCATAAGCAGGCCATGAACAAAACCTTAATAATCTCATGAACTAGGCCACCAATGTTTCTTTCCTTCTTCCTGTAGGTGGTAGGCCATGACAGCTTAACGAACGTTGTATATAAATGGAATATCCATTTGAAGATGCAATCTTATCCCATGCGTATCACGTAAATTGTTAGATAATAATATAAATGTAAATAAATCCATGATCCCACTGCACAGTATCTTCACCCAAGTCATATGTGGATATGGCGACCCAGTGCAGCTTAGAAAGCACCTGCTAATTTCCATAACTTCCTTCTCATTTCTTTCTATCAAAGATTTTAATTTATCCGTTTGTTCAAAGCTAAGTACACTTGATGAACTTAAATAGAATTCTCGAGTTACATTTTTTCTTTTGTAATGTGGGTGTCCGGGACCTTGATTAATCCACCAAACCTTAAAATGAATGATTAATTGCTAGTTTCTAGTAGCTATAAAAGTTGTGAGACTCGAACCGGTGACGTGACTTTCAGAGAGCAAATCTAGAGCTGAACCACTGAGCTATAGCTACACCCCTCAAGGTTATTTTCTAGTTGCATGCAATTAGAGAAATCACTTAATTTTTTTTATGAATGAAGCAAATTTCATTATCAAAGAAAATGATTTAAAAAAAGTCACATTTATCTAATTTTTGTGATGAGTGAGTTGTAATATATGTGATTAGTTAATTAAGTGAAAATTCCAAATGTTTTTGATGATTTCGGGGAAAGTTTCACTATACGAATATGCGTAAATAAGGAAATTAATGCATCAGGAAATGTATTTTCATACATTAATGAGAAAAACTAATATCCCTTACCCTAAGATACTACTAACTAATGACACAACCAGTAAGATTTTGACCTATAGATTTGCGTATTCATCTGTTGTAACCCAATTTTGGGTCATGCCCCAAAACTATCAGAAAATAAGAAAAAAATAATAATAAAATGGGGGATGGTGTCGGTAAAAGATCAAGTTAAAATTTTGAACGTTTTTGAAAAATCGATTGTACCCTTTTGTGCCCGTAAATAAAAATGCGGATCCAAAGCTAAAGTGATTTATTATAGGATAAATCACAGCATAAACTAGGTTATAAAATATAATTATGTTTTTTATGGACTAAGTTGATATAGTCGTTGATTTAATATAAAAGCATAATTATATTCAGGAATTAATTTAGGTCCAATTGGAGAGTCTAATTAAGTTTGACGACTTAATTGTGCTTTAAATTGATCAAATTAATTTCTATTAAAGGCTTAGTCAATACAAAATCAAGTTCTTAAAATTAATTCGGGCTCAATTGGTGATATTTGAATTTTCGTTGATCAATTTGAATTTTTTTCAAGCCAATTAAGCGAAATCGGGGACCTAATTGAACAAATTAAGAGTTTTATGGTCGAGTGAGGACTATATTGCACAGATAAAAATCAAGGATCAAAGGTGCGCAAAAGTAAAGTTAACGTTGAATTTGTCACAAGGATATAATTGCACAAGATCGTAAGTTTAAGTTCAATTAAGGTTGCAATTGGAGGAGTAACAAATGGAGGGACCAAACTGTATTTTATACCCAAAAACAACAAAACTTGAGCCACCCGAAAAACCCCACTTTGAAGACAAAACTCTCCACCATCCACATGGGATTTTGGAATTAAAAGACAAAGACATTGAGCTACCCATTTTTCTTGAGCCACCTGAAACCCATGTTTTGAGAAAAAAACATCCCGTTTGTTTTACACCTGTCGCATATAAAAAAGAGGGAGAGTTTTCGTTTGAGGGGTCGGTTTCTTGGTCATTTTTGGATTTTCAAGTTTTCTTTTTGGCTTGATCTCTCTCGGCGTCAGAAGAACCGAATATCCACTTCCCTTTTCCTGGGACTAAAACCATCTGATCTCTCTCGGCAAGCTCTCCCTCTCTGTGCAAAGAAAAAATCGCCGATCACCCCCCCTCATCCCACTTTCACAAGAACCACAGCGTCCCCTCATGCTCTCGGCCTCTGTTTCTTCCTCTCTCTCGGCCTCACAAGAATCACAGGACCCTCATATCTCTCAGTAAGCCGTCTCTCATCTCTCTCTCGGTCACCGTTGCTCTCTCTCTCTCTCAAGAAAACAGCAGCCCCCGACATCCCTCTCTCTCGTCGTTCCAGCCATCAAGAGCCGCCACTTCCACCACCTTCAGCTTCCCACAACCCCCAGAAGCTCGGCTATCGTCTCCGTTGAAGAAAACGTGACAGCCCCGACGCCTGCAACAACAGCTCCGACGACTTCCAGTTCGTTTTTCGGCGAGCTCAGACCACCATCACCGACGATACAATGATCAGAAGAATCACCACAACATCCTCTACACCCAGGTACCAACCATTTTCCTTTTCATCACACTTGAAAAATCACCATTTCACTGTACATCTTCCTCGTTTTTGCATTCTGCATGTTTTGTCCTCCGGCCTGGTCGGGCTCTGGACCGACCTGCACTCGTGAATGTCTCAGGCCACGGCCTGACACTGCTTCCATTTGGGCCACGACCTGCACCCGCTTCCATCCGGGCCACGGCCGAGACCCGCTCCGTCTGGGCCACGACCCACACGGCTAATAAAGGTCGGTTGTCACCACCACTGAGTCTACTGGTCGGGCAACTCAGATGAGAAAGGGGTGAGTGGCGACCAGATGAGACAAATCCACCCTAAAATAATATATATATAATTAGAATATATAATATAATAATAATATAATAATATAAAAATAAAAAATATAAAAATATAGAAAATATTTTTTTTTATACAAAAATCTAAAAAATGTGTTATTTTTCTTGCATAGGACGTACTAGGGTGCTAAAACCTTCCCTTTACTGCAACTGATCCCTTACCCTAGAATCTCTGAAAGACCAGTCATAGGTTTCCTAGTAACCGTAATACTAGGTGGCGACTCCCTTTTTGTAAAAATAGATGATTCCCCCCGACATTTAATAACCCCCCCGCTCATGGGGACCAGTAGCCACAACGCCGCTCTCCAGCCATTTTTTGGGGTGCGACAGAATGGCGACTCCACTGGGGACTTTGGACTAGGCTTGATAAGTTTGTTTGTTTATGATATGCTAATTATTTGTGTGTTTATTTATTCATTTATTCTTATGTTGCCATGAATTATTTATTTGTTTAAAAGCTTTAGCATGCATCTTTTCATCCTGTCATCATAATATGCCTCGTCATGCATCACTTTTATTTATTTTGAGAGCACACACTAACTTTAAGTTACGTGGGGGACTAGCAGCTTACCTATGACTTGAGTCAAGGTTTAAGTTTGTGTAAACCCCAACTCTTTGCTGAGAGCTTAGATGATAGTGATTGGTATACGTACCATCCCATTATCTGCTAAGACCCCATATTGCCTTCACGAAGGTGATCACTGGGACAGCAAGAGACCCTCTTTAGAGCCCAAATAGTAAGCCTACCCCATGTCTCACATAAAAGAACTAGAACCTATCGTTAGGGTGTATGGTCCGTAATACATTTCATATGACATAAACCTAAACAAGCATTTTCGCTTTACAGGTCTTGTGAACAAAATGGCCAGCACCACTAGACTTTCTATCATGGAATATGGGAAAATTTCTGAGTCCTCACAATTGACCGAAGGAGACTGTATTAAGAGTAGTGCTGAGGTTCTACCACCAATCAAGAACCTGAATTGCACCCTGAATGAGGTAAGCAAGCTAATGACTCATCTTCAGAATGTGGACAAAGAGGCCTTCTTTGGAAGGTACGGACGTTTAATGGAGATTGCAAGGGTAGAGGTTTTAAACCCCGCAATACGAGCTTTAGTCCATTTTTGGGATCCAGATTATCGCCGATTTTCTTTTGGAAATATGGATCTATGTCCTACAATGGAGGAGTATGGGTGGTTGACTGAATTTCCAAATAACTTGTATAGAGTTTATTTTCCTTTGAGATGTGACAATATTGTAAATGAATTATCGAAACTCCTCAGGATCTCTGGTTTGGAAAGGTTTTTTGAGAGAAATATCATGGGTTTGAAATGAAAGTTGCTAGAGTGTGAACTAGAAGGGAAGTCCGGTCTAGTAAGAGAGAGACTGATTGCCTTGGGCATGTTTGGCCTTGTACTATTTCCAAGCCAAATAGGCATAATAAGTTTGGAAGCCGCTGCTGCTTATGTGGAATACGAGAATACTCGGATCAATCCGGTAGCCGCTATTCTAGCCGAGACTATCATCACACTTAATCATTGCCGAAAAGCCGGAAAAGGGGCAATGAGGTGTTGCACACAGCTGTTGTATATCTGGATGGTCAACCAGATTGAGACACAAAGACCAATTTTCAATAATTTTTGGTGGTTTAGCCAAAACCTTTGGAAATAGTGGTAAAAGACGAATGGGAAATCTAGATAACCAAGGTTGGTTAGAAAAACTAGAAATCTTACCAAGGGGTGGTTTCAAATGGAAGGCTCCATGGATCAAGGCAATGGATGTTCTAATGAGCTGTGGGCAGCAATGTTGGGTTCCATTGGTAGGGATCACCGGTTATGTAAGTTATGCTCCAGCTCTCGTGGTAAGGCAACATGGGGGCAAGCAGTTCGTTCCAAGGACAAAAGGGGTTGCTCAGTTTTTTGGTTTGTTTAAAGATTCTGTTGCGCAAGAAGTCATGAGAGCTATCAAGCAAGACTGGAAGCATCTGGTTTTGGTAGAAATAAAAGGTTTGGAGAATCCAAGTACAAGCGAAGGGTATACAAAATGGAGAGATTCAGTTGCCTCAGACTCGACCAATGGAGAAGTGAAGTCGCCACAAGCTGAAGAGTCTGTTAAAAGGAAAAGGGTTGACAATGAAGAAGAATTGAAGAGACAAATTGAAAAACTTCAGATGGAACTGAACAAGACCAGAAGGGACAAGATGAGGATGGAAGAAATGGTGTGGGAAGGTGATAGAAGAAGAGCATTTCTAGATGAACAACTACTATCTAGGGATGCTAGACTGGGAATTGAAAAAGAATTAGCGGAGATGAATCAGAAATGGGTGCAAAGTTGCTCTGAGCTCAGCACATTGAAGACTGAACATAATGAATGCCAAGACAGTATAGAATATTACCAAGAGAAGTTTGCAGAGGTCCAGTGCGAGTTGATGGACAGAATTGAAAAGTATGAAGAATTGTATAAGAAATATGTGATGTCAGAGAGTCGTTCGACGGAGCTTATGAAGAATGAGGTTGGTGAAGCAGAATTGGTGATCAAAGAGGATGAGATAAAAACTTTGAAGATAAAGCTCGACAAGGAGAGGGTAAAGATAAAGCATCTAGGCGAAAAATTAGCATTGATAGAAAAACACAAGGATCAGATTGATGCTAATAATACTTCCTTGAACACAACCAACTTGCTGCTTACTGAAAAACTGTCCAAGATGGACAAACAAATGGATGAAGTTGCCGCGCACGCTCGGGTCATCAGGAACAATGCTAGAAATGTGGGGAGAGACATCATCCGTTATCGGCAAAATCTAGCTGAAACCGATGCTTTCTTGGAGTCAATTGAGAACCGTGGATTTGCTTTCCTACCTTTGGGGGAAGATGCGACGGAAGAAAGATTTTAATTTGCTTGTCCTTTTTGTATTTTCCAAACAAATGTATCAAGCTTATCTATTCAATGAAAAAGGGTGTTACTTGTCTCTGATGCAAATTCTGTCTTTTGGTGAATATAACTTAAGTAAATAACTCGCAATGCAGTACTCCTAACGTCAACGTGATGAGAAATCCCTGTCTATGAAGTGTTTGGCCATTAATTGTTCGCAAGAGAAACCCATTGCATTTCATATACATTCATATAAGCATTTGCATCTTACTACATACATCTTCCATTCGCTTATGCATCCTCTACGCACAGCTCAACCACGAAACATAGGTCCCCCTGCGAAGATCCACAACACCCGGCTAAGAAGAAGAATGGAAAACGAAGGAAGGATCGAGCCAGAATCTCCGTACCAGAAGGACCTCGAAGCTGTCTGCAACGATGTGGCGCGTTTAACCAGCATGCTCGAAAGGGTATTAAAAACGAGAGATGGAGAAGGAACGTCACTGCAGACGAAGAAGCACCACCGGCAGCTTCAATGCCTCGAGGCACCTCATATTCCAGTGGTTCGGATGATGAACCCCAAGATTCTAGATTGTTCAGCCATGCGGGATATGACAAGTGGTCCGCGTTAGAGGAAAGATTAAGAGCGATTGAAGGGAACGACCTATCCGACCCAATCAGGGCAGCTGAAGCATGCTTAGTGCCAAACATCGTGATACCATGGAAGTTCAGGGTTCCGGAATTCATCAAGTATAGTGGGATAGAATGCCCGAAAACCCATCTTCGTTCTTACTATAACAAGATGGCGGAGGTGATACATGATGATAAACTGTTGATCTACTTTTTCCAGGACAGCCTGACAGGGTCAGCCCTTAGCTGGTACATGAGGTTGGACAACATCAGGATTCGTAAGTGGGCTGATTTGGCAGATGCTTTTTTGAAGCAGTATAAGTTTAACCTCGAGATTGCTCCTGATAGGACAAGCTTGATGACAATGGAGAAAGGAGCTCAAGAGTCTGTAAGGACTTATGCTCAAAGATGGAGGGACCAAGCTGTCAATGTGCAACCTCCATTGATAGAGTCTGAAATGGTGACCCTGTTTGCTAACACGTTCAAAGCTCCATACTATGAGCACCTGATGGGAAGCTCAGCCCAACACTTTTTTGATGCGGTACGGATTGCTGAAAGGATTGAGCAGGGAATCCGGAGTGGAAGAATTGTGGAACCCGTAGAGAAGAGGGGTTTCATCGGGAAGAGAAAAGAAGTGGAGGTGAGTAATGTGGAAGAAAGGTACAAGGGGAAAGAGAAGAATTACAAGAGCTACCAAACACCTACCCCCCAAACCACCAACATCAACTTCTCCAAACCCACCACTCCAAACCAACCTTTCTACCCAAGATTCCCCGCAAATAGCCCAAATAACTACCAAAGAAGAGACTATCCACAAACTGAAGAACTACCACCTTTGCCCATGACCCTAAAGGAATTATATGCCCAATTACTAAACATTGGACATATTGCTCCCCTACCACTACCCCCTTTGAAGCCGCCTTTCCCTGCCTGGCACAACCCTAATCTGACTTGCGAATACCATGCTGGTAATGCGGGTCATAGTATCGAGACTTGTGCAGCCTTTAAGAGAAAGGTATTGCAATTGATCAAGATCGGATGGATCACCATTGAGGATCCACCCAATGTGAGTTTGAACCCTTTGCCTAAACATGCTGCGGGAAGTAGTGGGGTGAATGCAATAGAAACTGATAACAAAGTAAGGGCTCTCCAGGTGACCATGGCCAGATTATACGACATGTTGGTGCAATCTGGACATTTGATGGGATCAGTTAATCATGACATTGGCGGAAATGACTTTTGCCCATTCCACGAACAAAGAGGGCATCACATTGACGGATGTATTGAGTTTCGTCAAAAGGTCACCAGGATGTTGACTCTAGGGGAGTTAAGGATTGAGGATGGGGAAAACCTTGAGGAGATAACAGGGATAGAGAAGTGTAGGGTCCAATCAACACCTAATGGACTCTCGAGATTGGTGTTGTATAAACCCGCATGTGCAAAGGAGGTGGACTATAAAGCAATGCCGGAAAATTATACTGCTACACCAAACGTCGAATTTCCTTTTGTCCAAACCGAGATAGGTGGTTTGACCCACAGCGGTCGATGTTTCACGCCTGAGGAGCTAGAAAAACAAAGGAAAATCAAGGGTAAAGAGGTAGTGGGTCTTGAAAACGAGTTAGAGGTAAATAAACCGGTGACGGAGGAAGAGACGAATGAGTTCCTGAAATTGATGAAGCATAGTGAGTACTGTGTGGTGGATCAGTTGAAGAAAACCCCTGCCAAAATCTCCATCATGTCATTAATACTAAGTTCTGAGCCTCATCGAAATGCCTTGCAAAAGGTATTGAACGAGGCCTATGTGCCCCAGAATATTGAGCAAACGACTATGGAGCACCTGGTAGGGAGGATCCACGCATCAAACTATTTGTATTTCACTGAAGATGAACTCGGAACCGAAGGAACTGGCCATAATAAGCCTTTGTATATCACGGTCAGATGCAAGGATTGTCTCATCGGTAAAGTTCTCATCGATAATGGTTCCGCCCTAAATGTGTTGCCAAGACACATGCTGGAAGAGATGCCAGTAGATCCTTCTCACATGCATCCAAGTGGGATTACGGCGAGAGCATATGATGGTGCGCCGAGGCAAGTGTTGGGGGCAATCGAAGTTGAGCTAGCCATAGGTCCCCAAACTTTCTTGGTAACCCTTCAGGTGATGGACATCCACCCTTCTTATAGCATGTTGTTGGGAAGACCATGGATACATGCTGCCGGAGCTGTTACTTCTTCACTGCATCAACGTTTGAAGTACATTGCCAATGGTGTCCTTGTCACTGTCAAGGCTGAAGAAGCCATATCTGTGATGAAAAATGTAGCGGTCCCATTTATTGAAGCTGAAGATTGTATGGATGGAAACCTGCATGCATTTGAAGTTGTGAATACCGAGTGGGTGCCGGAGAATACCGTCATAAGGAAACCCAGGATCTCAGGGGCCACTAAAATGGCTGCTAAAAGCCTCTTAAAGAACAAGGTTCCGGTCCGACTTGGAGCAACAAAGAAGAAACTCGAATGGTTTGGGATAACAAAGTCAGGCAGAACAAAAATTTGGGTCGGGTATAAACCTAAAAAGAGGATTACTAACTGGTCGCCTTGGCAAGAAGAGAGAAAAGAATGGCGAGGATTGAGGGAAGGAAGCCTGTAGAAGAGAGTTTAGTCATTCCTCCGATCGTAGTCTCATTCCCAAAGGCAAGATATGTCATACAACCCGATCCGAGACACGGAGCTTTCTTCAGAAGATGGCATTTATGAGCATAAATATTGTGGAAAAGGAGGAAGTTCAGAGCATTGTTAAGAAGATTCAGTCAGGGAAAAGGGATGAAGAGCTACCACAACTGACCATCTATACCGTAGAGGAAGTCACCGCCCAGGCATGCATTCGAAGTTAGCCAAGGAGAGAAGTTCCGAATTAGGAAACCCAAGAAGCTCCATTGGTTTTCAGAATGTAATGAACAATGTTTTCTACATTTGTTTTGGTTTGTGTTGTTTTAAGGCCTAACCGGCCAATCGGATTTTATCTTTGTTTGTTGTGGACTGCATTTTTTATGAAGATCATGCATTTTTGTTCATCTCTTTTCTTATTTTTTATTTGGTGCATTTACACTCATTTTCCGCTTTCAGGAACCCTGAAAGCGGAACTTCCACAACACCACTTGCACTTTGCACTGAGAATGAATGACCGAATTATAAAGAGCACATAATAGCTGTAGAAGAGGAAAACAATGATGAAAATAACATTAAAGAATTCACAAAATTATTAGAGCAACACGAACAAGTTTGGAAACCCGTTAAAGAGGAACTTGAAACCATAAATGTGTCAAGGTAGGAACTTTGATCACGCGAAAGGAAAGAGAAGATTTGATTGCACTGCTTCGAGATTATATAAATAGCTTTTGCTTGGTCTTATGAGGATATGCCCGGTCTAGATTCAAATATTGTAGTCCATAGGCTACCATTGGAGGAGGGATGTAGACCGATTAAGCAAAAGCTAAGAAGAACGCACCTAGAAGTTTTGATCAAAGTAAAGGCGGAGATTGAAAAGCAATGGAATGCTGGTTTCTTAGAGGTGGTCAAATATCCACAATGGGTGTCCAACATAGTAGTGGTACCCAAAAAGGAGGGCAAGATTCGAGTCTGTGTGGACTTTAGGGATTTAAATCGGGCTAGCCCTAAAGATAATTTTCCTTTACCACATATAGACATGTTAGTTGATAATGCAGCTCGTAGCTCCGTGTATTCCTTTATGGATGGTTTCTCAGGTTATAATCAGATAAAAATGGCGCCGGAAGATAAGGAGAAGACGACGTTTGTTACACCATGGGGGACTTTCTGCTATAAAGTCATGCCATTTGGGTTAAAGAATGCTGGTGCCACTTATCAAAGGGCTATGGTGACTTTATTTCACGACATGATGCACAAGGAGATTGAAGTATACGTGGATGACATGATCGCTAAATCAGGAAAAGGAGAGAATCATGTCCAAATATTGAAGAAATTATTTGAAAGGTTGAGGAAATATAAATTGAGGCTTAACCCTGCAAAGTGTTCATTTGGGGTGAAGTCTGGGAAGTTGCTAGGATTTGTGGTGAGTGACAAAGGAATAGAAGTAGATCCGGAAAAAGTAAAGGCTATTCAGGATATGCCAGCTCCAAAGACTGAGAAGGAAGTAAGGGGATTTTTGGGAAGGTTAAATTACATTGCTCGATTCATATCCCAATTAACCACAACCTGCGATCCTATTTTCCGTTTGTTAAGAAAGAAGAATTCTGGCATTTGGAACGCAGAATGTGGAGAAGCTTTTGAGAAAATCAAGCAGTACTTGCTTAAACCACCTCTATTGGTTCCCCCTGTACCAAAAAGGTCATTGATTTTATACCTAACGATGGATCGAAACAGTGATGGGATGTGTGCTTAGGCAACAGGATGAATCGGGAAGGAAGGAAAAGGCCATTTACTATTTAAGCAAGAAATTCATGGAGTGTGAGTCTAGGTATACTATGATTGAGAGTTTGTGTGTGCATTAGCATGGGCTGCAAAAAGGTTGCGACAGTATATGTTGTATCATACCACATGGCTAATTTCTAAATTAGACCCATTGAAGTACATTTGTGAAAAACCCTACTTATCCAAATTGAATCGCCAGGTGGCAAGTGCTCGCTATCTCGAATATGATATAGTGTATATGACAAGGAAAGCGGTGAAAGGGAGTGTCATTGCTGATCACCTGGCGGACCATGCTATGGAGGATTATGAGCCGTTAGACTTTGATTTTCCTGATGAGGATGTGTTTTCAGTAGAGGAAGGAAAACCCGGATGGTGGATTATGTACTTTGATGGTGCTGTGAACATATGTGGTAACGGAGCCGGGGTAGTGATAATATCTCCTGACAAGAAACAATACCAGTGTCAACCAAATTGCAATTCGGGTGCACTAATAACACAACCGAGTATGAGGCTTGTATTCTTGATTTAGAGACTGCATTGGAGTTAGGCGTAAAGAAGATAGATGTATATGGAGATTCAATGTTAATTATTTGTCAGGTAAAAGGGGAATGGCAAACCAAAGAAGAAAAGCTAATACCCTACCAAGAGTACTTATCTAAACTTGCTAAAGAGTTTGAGGAAATAGAGTTCACCCCATCTAGGAAGGGAAGGAAATCAGTTTGCAGATGCCTTGGCTACACTAGCTTCTATGGCTAGAATAGACTTTGGGCAAAGCTTGCAGCCGATACACATCGACATCAGAAATAACCCGTCTCATTGTTGCTCAGTTGAAGGAGAAATAGATGGAAACCCTTGGCATATGATGGAAACCCTTGGCATATGATGGCATATGAAGGGATCTGCTCAACCCATGCTAGTGGACATATGATGGCAAGGAAAATACAAAGAGCTGGTTACTTTTGGATGACATTAGAGAAGGATTGCATTGACTACGTCCGCAAATGTCACAAGTGTCAGATCTACGGGGACAAAATGAATGCCCCTCCGATACCTCTATTTAATTTGTTATCTCCATGGCCTTTTGCAATGTGGGGGATCGATGTGATTGGACCTATCAACCCAAAAGCCAGCAATGGTCACAGGTTCATTCTCGTGGCAATTGACTACTTCACAAAATGGGTAGAGGCCGGGTCATTTGCTCATGTAACACAAAAGGTGGTAAAGAAGTTCATTGAGAGGGATCTGATATGTCGGTATGGGCCACCAGAAAAGATTATAACCGATAATGCCCAAAACTTCAATGGGAAGTTGATAACAGAACTTTGTGCTAAATGGAAGATCAAACATTCAAATTCCTCTCCTTATAGGCCCAAGATGAATGGTGCTGTAGAAGCTGCTAACAAGAACGTCAAGAAGATTGTTCAGAAGATGGTAGTCACCTATAAGGATTGGCATGAAATGTTGCCATTTGCTCTGCATGCATACCGTACCGCAGTTCGGACCTCAACAGGAGCCACTCCATACATGTTGGTATATGGGATGGAGGCGGTAATGCCTTTAGAGGTAGAAATCCCATCACTAAGAATCTTGATAGACTCCGAACTAGATGAAGCAGAATGGGCAAAGGTCAGATATGAGCAATTGAATTTGATCAGTGAAAAGAGGTTAGTCGCAATCTGTCATCATCAATTATACCAAAGAAGGATGACCAAAGCATATGATAAGAAAGTCCGACCTCGAAAATTCCAAGAAGGCGACTTGGTGTTAAAGAAGATATTGTTTGTACCAGGGCAAGATCAGAGTAAATGGGCCCCAAATTATGAAGGCCCATATGTGGTGAAGAAGTCATTCTCAGGAGGAGCTTTGCTATTATCTAGAATGGATGGAGAAGATCTAGCTAGGCCTGTGAATTCTGACTCTGTAAAGAAATATTATGCCTGATATGTTGTAACTTTCCTCAATAGATAAAATTCAGCCATGAATTCTTGTTGCAAGAAATCTTTTCCAAAGCACATGATTTTATAATATTTATTTGCGTTCTATCATTTATTTTTGATATATTTTGTGCACCATGCTGGGGGCAAAATTATTTAAATAGTGATTTGCTTTAAAAGTGTCCATTTACAAATAAAACCATGTTTTGAAATTTTTTCAATTATATATCGTTTTGAGTTTTTAAACATGAGTAAAAAATAATAATGGAGCGAGAAAGGGTCCTGTATGGAACAAAAGAGTCTCGCCGCCAAGCGTAAAGATATGGCATGGAGAACACATCCTATGAAGGAAGGCCACCACGAAGAGAGGGGGGACCTATGTTTCCAAAAGAGGTAACAAAGCATGCATATTATTGTCATAACACTAACCTGACAGGAAAGGTGTGGTGAAAGCTGATGCAATTTCGAGTCACGAAAGATATGAAGAAACAAAATCTCAGGTCGACAAACCATGGTAGATGAATTGAGAATCGATGTTGTTTCGTTCCTCGAGCCGGGTCGGTCACCCATAAAAATGAGACCATGATATCCGGGTTGGTCACCCATAAGAATGAGACCATGCTAGCCGGGTCGGTCACCCATAAAAATAAGACCATGTTGTCCGGGTCGGTCACCCATAAAAATGAGACCATGATATCCGGTCGGCCACCCATAAAAATGAGACCATGACATGCTGGTCGGTCACCCATAACAATGAGACCATGACATGCGGGTCGGTCTCCCATAAAAATGAGACCATGCTAGCCGGGCCGGTCACCCATACAAATGAGACCATGATATCCGGCTCGGTCACCCATACAAATGAGACCATGATATTCGGTCGGTCACCCGTAAAAATGAGACCTTACTAACTCGGCTCGGTCACCCGTAAAAATGAGACCTTACTAACTCCGGTCTGGTCACCCGTAAAAATGAGACCTTACTAACTCGGGTCGGTCACCCGTAAAAATGAGACCTTACTAACTCGGGCTGGTCACCCGGAAAAATGAGACCTTACTAACTAGGGTCGGTCACCCGTAAAAATGAGACCTTACTAACTAGGGTCGGTCACCCGTAAAAATGAGACCTTACTAACTCGGCCTGGTCACCCGTAAAAATGAGACCTTACTAACTCCGGCTCGGTCACCCGTAAAAATGAGACCTTACTAACTCTGGTCGGTCACCCGAAAAATGAGACCTTTCTAACTAGGGTCGGTCACCCAGAAAAATGAGACCTTACTAACTAGGGTCGGTCACCCAGAAAAATGAGACCTCTTTCCTTTCTAAGTTGGGGTGGTCACCCGTCATAATAAGACCCGGGTAAGTAATGCGTTGCAATGAGACAAACTCCATGTTTTTCTTTACAACACTTACAAAGCTAAAGTCTTTTACAAAGACTTTAGTCGTAAGCATTGTAAAGAAGGGGACAACTGTTGTAACCCAATTTTGGGTCATGCTCCAAAACTATCAGAAAATAAGAAAATAATAACAATAAAATGGGGGATGTGTCGGTAAAAGATCAAGTTAAAATTTTGAACATTTTTGAAAAATCGATTGTACCCTTTTTGTGTCCAGAAATAAAAAATGCGGATCCAAAGCTAAAGTGATTTATTATAGGATAAATACGCGCATAAACTAGGTTATAAAATATAATTATGTTTTTTATGGACTAAGTTGATATAGTCGTTGATTTAATATAAAAGCATAATTATATTCAGAAATTAATTTAGGTCCAATTGGAGAGTCTAATTAAGTTTGACGACTTAATTGTGCTTTAAATTGATCAAATTAATTTCTATTAAAGGCTTAGTCAATACAAAATCAAGTTCTTAAAATTAATTCGGGCTCAATTGGTGATATTTGAATTTTCGTTGATCAATTTGAATTTTTTTCAAGCCAATTAAGCGAAATCGGGGACCTAATTGAACAAATTAAGAGTTTTATGGTCGAGTGAGGACTATATTGCACAGATAAAAATCAAGGATCAAAGGTGCGCAAAAATAAAGTTAACGTTGAATTTGTCACAAGGATATAATTGCACAAGATTGTAAGTTTAAGTTCAATTAAGGTTGCAATTGGAGGAGTAACAAATGGAGGGACCAAACTGTATTTTATACCCAAAAACAACAAAACTTGAGCCACCCGAAAAACCCCACTTTGAAGAAAAAACTCTCCACCATCCACATGGGATTTTGGAATTAAAAGACAAAGACATTGAGCTATCCATTTTTCTTGAGCCACCCGAAACCCATGTTTTGAGAAAAAAACATCCCGTTTGTTTTACACCTGTCGCATATAAAAAAGAGGGTCGGTTTCTTGGTCATTTTTGGATTTTCAAGTTTTCTTTTTGGCTTGATCTCTCTCGGCGTCAGAAGAACCGAATATCCACTTCGTTTTTCCGGGGACTAAAACCATCTGATCTCTCTCGGCAAGCTCTCCCTCTCGGTGCAAAGAAAAAAACATCGCCGATCACCCCCCTCATCCCACTTTCACAAGAACCACAGCGTCCCCTCATTCTCTCGCCCTCTGTTTCTTCCTCTCTCTCGGCCTCACAAGAATCACAGGACCCTCATATCTCTCAGTAAGCTGTCTCTCATCCCTCTCTCGGTCACCGTTGCTCTCTCTCTCTCTCTCAAGAAAACAGCAGCCCCCGACATCCCTCTCTCTCGTCGTTCCAGCCACCAAGAGCCGCCACTTCCACCACCTTCAGCTTCCCAGAAGCTCGGCTATCGTCTCCGTTGAAGAAAACGTGACAGCCCCGACGCCTGCAACAACAACTCGAGCGACTTCGATTCGTTTCCGCGAGCTCGGACCACCATCACCGACGATACAACGATCAGAAGAATCACCACAACATCCTCTACACCCAGGTACCAACCATTTTCCTTTTCATCTCACTTGAAAAATCACCATTTCACTGTACATCTTCCTCGTTTTTGCATTCTGCATGTTTTTGTCCTCCGGGTCGGGTTGGGCTCTAGACGCCGGCCAGACCATGAATGTACCGGGCCACGGCCCGAGACTCCGCTCCGTCTGGGCCACGACCCACACTGGCTAATAAAGGTCGGGTCGTCACCGACCTGAGTCTACTGGTGGCGACTCAGATGAGAAAGAGGTGGTAGCGGGCACCAACTCACCTCAAAATAATATATATAATTAGAATATAATAATATAATAATAATATAATAAAATAATAATATAAATAATAAAAAATATATAAAAATATGAAAAAATATTTTTGTTTTTTATACAAAAAAATGTGTTATTTTTCTTGCATAGGGCCAATACACTAGCATATTTTAAAAATTGTTTCTTTTGAAAATGATACATATTATCTTGGGTTTTGAAGAAAAAATGAATTTTAGCATGGATTTTGCTAAAAGAAAAATCATTTCTTGCATTTTGAGATTTTACAACATGTTTGTAAAATCCAAAGGGTATTGGCCAATATTCAAAAAAATATAAAAAAAAACTTTTTGGTGATTCATATTATTTTTTCGGAGTTTGGATAAATTCTATCCAAAATATTAGCAATCATAAGACAAACAAAAACACCAAGCGACTTACCTTAGGTAGGGCGTACTAGGGGTGCTAAAACCTTCCCTTTACGCAACCAGTCCCTTACCCTAGAATCTCTGAAAGACCAGTCATAGGTTTCCTAGTAACCGTAATACTAGGTGGCGACTCCCTTTTTGTAAAAATAGATGATTCTCCCCGACATTTAATAACCCCCCTGCTCATGGGGACCAGTAGCCACAACGCCGCTCTCCAACCATTTTTTGGGGTGCGACATTCACTATTGTCACTTTATCAATTTTATTTTGACGTTGTGATGCAATTTATTATTTATATAAGAACAACAACTAGTGTTGGTGTTATTTATTTATTTATTTATTTAATGGGATGGTTGTGATTTATGCTTATAAAATTAAAATATAATTAAAACATACTAATTTTTAATTTAACTCTAGTATTAATGTGAACATCCATATATAATCTTATAATGTCCAAGCTACTCCCAAAATTGGCAGCCAATATAGAAGTTTCGGTCATAATAATAAAAATAATATTTACTATTATGGAGAATCCAAAATATCAAATTGCACCAATTCGGTTACAAGTCTTATTAGTGCTAGGGTTATATTTAACATGAAAAGAAGAGGGAAAAAATGTAATTAAGCAATGACATTTGATCTTTGATTGCTTGGGATAAGACTAACTTAGTGATATTACCCTTTAAATAAGTTAGTACTAACGAAGCATATTGAGTTAATGCAAATAGTTTACAGCTGCACTCGTCATGAAGGTAACCAGGGTGAAATGCTCCAATCTCAACCAAAGGCACTTTCTAACCCAAACTTCTAACTAGAGTCTTGAATGTTATAGAGTTTATCTTCACTCCTTCATCATTCTTTGATAACTTTACTCCACAGTCAACTCACGTATTATGTTTTTCACAATTCTCTATCTTGAACTTCTTGAGAATCTTCTTTGTAATCTTCTATTGACTCACAAGGACTCTATCTTTTCCTTGTTTGATCTTATTCCCTAGATAGTATGTCACAAGACCATTATTCGTCATCTCAAATTTCTAGAACCAATTTCTATTTCCTTTTTAGAGATTTGAATTTAACCAGATTAAAGTATAATTAAGTCCTTGCACTCAATTAAATCCTTCAATTGGACCCTAAATTAATTTATAAATATAATTAAATTTTAATTTGACCATTGATTAAATCAAATTAGTAATCGGAAATGTAAGTATGCCCTTGGACTTAATTGTTCTGTAGATTTATCCAATAATAATTTATCTTGACCTAGAATGTGCATTTGTTTTTGTTTTTTTCTATAGAATAGGGGTATGATCTAGCTCTTGGCTTTGCAATAAATTCTTGGCTTGATTTGTCCACTAGATCAACCCCTTCTATTTTATGTTTGTTAATTATTTTTTTTATATATATATACTATTAGGAATGACTTGTAACAATCGCAAAAATGGTGTCGTACCCTCTGATAGCGACCCTCCCCGCGAGCCATGAGAATTCCATGTTGGGGTTTTATCTTTATTTTCGTGAAAAAGGGAGTCACCACCTAGTATTATGGTTACTAGTAAACCTAAAACTGGTCTTTCAGAGATTCTAAGGCAAGAGACTGGTTGCGTAAAGGGAAGGTTTTAGCACCCCTAGTACGCCTTACCTAAGGTAAGCTGCTTGGTGTTTTTGTTTGCCTTATCATTGCTATGATATTGATCTTTCAAAAAAACATTGTTTAAATGATGATGACATATTATTCCTGTAAAAAATATAAGTGTATTTGCCGTATGCACGAAAACAACACATTTTATCTTTTTTTAAAAAAAAGAAATCTTTTTTTGCAAATTTTGTAGTTTTTTATTTGTTAGGTGGCTACCCGCCTTGATGGGCCTGGCTTCTAGCCAACTTGTTGGTCCGGGCTCGTGGCCCACTATTATTGGTCTGGGCTTCTAGCCTAAATGGGCTAGAAGCCCGTCTTAAATAAGGTGTCAGGCCGAGCACAAAGCCCGGCCCGACTGCCCAACGGGGAGTGAATTAACATGTAAAATGAAGATCTATAGTAAAATGGAAGATTTCCGAGTGTGATGAATGACATACCTGTTAATACCGTTGGGTAGAGGAGGTCGAGGTGGTTCTTCCAGTCATGGTAGCGTCGGAAATGGTGGCCGGAGTGGGTGTCGGAAGGAGACGTATGGGCTGCTAATGCTGTTGTTTGTTGTTGCTGCCTTTGCTGGAGTTGTTGACCAAGAGGGAGAGAGGGAACGATGGTGATGATAGAGGCTGGGTTAAGAGGGAGTTACTACAGCTGGAGAAAGAGAGAGAGAGGCTCCAACATGCGTGGTTTTAAAGAGAGAGAGGCTTGGCTGAGAGGGAGAGAGAGAGAACGATGGCTCTGGGGTTGGTGAAGAAGAAGAAGGTTTCTATGCTTTTAACTTTAAAACAAAGCTGACATTCTACGTAAATTTTCTCTTCTCTGTTCTTGAACTCTCTCCTTTGTTTTTGTGAATTCTCCTGTTCTATTTTCTATTCTCTAAACGCTCCCCCTGTCTCTTTTTTTGTTTTATGTTCTTCATCCACCCTCTCCGCGTTGTCTTCCTAGTATTTATAGCCATGAAAGGCAACCCTTTGGCTGCCTATGGCATGCAGCAAAGGGTTGCCGCCTGATCATTCAATTCACTCAATTTGGCCCTCGATTTCACATAATTGACTCCGAAAATTTAAGAACTTAATTTTTCATCGAATAAGCTTGAATTAAATTAATTTGACCAATTTAAAATATAATCAAGTCCTTGGACCCTAAATTAATTCTCAAACATAATTATACTCTTAAAATGACCAACGATTAAATCAAACTGGCCCATACAAATATAATTATATCTTTCGACTTAATTGTCATGCAGATTTATCCGATAATAAATTAGTTTAGCCTTGAATCTGCTATTTCCTTCATTTTTGGGCATAAAAGAGGTACGATCGAGCTTTTGAAAACATCCAAAATTTCACTCTTGATTTTTTCTGCCGACATCAACCCCATTTATTTTTTTTCTTATTTTTGGGTAAATCGGAGAATAACCCAAAATTGGGTTATGACAAGTGGCATCATCCAAGTATTTGTGAATCATTGTGATTGTTTATTGATCCTTCTTTGTGCCTTTCACACGACCTTCTTTTAGGCTGAAATCAATGTTCCTTCTTCCACAAGCTCCTTAAAGCCCTTTTCCAACCATTTTCCATACATCTTATTAACATAGCCAAGCTTTCACTTAAATACATCAGTTTCATAATTGTTCTTTGTGAGATGAGGACATTAAAGTGGGAAATTTGAATTGACCATGTTAAATAATAAAAAACAAGCTCTGATACCACTTGTTTGAATAAAATAGATGTTGTAAGAGCTTATGGACAACAATGCAAAAATAAAGAACAAGAAATTTGAGAGGAATGTATTCTTATTAAGTTTTTTTTCTCGTGTATTCCTCTCTACACACTTGAATTATACCTCCAATTAGAAGTTAATTAAGGATTTAAACGAAATAAGATAACCAATTCTAATCTCATATCGAAAGCATTCCATTGACTTAACCGATTGCTCAATTCATTTAATTTAATTGATCAACCGATTCTCAACAAGTAGACCAGTTCTTCTATTTTACAAGAAATCAAAATTCAGTTTACTTTTCATCACTTGAACCTAAAACACATACCATTGGTCCTCTATTCCTTTTCCACAATTATAAGTTTGCTTTAAAATAAATATTGGATTAGTTTTATCATCCAATAGCTGTCTCAAATTGCATGCCAAGGAGATTTATCCTATAATTTGGTACTTGTCTTTCATTTGGTGAAGTTCTTGACAACAACATAATTGAAAACTATCAGACATGCACTGTCCGGGTTACTCTGGGGGTTCACACTCTACCTATCACTTCTTCAAATACAAGCCCGATTTCAGACGTCCCCAGCCACTTGTATGCTATGCACGTCAACGACACATCTTCCTATTTGCTGATTTCCTCTTTGTCTTGTGTTTGGTTGTTCTCCAGCACATATTTCTGCTGCCCATTGTTTGCTTGATCATAGACTTCATAAAAAAAACAGTTCAAGCATAAGGCTTCCTAATGGAATACAAGCAATTTATTTGTAGTTATGTTTGAAAACCATGTTTGAAAACAGGGTAAAACTCCATGTTCTTCAGAAAAACAGAAAAAAATATTATTAATACACTCTAGTGAAAATATTAACTATATTGAATTTAATCAGGTGAAAATTTCTCTCAAAATAATGAAAAAAAAATGTATGCACGTCAAAATGTAAAGAATATCATAGAAAATAAGTTTAATTTAAACACGATTTCTATTTTACTATTTGGTTCAAATGAAAAAAAATAGTATAAACATGTTTTCTAATTTTATGGGTTGCAAAGATGTTGAGAAATTTTAAAAAATAAGCTTCATTTTCAACATTTTATTGAAGAAAAAAACTAGAGATTAAAAAAGAAGAAAAATAAAAATGCTAAAGGAAAATTGTTTTGCTAGTGATCACTACTGTGCAGCATATCCTGTGGAAGCATTTTGATAGTTTGAAAGTGATGCGGACAAGGTGTCCAGCTGGCTACATGTGAATTTGACTGTGCCTGTCTTGCAAGTTGACCGGCCAACTTCATCCCCAGGACACATCACAGCTGTAGATTCCTCGTTGTTATCATAATTTCACTAGTCATTTATATGTAGTTTTCAATTATTCAAACCGTTTTAATTTACTTTGTTATAATAACTTGAATATTAGATAAACAAGGAGAATTATATCCACATTGGAAAAAAAAAAGTTTTGTTGTATTTTATAATGTGAAAGACATCAAATCAACAGATTTAGATATCGAAGGCAAGACCTCGAGGCATATGAAAAAATAAATAACTTTTATTCTGGAATTTAACAATTAATTAAATTGAATTAATTATGCATGACACCTCTTGCTAAGTTATTTAGTTAATTTGACTAAATATTTTGGTTTGTAGAGGTGTGACTTTTAGATTTTACAACCACTCTATGAAATATTTTCAATTTTCAATGATTGATAATGTTTTTGTCATGGATCAAGTTCATCATGAGTTGCAAGTCCAGATTTCTAAACTTAAAGACTTGAAAGTGGAAGTTCCCTGAAACACTACAAGTAAAAGGAATAATTGCAAAACTTCCTCCTAGTTGGAATGATTACCAAGAAGAAGCTATTGCATATCATAGAAGTATTTTTTGCTCAACAAATTTGAAAAAAACTCATGTATTTAAAAGAAAACTAGAATTGATATAAATAAATTCACCATTGAATTTAAAACAAAAGTGATTTATGCTAAAGAAAATCAGAATGTTCAAAAAAGAATAAGGGAAAGAAGAGAAAATACTCTAAGACAAGAAAGAACTTCAAAAATCCAGGCAACCTAAAAAGTTAAGGAAAAGAAAGACATGTTATAATCATGGTAAT